>CM061920.1:364146944-364163939 GCA_031002005.1 Vandiemenella viatica | reverse complement strand
TAGAACAGTGATCATTTCACTAATGTTATATCAGCCTAAACTGTTTGTGGTCATCCTAATGGCTAAGGCTAGATTAAAATGAAACCAAGACGAGAAGAATTTTTTTTTAAAAAAAAACCGTGATTAATTTGATGTTGTTGGTCATATTTAACAAGTTCTAGTCAAAATTTTGTTTAAAATTTGAGCTGCTGCCATAGCTAAATTTAAACGTATTGGCGGGTATCAGTGAGTCGATTCGTTGTGGCACTATTCGGTTTGCCTAGCTGTTTGATTTAAACCCATTCTCACCGGAACCGTTCAACTGGCGGTGTTGTGGCTGGGTGGTGGATATTCTGGATAGAGCTGTGAGAGGATATATGACCGCAAACTCGGGAAACCCCCGTTCACAGCGGCGTCGCCCAAGAAATTCCGTTGATTGATTGGTGTTGTTCAGTTAACGGGCAAGGCCGTTAATGAAAGCTAGTTGGTTGTGATAGATATAATGATGATGCAGAACTCTTGATGTGTTGCGGTAAGCAACACCAGCCAACAGTCTGATGGAAAAAATAAAAGACTAATAAGGTAGCGAAAAATTATACCATTACTAAGCGATGATTCAGTGTTGGGAACGAGGGGGGAATTCTTGAGTTTATTTTTATATTCAAATAGTGCTTAGACAGTTACTGTGGAAGGTGAGGCTTGCATTATTCGCTTAGAAAGCTTTTGGTAACATTTGCAGGTGGCGGAAAGCGACCCGGTGGCGGCCTCGTCGGTGGTAGTCCCCGTGGTGGCTCAGCAGTTCGTGTCCAGACGCCACTCGGCAGACAAGACTCGCAGTTCCGACGCTGCGGCGCCAGCTGAGATCCCCACCAGGCGACGCCCGCCCACTCTGTCCGCCGCACCAACCCCTCAGGCTCCAGATGATGCGCCCTCAGCACCCTCAGCGCCGGAAAGGGTACGTCAGAATCACAAGTACCGAGCGACCTTCGCCTCATTCTAAAAGAATATTCACCTATTGCGTCAAACATCTTTTATGCCATTCATTTCAAAGCGTCGTTCGTTTTCTGTTCTTTGTTGGATCCCTTGAGAAAACTTCTAGTCAGTATACCTAAGGTAAACCCAAGGTTGTTTCTCCAAGAAATAACTATTTCCCCAGTATTAGCACATTAGGTAACACCAGGAATGAGGGAGAGGTGGGGACGGATATTGTTCTAAGGAAGTAGAACTCGGACGGGCAGTCGACACTGCGTCTTGGCCGGTCTAAAGTGACACTGAAGATCGCATCGATTGGGCTTAGGATTGGTCGAAACTGCCCCATCACAACTGGGTTAAAAGTGGGAGGTCAGCGTTGAAACCCCGAGTAAGGATCGCTCGTGGTCCTCTCTGTTTCCCTAACGTTCGCAGCCAGCTCAACCGGTATACGCAAAAGAACTAGGCAGCCGTCAACAGTCAGCTCCAGCCATTGATCAAGTGGGCTCTGCTATGAGACATGGTTAGATGTGGGAGCAACATATGGGCTCTAGATGGAGAAGGATACGTTGTTCACTCACAGATTTGCTTGTATCTTGTATCTCTACACATGGTTCTAATCAATAAATATCTTGATAACGAAGTACCAGTTCATGCCGTTATCTCCTGTTTCGCATCTTACTCTTTCACCTAATACAACGTACACCTCTCTGTAAAAGTTGTAAATTAAAACTTGATAATCAGTCCTCTGTGATCGTCCTATGATGAAATCTATATTTAGATCAACTCCAAAGTCCGATACTTACCCATGGATCCTTTTATTAGAATCTTTCATTCCAAATAGCTCGGCTTTACAGGACCTAGCAGCGTCACTCTCTTCCTATGACCATGCTGTGGAGATTTTTTTCATTTCTGTTTGAAAAACATGTTATTAATCCATCTTTGTTTAATTAACTCTGACGTATCTAGTCTTAGACTCAGGTTAATCACATTTATTCATTTAATTTACTCCATTCAAAACATATTATTTCTAATTCTTAGGACTTCAACATTCTAATTAATGTTCAAACTAACTGATAAGTATTCTGAATACCTTGAAGCCAAACAGTTGACAGTCGATCGACTTGTCCCCGCACGTTCTCCGTTTTGCACTACAACTCGAGACTGTACAAGCAAAACGATTTTCAAACATCAATGCGTGTGCCAAGCTTAAGACATTTTCATTTATCTTACGACTTGGTAGAAACAATTTTTTTGATTACATTATTATAATTAAAAATACTGCAAAGAAAAAGAACTATGAGGCTATTTTAGATATTGCTTCTGTTGAGACAATATCATATTTTGTCACTTCTTATAAGGCACAAGGGAAATTCGAGATCGTTGATAATTTCGCTTGACAGTCAATCTGCAAGAAGTTAAAGCAATATGTTGCCTCACACTTTCAAGAATTAAATTGGACACTACTTAAATATTAATACTAATCTGAATATTACAGATAGATGGATACCAAAAGTCTGCTAAGTGAATTCCACACGTTACTGTCTGTGACCGAGCAAGATCTGAGGATTTAGACCATTCTAAAGAAAGTTCACAAGATTATCCTGAAAAAGTTCAAAATAATACATGTAAAACATCGAATAGATAAAAAGCTATGAATTGGTGACGATTTCGTAAAGAAATCCAGTTTGAGAAATGAGATTTCTTACAATTTTACATGCTCAGTCTAGACCAGCTATCCGATTTAAGCGCACGCATTGATTTTCCGTGCGTGTTACTACTTGTCGTCCAGCAAAAAGACGTGTGTCTACGTACTTCCGTCTTGCATTACGTATTGCACTAAGGTTATTAACTAATGTTGGTCGAATTTCACACTGAATTTATTGATTTATACAGAAAAAATGAGTGACTGTAGGAAATTAAAAGTAAAGATTATCTAAACAAACAGAAAAAAGTTCTACACATGATCAATAAATTGAAAGAAGTTTATCAATAGGCAAATAAACAAATAACCATAAAAAATTATTTCGTTAAGAACTTGTTTCGAAAGTACAGAGAAAATATAACAAATCACGTAGATTTTGGGTCTCGTACCGAAGATATGTAAACACCAATTCTTTTGTATTTTATATGCTGCTGTTTCTTATCAATAAATTGAATACAGTAACATATACCTTTGCTAAAAACGAAATGTAGCTTTAAGACGTTCATGGTGTATTATTGCTTATTGCGTTTCTCTTTCTAGCGTATTTGCCTTTTAATTCGTGGAGTCACCATTGCCAGTAACTCGAAGCAGCTTTCTCCAATCATGAGAACGTAACTGAACCAAGCTTCAGGTTCTAGCTTCAATTCATTTAGTAAATTAGTGTGTATTAATTTATGACTGTCCCCTTACAATTAATAATGATAATTTACAAGTGGGTCCAAAAATAAACTACAGCTTATTTGGTCCGAGTGGAAATCGTTAGGAATTTCAATGAAAATAGTGGTTACGACTTCGTTCATATTTTTAAGCGTTTGTTGAACAAGAATTAGTGAAAATTTTAGCATGTAGGTGTCCATCACACCCTGGCTGTGGATTTATCGAGTGTCCTACGTTGTACTGATACATAGTCGGCCGATGGACTTGACGCTTGGCAAACCGGTTCAGAAGACCCGAGGCTTTTCTCCGAACGATGGCATTTAGACGACGCAACGGTATAACCCGCGAAGAAATTTTATTATTTAATTACCTACCCCTATCCCGGCATCTTACATTTATTATGTACTTTCTATCTTCAAGTAACGTAGCTGTTTGATCACTTGGCAGGTGGCTCCATCGCGGTTTGAGAGCTCCCGCAGGCGCAGCAGCGTAAGTAGCGCCAGCGAGGGTAGCGGTGGCGTCCACAATGACGCAGAGCCGATCGCAGCGCCGCGGCAGAGGAGCGGCGGTCGCCGTAGTAACAGCAGAACAGACGGGGAGCCAGCGGCTGTGCAGCGGGACAGAGGACACTCCAGGGAGAGGGGATCCCGCAGAGAACAGCAGCAGCAGGCTGTACCCGTTGCCAGGTGAGATAGTATGGTCAAATAGGGCAAAGTGAATATTCAATACGCTGGGATGCTATGCTTAATCCAAACATATCTGGCGGATTGGTGAAGTATGTTCAATGCCACAACGAAGACATAGGATAGGTGACGGTTCTACGAGTCTTACCACAACGGCAGTTCAGGCAAAGGAGTTTTTCCGTGAACACCGAGACTTCATTCAAACCTTGACGTTACATTTACATATTAATAAAAATTTTGCGCAACTGTTAGACAAATTACAGACAATCGCTTATCTCTGTTATATTAGATCGTCCACATGGTATCTCCGTAAAGACTCAGTAATAAAGGTTACTACAATAATAAAAATCGAACATCTTGAATTTATTTCTTTAAAAAATCGAAATATTATTGTACTACGTATTTGAAACAAATGCAGCGTTTGTTTTTGTTGCTCACTTTTCGTTTTAAGATAAAAAAAATTAATGGCTTACAGATTTTACTTGTCTGTCATACAAAAACTGAATAATTGGTCTCTGACAGAAGATTTTCTTGACATCTGACACACAGATGGGGGTGTTTCTGAACCGCTCAAGTCGTCAATAATTCCCATTTTCTTGAAATTTTATAATAACTGTGAAAATGTTAGAAGGGAATTGTCTGTGCAAGTTTTCAGTTCAGAACCACTCTCACTTCTGCTGACCGATCAGGAAAATTTGGACTCGTATCTTGAGAGTTAAGGCCTTTCTACCATTGGGTTTTCACTCCCCATGATTTTCTTCTAGTGGTATAGCTCTATTTCCATTCCCTGTACGAATTAATGCGCCACTGGATTACTTGTAAAACATATTCCTATGTTTAAAAGGTAAGTAACTTTACAGAATGTTGTAAGGATGTCATTTTAGTCACCATCTGATGAGCTTTTCCAGCAACATTTTCCAAACTATTCCTCCTCTGCCATCTCTTTGCAACTAAATCTTCTACCTTGCACACATCCATGTATTCTCTTCATCCACCTCTCTCTTGGTCGTTATCGAGGCATCTTTCCTTCCAATTTGAGATTACTTTGCTATCTTCCTTCAACCCCTCTCTTTTTTTCACGATTTTTCTATTCTATCCTGTGTGCGTTCGTTTTTTACTGCTTTCCTGAAATATTCAGTGCCATTGTTCCATCTTGTTATCACCCTCCTAATAATTTGGAATTTAATTTCCACGACCTATATTATCTAAGAACTGGTTCAGTTATCTGCGGCACCGTGATGGTGTCCGGAGCTGACACGAGGTTAACTGGTTCGAGTCCTAGTAGTTGAAAAAATTTTCAATATCAGGACTTGGTCGGCAGGATAGCAGAGGTGGTGTTTCATAGTTCTTAATCGACAGATCGTGATCGTCCTGTGTTAAGTACCAAACCTCTCCGTAGAGCGTACTGAGTGACCGCATACAATAGTGTTAATGATGATTCTCCGGAGGATGGGGACGTTAATCCTGGCGTCTCCCCAATTTGGTGTCTTTCGGAATATTAGATCTGAATGGTTCGCAGTGGGTTTCACTCTCTCCCTTCTTTCATCCACAACACAAACAACACTATACACTGAACACACACGTTATTACAGTCAACAACACTTACGAGCACTTGATTATTCATTCATGGAGCCGTATCTCAAAATGTTTATGTAGTACGACCTGTAAATAATTCATTTACACATCTGTGGCATCTCACTGTTCCTTATCAAGCCTTTGAAGCCTTTTTCGTAAATGTTCGTGAAATTTTTAGTTTCTTAAGTTGTAAATTTTTCAGACCACCGTCACTGAGCACCTCGTTGCACGGTGCAAAGTTGTTTATGTGTCACGAATTAGAAATCACGCTTAGCTGTACCACAGATCTGCTTCTGGCCGCGGACGAGGGTCATCGAGAACAACTACAGGCGCTACAACCGCCAGCACCACCACAACCACTACCACCACCACCACTAGCACTGAAGCCACGTCGACAAGCACGACAGAGACACCGCAACCAACGAAACCAGACGAGGATTCAACGCAGGACTCTGAGGGGGTAAGTGGCAGCTGTTGCACCAACTGAATAGTATGATCTTGCATATACACTACCGGAAATTAAAAGTGCAACACCCAGAAGGAGTTGTGATAAATGAATGAAATTTGGCCCCGAGTATCCCCATATGATGAGTATTAAATGATTAAAAATTGGAAGTATGAGAATTACGGATCTATTTATTATGCAAAATTCAAAATTGGTTTTTTTTTCTTTAGCCTGTAAGTGGTGATTGTGGTGCAACGTGACACTTTTTTGTCCACAAGTTCTTGTTGACGAAGTATGCCAAGGATAAGATTGACGACCCTCTACACCCAACTGTTTAACTGCGGGAAATTTGGGATAATTGGCGTGTTTGAAATGGGTGCATCTTATCGTGAAATATCCAAGACAGACTTGTTACACAATGGATGAAAGAAGGCTCTAGTACTCCTGAAACAGGCACAGGTCGATACAGAAGGACTACAGCACGTGAAGACCGCCAAATTGTGTGGGTGGCTGTTGCTGGCTGACCAGATCCAAGCAGTGATTACAGAGAGAATCACCCCCCGGAAGATTTTAAACCTATTGCTTAAAGCTGAGTTACACTCTCTGACCCCTATGCAATGTGTTCCGCTAACCTGATTTCATTGACGGCATCGTCTAATCTGGTGTATTGCAAAACGCAAATGGACAGATGAAAGGCGTACATTTGTGTTTAGAGACGAGTCTCGATTCTGTCATTGGCAAGGTGATAATCAGCAACATGTACACAGCCGAAATGGAGGAACAGCTTACCCAGCTGTGATTTCAGAACGTTGCACAGGTCGAACCGCTTGTGTTATGGTTTGGGGATAATCAGTTTCGACAGCAGGACTGAATTTGTTGTGCAGGCGTAGAGAGATATACCCCAAGAAAACATTCGAACACTTATTGATTCAATGCTAGAAAGGATACACGAATGTATAGGTTTTCAAGGTGATCAAACTTCTTACTGACAGTTGTATCTGTAATAAACTTAGCGCGATTAATTTCAATCCGTTATTATTTCTTCTGGGTATGATCCTGGATATATCTACAAAGTTTCCTAAAATTCCACCCCTCCTGTTTGGGTGTTACACTTTTAGATTCCGCTTGTGTATAAAGGCCCTTTTCGATGATCATTTCACTTCAGTTTCATGTTCAGTCGAATAGTCAGTTTTTCATGTGTAAAATGGAAAGACTGCTAGGATAACTGAAATGGAGAATGACGGGATGAGCATATCTATTTTTTTAATTTAAGTTCTTAGAATTACTATTTGTTGCTCGCTCAGTTTAATTTCTCAGTCATGAGGATTATAGTCTCCCTCATATAGGTATCCTGATTTTTTTTTATATATAATTGGCGTCACATCGACATTCATCCCGTAAACAGTTAAACCTATAACATGGTTCTAAATGGAGTTCCGTCATTACATTTACATGAATTTCTTTTGCGCTACCAAGCTTTGTTCCATTGGCTTTTTTCCTCCGTGGTTTTTTCAGCCATAATTCTGAACCTACTGGAATGAGACACAGCCTTCATTCATGATTCTATTACAATGACACCACGTATCGCTCACTTGGTAGAAACTCCACTCGGACTAAGCAAGATTAAAAGAACAGAAAGGATTAAAGAACTGAACGGATCTTGTAAAAGCAAACCTCCTTCCGGATTAAAATGAAACTGAACTGAGAATTGAAATGACCGTCTGAAAGATCTTTAATACATACCAGAAAACTATATCTACGAAAATATATTTATATTAGATTTTAAAGTATACTGGTGAGGAATGAGGTGATTTAATAAATTGAAACAAGGACGAAGAATATAAACACACCAAGGCAAGGAAGGCTCCACCAGCAAAAATATAAAAGTGTGTATCCAGCCTCGCAAAATTGGTGTTAATATATATCTTGTACATGACATGTCAGAAGGTTGTAGCTTGGTACAAAAATAAAAACTTGACACGTTTCCAGTTTAGGCAACGGACTCCACTCCACGGGTCCCAACGCCGCAGTACGTTGCCGCTAGCACTATTAGTGCAGTAGTTTAGTTCCAATGACATTCATTATAGGTATATTACTGTAAAATAAATTATCAGTTAAGAGCACCATCCAATAAAAGGCATTAATATATGACAAAATAATTTGTTTGCTCGAAACTTATGAACTAGTTGGAAGTGTTTTTATTTCTCGTAAATATGGGATATAATCGAGATATAACCGTTTATGAAATAGACCCAGTAGAAAAATGGCTTTAAATTGACAGCATTGATGGCCGCTCACGTGTTTATTTTGAAGTGAAAAATTTGAAATAATATGTAATTTGAATAAAACTTTCTCGGGTAGCTAGCCGAGTTAGTACATCGTTTGACCACGACGTCGTGGTCAAACGATGTACTAACTCGGCTAGCTACCCGAGAAAGTTTTATTCATTTACAACGCCGAGAAAATCTCCAGTCTTAAAATGTAAGTTTTCATTCCAATCTATTTATGCAAAATATAACTTTACATAGATCCTACGATCTTCAGTTTTGGGCCAACTAACGACACAGCGTCTGCATGTTTGAAATCTCCAGCTTATTCTGCTCAGGTGCCAGAGGCCTATGATCGACGGACGGAGAGACATCAGAACGTCAGCAAAAGGGCTCCGGTTTTCGTTGAGTGCGGAACCTTAAAAAATACTAAAACAGGCAGAATTTTGCCAGTGCTAGTCTTAGTGATATGATTAAGATCTCACTAGTTTTATGTATGGTTTCGCCTTCTCGTTTCTAAGCTTCGTGCCTTCAGCTTTAGTAAATGTTGGCAGCGTTGTATTCATCTTTGTTAGAATATTTTACTTTCTGTAGTATTCATAGATTAACAACATAATTGTGAAAAGCAAGAGGCAAGAACTAAAAAAAAAGCACAATGGATGCAATTACATCATTTAAAACAAAAAACAAAAATTTAGTGCCACATTTCACTCTAGCTGTGATATTATTTCAGCAGTGATACCTCTGCTACCGTCCCAGAGGTTTCTGCCGCCCCCGTAGACCACTCGCCACTTCCCGATACTAACCTGCCCGCCCCCAGGACTACGTCCAGCCGCAAGGACTCTGGTTCAAACCCTGCCGCATCCGGTCGCTCTTCCAGCCGCCGAGGATCCTCCAGGTACAGTTATTACTCAGCTTTCCTCTTTTAATTCGTAACACCGTTGAATGCTTAGTCAAATGCAGTTAGCATATACCAGTAATAATAATTTCATGTCGCCTCACATACCTTTTGTCTATTTTCATTTCAGCTAGCCAGTACCTGTTTTGGACTTCTAACCCATGTAGTGTCTCAGTTCGTGTGTTAAAAATTGATTACTAACACAATTGTTTACTGTAATATTAAATAAGCAGGATTCATTTTGACAATGGGATAGTGAGATTGATATCTGAAACTGAATGAATCTAGAACATAATTAGGAACGGCATCGTTAAAAATTAATGACTTTATTAAATAAATCTCAGATGAATATAATAACGATATACGTATTTTATTAATTCCAGGTGTTATAGATAGATAGATAAATATTTTCACTTTAATCCCATGTGAGAATAATCTCGGGGATGTGGAACAGTACATACACCAAATAATAATGTCAATTATATTACTATATAATAGATATTATTATTATACATTGATAACAAGATACATATATCCCATTAGTATAATCAATATCCCCTGTAATCTACAAATACAGTCCCGAGTTAATTACTACTTATTATGTGGAACAGTGTATTCACTTGTTACCAGCATCTAATAACCAGTTATTTTCTTTCCAACCAGTTACAATTACAAGTTTCACAGTAATCTACAACTACGTATTATATCATGTTAGTTACTATTTATGTGAACAGTACACACCCTTATTAACAATATCAATTATATTACCAACCTCTCATTAGCAGTCAATTACTTAAAAAGCTGTTAGAATGATAATTTTTCACAGCAATTTTTGAGTGCATGCTATCCCATATTAGTAACTATATGTGAGTGAATTTTGTAAACTGTAATTTCTTCATTTGTCAAAAGTTTCAATAGTAAGAAAAACCATATATCATTTTAGTAATTGTGGACAACTTTGACACCTTCCCCTTCCATACACCATATATACTATTTTATCAGTCATTCTTAGTTACCAAATTCCAAGAGGAAAATTCTTTCACAGAGTAAAATGGGTTCTGAAGCTGAAACTCTTTCAGTTTGCACTTAAAGTAGTTGGGTTTTCGTAGATAACATTTAATTTCTATTGGTAAGACATTGAATAAGGAAGCTCCAGTAAATTTTATCCCTTTCTGTACAATTGACAGTGATTTGTAATCCTTGTAAATATTATATTTATTCCTAGTATTATGGCTATGTATGTCAGCATTAAGATTGAAAGTTTCAGGATTTTCCACGACAAATGATAGTACGGAGTATACATACTGTGCTGGCATAGTTAGTACACCTAGGTTTTTAAATAGATTTCTGCACGACTTTCGTGGGCTTGCTCCACAAATAGTTCTTACACACGCTTTTGCAATTTAAATACCCTTTGTGCTTGTGACGAGTTCCCCCAGAATGAGATGCCATAAGTGAGCAGGGAGTGAAAATATGCAAAATATACTAACTTTCTGGTTTCTATTTAGTTATTCTAGATATTACCCTCAGTGAAAATATTGCAGAATTCAGTTTTTTAAGAAGTTATTGAATCTGTTGTTTCCAGTTCAATTTGTTATCTATATGTGCACCCAGGAATTTTGTAAAACTGCTTTCATTAATTGCTTTTCCTTCTGATATCACATTATAGCTGTCCGTTGTTTTATTTTTTGTAACAAACTGAAGTAGCTGTGTCTTTTCTACATTAAGTATTAGTTTGTTAGCATTAAACCACCTGTTTATTTTCTTTATAGCATCATTTGCTGTGTTTTCAAGGTTTTGTACTGATTGGTCTTTCAACGATATGCTAGTATCATCTGCAAAGAGCACCACGTATTCATTATCACCTAGTATATGTGGGATATCATTTATATAGATTAATAACAGCAGAGGGCCAAGAATTGAACCCTGAGGCACACCACATTTAACTATACCCCATTCTGAGTTTATAACATCTCTTGTATTAGCATCTTTCAGTGATACACATTGCTTTCTATTTTCCAAGTATGATTTAAACTAAAGTCCTGGCTTACCACTAACTCCATAGTGGTCTAATTTACCTAGGAGAATCTCATGATCAACACAGTCAAAAGCCTTAGCAAGATCACAGAATATACCTAGGGAATTTAATTTTTTATGCATTGATTACAGTAATTACCGCAATTGAAGTGATGTCTTCATGCTGTGTTCGGCGGAGTGTTGCCATCGTCCCAGATTGGTGGTCTGATATGCAGGGAGCCTGTCTCTCAGTTATTGTTGTACCGGTGTCTCCATTAAACACCAGACTTTAGAAGAAAAACTGATTATAGCCCGCCAATGGAACCCTACCAATCGTTCCCAACGACAGAAAAGAAAGTGCCCCTCTTCAGAAACCCGCCAGATTATATGCGCGCCTTTCTCTGCTCAAATAAAATTCTCGTCTGCATGGCTTATTTGCTGCTATTGGCGCGAGCAAATATATATATAAAAACATTAGCATTATTTACGATACAGCCCTGTAATATGCTAACTGTATCTAAACTATTTTGACTCTCATCAAGTATCCTGTTCACACTGTGGTACGTGTTTCCTAGTCGATTTACAGGATTTCACGTAATCTGTAAACAACTCAAGGTCCAATTCCCTTATAATCCTAAATCATGTGCTTTTAGCTAAGTATTACTGACCCGGTAGGAAGCAACACCTTCCTTAAGCCTCTTGGTTATTCTCACCGATACGTTCACTGGTCACTATTCGGGACAGTAGCAGGTAAAGTGATTTTTTCTTGAAATTCGAACTGTAGAAACATTTTAGAACTTCAACACATAAAGCAAGGTCTCCCAGTGGTGACGAACAGGTAAATGGCTTTGAAAACTCAACCGAAGCCGGGATTCTAACAGAGTACCTTCGGAATATCAATTAACCACGAGATCACTTACCTGGGACAAGTTAGCTTTTAACATACAGGGTAGGAATGTGACCGAACTGTCAAAAATAAGGAAGTTTTTCGTCTTTTACTTTGGTTTTTACGGCTGAGTGATGTCATTAGAGCCGGTAGTGGCTTTAGAAAGGGGACAAGGAACGGAAAGAAATTTGGTCAAAGCATTTTGAAGGATCCTGGCATTCACTTCGCATGTTTTCGGAAAACCATGAACGATCGAAATCTGGATAGTCGTACAGGGGTTTGAACTCACAATTGTATAGGAAGTAGCCAGTAGTTAAGCTACACTTTAACTTTATTCACAAAATGTGTGAGGAATATAATATTAACTTTCTTCTTTTTGGTGCGTTGTTTATTGCTTCGTAATTCACGATCACAGTGCTCAGTGCTTTCCTATATTCGAAATAAAATAGGATATTTGATTAAAAAAAACAAAAAAAAAAAACAATGAAACCTTAATTGACAATGATAGAGTAAGCTGTAAGGTTCCGTAAATCATCTTTATTTGGTGGATAAGAGTTTTAAAAAATATTATTTTTAATAAAATGAAAAATATAGCCGTTAGTCATATGAGGCGAAACAGCAATCAGACCACTTTCTTTAGGCCAGAACAGTCTCTGATGTTCTTTACGAAGATATTCGCTTTCTGCTTACTAGTAGGCGTACTTCACAATGAGCAGTGACTTTTGATACATTATTACACGCACCTCATGTTCTGCATTTTATGATGATGAAGAGAACACTTCTGCGGTTTGTTCTTTCCAATGCTTATCTAACCGCCGCATGTATCAAGAAGACAAAATTATTGAGGAAGAAAGCCGAGCCAAAGAAAATGATAGGGAGTCACGACGTAGCGGGACCCAGTAGTGCGGGGGACGAAGTACAACGGACAGTCGACCAGCTTGCTTTTTTTTTTTTTTTTTTTTTTTTTTACAACTCCTCTGAAACAAATGTTGTAGCCGTCATGTACTGAGTACTTGAGTTGCTAAATATAATGTTCAGCATTAAAATACCTAGTAGAAGTATTTTTGTGTACCTAAATAAAATGTTAAGCTATAAACAATATTTTTATTTCTGTAAATCTCCTATGAAAGACATATTGTAGCAGTTGTGTACTGAGCAGTAATTTCTTTTGTGCACCTTAATTAATTGGCAAGTTATAAACAATATTTTTAGTTTCGATCGCTGAATGGCTAAAGAAAGATGTATTCACATTAGCACTCGTGGTAGTAGATTATACAAATCATGTGCGTATCCAGCAAGGGGCAGCAACCCCCTTCCCCCCTCCCTCCTGGAAGAAAAATTAAGTTGCCTTCAATATGCTTCGATGCATGAAGAACTGGCTCAGGAGCACTTTGGGAGAGGAAAGATTGACTGGATTATGCCTGATGACTGTGCATCGAAATTTCGTGAAAGAAAGTGAGATACTGATAAACAAAGTTATTGAAACATTTTCTGAGAATCCGAGAAGATTAATGTTTACATAAAAAACTATAACTGAGTTACGATCTTAATTAACTACATAGTAGGTCCTTAGATTAAATGGTTAGATTACTTCATAAATCAATAATAAAAATATTTTCCTTAATAGGTTTGAGTTTCATTCTGTAAGAAATCATCATGTTTCAGTCCCCCACCCCACTTACTCGACACCAATATGAGTTGCTCCCCCCCCTCCCTCCCCTTCAAATCTTGCCCCCCTCTAGTTCTGATCCTGGATACGCCCTTGATACAAATAATAAATTTTTATTGATTGATTACAGATTCCCAGTAATTTAATTTATTGATAGGTGTGTTACAAGTCAGTTTCATCGCAACAGTTGACAGAAACACTAAAAGATATCGATCGGTTCACTTCTATCAGCCTTGAGATTACTTACCAAACTACATGTGTGCAAGACTCAGGGACGATAGCCCTACACTGCTAAAACTAAGGGAATGCAGGAGTAGGTTTTGAAAGTGATCTGGCCAAGCAGTGCACTTTCGTGTAACACTCGTTTTACTAACTTCTCCAGGGATCTGTGTGTCTCCACGTAATTTCTTTCCGCCACCAGCATTTATTGAACAAATCCGTGTGACCAATGAATATTCATCCAGAGCGGATCAGTAATTTAGCGGATTATCCCGTTCATTGAAACATCACGTGTTTTCTGTTAGTTGTGTTCTTTCTACGCTGTATCGACGCAGCTGTTTTCAGTTCTTGTAGTATTACATATCTAAAATACTCGTAAATCATCAAGTTTTCGAACACGACCCTAATTTGACCCCAAATCTACTGTGTTTAATTCTCAGGTCGCGCCCCGCCACTACTGAGGAGCCCAGACAAGGCAGCCGCCGTCCTACTACACGACCCAGGACTACCCCAGATCAGGCAGATGATTACGACCTTCCCACGGGAGCTGCAGCTCCCAGTGCCTCAGCAGCCTTCGTCCGTACCGGGTCACGAAGGAACCCCTCCAGGTGAGATCAAATGGTACTCTAAATAGTGATCTGTTGAAATAATAAAGTCAGTCTGAATCATCATAAAAACGAATGATTTTTTTCCCCTGCATTTAGTGCACCATGCGAATAAGTTTTAACAAATACTTGTATCAGTATGATGTTAGTTGTCAGCCAAGAGAATTGAAATTGTTCCGAAGCAGAATAGCAGCAACGAGAATGGACAAATAAAAAACAAAAACAAAAAAAACGAGAAGTCTAATCAAAGGAAGAAGTCATGCAGGAGAAAATAAAGACTAAGGAGACGGATGCGGGTGGGTAGAATATCAATTGGAGATAAAAAGCAAACGATAGAGAGCGAGACCAGGGGGAAGGTGGCTGAAAGTAGTGGAGTTGGGTGACAGAAAAGATAATTGGACTGGACCCAGGAAATAATAGTGAGCTGATGGGAAACAGACGAAAATAGAGATAGTTTTGCTCGAAGCATATTCAATCAGTAGTTAGAAACTGTCGACGATGACGATGATTAGATATCCGATGGATAAGATGGAAAAGAGATTTTTGATCATTTACCTAAAGATTGAAAATATTTGAATGAGCTCAGTTCATAAAAATTTCCCAAACTTGTACTGAACGTCTTTATAGATTGGAGGTTTAAAACGCCATTATGGTCGACCTTAACGATATAATCGCTCTTTTGAAACATAGATTTATTGTTCTGCTTTCCAAGATGGTATTGTCCCAGTCCTGCACAAATGTTTTGAATCACATCCACAGATTTTTCTGCTTATTTAACCTTAACCAGAAGTACGTGTTGCAATAGTTCCTTTATCTCCATGTTACACTCTGTTTTCTTTAACTGAAAAGTAGATTTTTTTCCAAATCCGCAAAATAGGAGGTGAATCAACAAGCACGACACTGTCACTCCAAATGACAAATAGGAAAAACAAATACCAACATAATAGTGTTACCAAGCCAAAACAAAAGCTAAGTTATGTATAAAACGAACATAATTACCAACAAATTATTAATTAGGCACGAAACTGGAACAGCATGGGGCATTGACGAAAAGATAGAAACGAGGAATTTCATTAATAACACAGCTACTTATAAGTTCAGTCACTTATCGTCACATAAATTACCGATCGGTGATGTTACAGACTTTTCTCAATTAATGGTCTGACAGCGCATCTAGACAGTTTTGGTAAGACACATTGAGGAGACGCTAGGTACAGATTTCAAAGTTTAAGAGGATGAACATAAAAGGAAATGAGAAAGCTGGAAACAATACCTTGATGTGGATTTTGTTTTCAGTACTACAAAGGTGATATGAATTATTGAAGCTGAAGGGAATGGTAAGTGGATCAACAAAATATATCTCCTGAAATAATTGCAGAATAATCACTAACTGACATGGAAAATAAGCTAGGTTCGCAGTGGTTGGAACACAAGTGGAGAATGCTGTGTGTTTAAGGTATAATTTGGCGATGCGACCAGTGTGGATATTGGAAGAAACATCAGAAATAACATCCGGAAGGGAAGAGACGATCGCGAGGAAAAAACAGCTCTTGATTTTGGACTTAAATGAGTGAGGAAGTTTTCATTTGTGGGTAACGGAGTCAAAGACTGTAATAAATCATCGAGGGAGGCGCTAAACAAATAATTCAAAATGAAAGAATTTAAAGTAAACATTCTTCTAATACAAAAGTAGATTGGGGAAACAGCCACTGGAACATATGTTCTATTACAATTAGCAACAATAAATTCGAAAATAAATTTGACAAAATGAGTGAAATCCCTTGCGAAAGCTAAAAGCAAAAGCTGAAAGTTAGTTCAGATATTTATAAGAGAACAACAATTACCTTTGAAGATACAATAGGATACATTTTTAAACATAGCTTTAGTGCCTAATTTCTTTTTATTGAATACTCTTCGTAAAAATAGAAATGTGTTTGTAAGGGCCGCATTAGGCATAGGCTACCTAGGCTGCAACCTATGGACCCGCACCACAAAGGAGACCGCGCCACGTTAAATGAAAAAGAAAGATCAGACATGTGCAAAGAAAGTAATGTATTTCCAAATCGGTTTTAGCTGAAATGCTCGTGAAAACCGAAAACAATTTTCGTGTGTGTTGTAAAATAACATTTTAGTACACCTACACCGTAAAGTAAAAACATTGCAGTGCAACGATGAGAACTTTTAACTCTTAATATAAGATTGCAGTATACAGCTCTATAACTTATTAGTTTATTTTTTCATCACCTGTAAAGCCACCAGGCAAAGTGTGGTATTGTTAACTTCGGGTTGACTACAGTGCGTTTGTTTTCGTTTGCGATGCAGTCTTTGGACAAGAATGCAACAGTTAAAAAGCCGAAGTAACTACTTTTTAAAGCCGGAGCACGTAATCTGATCAAAGTACATTAAGCAAGAATTGATTAAC
>CM061920.1:364115674-364145944 GCA_031002005.1 Vandiemenella viatica | reverse complement strand
AAATGTTTCAATTTTGCAGAGTGAACTTTAAGTGTCAAATTCAAGTCAAATTTGTATTTAAGCAAGTTCGAGTCTACGACCTTTGAAACAATTATAGGATTGCACGATATTACCTGTCCGTGTATAATACCTACGTTTAATAATACTTCTGTGTTCTTCAAGGTCAAGAGATTTTATTCACCCTAAGGGTGAAACACAGGTCAAGTTCATATTTTGTCAGATCAGGTCTACCTTTTATAATCTTTGACTCTAAAAACTGGAAGTCTTCTACACCCTTGACGATATGCAAAAAACGGTCACGGGCTTACACTAGTTTGTAATATTAGTCTTCCGGCACATTTCCCGAGGAATGAGAGAGATAAAACCTGTTTCTTCGTTTCTCTTTCTGGGTGCTATGTAGTAAATCGCTACCCGTTTCCACGTTTATGTTTCTGCCTGCAGATAGTTTCCCAATCTGATCTAGTCAATTATAGCGTGAACCAAGGGATTTACCGGTTATACTAATGGAATCTGGGTGACGTGGCGATGAAGTCTAGTGTACCCGCTGTACTGCAGTGCCAACTGCTACAAAAGGCAAAACTCGAAGATAGATAGAATTTTTCATCATTCTGGAACAATGATTGGTTTGGACGTTTTCACCAAACAGTTGGCAGTTGTGTTTTCTCAGTGGATGGTGTGTAATTTGACTTTTCGCTATAGTCGTAAGTAATGAGAAACATAAATACAACACAATATTCGACGCCTCCAAAGTGTTATGCACTACTTCGAAAAATAAGCTCGTATTGTTCTTGCACCATTTCGGAACCTGATGTGCAGAATGTTTGATTACGCAGTTCAGCTGACAGCGTCTAACAATTTAATCGCTAGTTAAAGAATTAGGTTTTCTAAACTCGTTCCAGTTTATCGAAACTGGAAAAAGACAGATTAATTTTATTCTAAATCTGTTACTTAGTTTAAAAGTAATAATATAGTGGATAACCTGTTTCCCGTAAATATATGAATGTCCGTTATCATAAAGAGAGTAATACGAAACACTTGACTGCATCGTTCACACTCTTCACAAAAAAATGGAGACTTTCAATTCCCTTCTCCTCCAGCCATAAAACTTTCGATACCGTCAAGATGTAAACCACCAGATATTTATATTATTATTATTATTTCAGTGTAACATGGTATCGTTAGAGCACTTCAGCAGGTCTCCGGTGATCAATTTGCTACAGTTTCATTCAAATAAGAAGGTGTTTATCTAGTTAACAGACACATCTTGAGGAATAGTTGCACCTATAAAAACTTATGATGACTGCCTGACGTATAAACACTGCGAATACTTGTTGCTGCGACGCACCTGTACATCCTCTCTGGAGCGTGCCTGCGCCCTCCTCCTGGAGAAAGATGAGGCTGACTGCTGGGGCTTCCGCGACTCTGCCCTCTTGGAGCTCGAGCTGGAGCTGGATCTGGGGCCGTCGCCGTCCCAGAAGCTGGAGGCGCTGGCGACTCCCAGTTCGTCCCGGACGGTGGACGCGTCGAACTTCCGTCTCCCACGTGACGGCGTCTCGACATCGGAAGACCGCTGTCAACAAAAGGTAACGGTTATAACACTGGAGCGGATCTCACGGCCAACCCGGCTTGCAGGTTTGTAGTTGCAAAGCAAAATGTTGAGTTTTGCTATAAACGTTTTTATTGAGCCGGAGGTCAGCTAAGCAACAGCGTCTGGCTACAATCTGGCCGCAAATCAAGGATCGTAGAAACTGTCCCCCTTAACTCGCATCTCGAGTGCTGAAGCAGTCAGAGTAAGGACAGAGAGTAAAGCACTGTGAGAAGGCACAGAATGCAGCCTATAGTAGAGATACCGAGAGATGTGAGAGTAATCAGTTGCATACTTGTGCCCGCCAATGACTTGGTTTGTTTTATTAAAATTTAATTTATTTATTTATTGCTTTAGGCGAGAAAGGAATGGGAAGGAATTAGGCCATGGATTTTTGAAGGAAGCATCCCTGCATGCGCCTGGAGTGATTTGGGGAAACCATGTAAAACTCAAATCTGGATGACCGGACTGGAATTCGAACTCGTGTCCTCCCTAATGCGAGGTCAGATCATTACCACTCACCCACCACGCTCGGTGACTTGATTCGAGAAGGAGTGACAGAGACAGTTAAGTAAAAGGCAGATGAAGAACTGCGATATTTAAGAGAATGACAGTGCTGATAGACATTAATATTATGGTGGCTCGCGTAAACGAACGAGCAATCTTCAAAGGATCACGTAGCAAGATACCGTCCCGGGACATGTTTAGAGACGATCGCTGATGCACTACACTGATAATTAGTACCTTAAAGGACATTAATTGTTGCCAAAGAAAATGGAAAGATCTTCTCCGCAGCGAACTAAGAATTTATAAAGGTGGAGGGGTTAAGTGGCTTAGGTTTTACAGCAAGGATGAAAACGGAACAAATGCAATTACTCATACATCCCCAACGTACCTAACCACACGAAGTTTTCTACAATGTGTATCTGTTTCAATTCATAATTTCAAACAAACTGACTCTTTTCAACAGCTCCCAAAATGTTTAATTTTAGTTCTTTCGGACGTTACGTTACGCTAAAATTTTGCTTTGATGGTAGTATACTTCGTATCCGTGAGCGACCACACAGTAATAATCTTTGCTGAGGATCTGCAATCGGAAAGGCAGTCCCGACATGAGTAGACACCAGCAATTCCAAACGAAGTTTAAAATATATAGTAAATTAAACGCAAACGTGATTTTAAACAATTACAGGTACGTCGTTGAAACACTTTTATAGGATAGAAGAATATGTTAAGAAACTTAATCCAGATTCGGCTGTTAAAATTCTCAATGATGGGAGTTGAGCTCCTTACCATAGAATCCGTGCTGGTACAAGTGCAATAACAGTGCTTCGTATCAAGATTTTTTTCTTCCGAATGCGAGGGTAGAGCGTCACCATTCGTATCAAGCAACGTTAAACAACTGCTAGTCATTTACAATGGCACGACTTGAGGCTTTTCCAGTGTAGTGTTCCAATGTAAACTTCGTGGATGTTCAGCCGGACGTGTCGTGAAAACTCAACATTTTGGCAGCCCGCTGTGGACTACACAATTGGAATTTATCCAAGGTATCCAGGACTACATACAACTGATACCTGCGAAAATTGGTCAGGCTCACGTGATGCAACTCAAACAATGTGAAGCGAAGCTAAGTGCTACCTCACCAGCTGTCATCGATTCCCGAAATCTGTCCTGACGTTTCGGATCGAAACCAAGTCTTAAAGAATTGTCCCAGAAATTTCTAAGAATTCTCTTGCAATTTAAGATTACTTCACCTTTTGTGAAATCCTGTTTGTCGATTCTTTGTTTGAGGAATTTCTGTTAATTGATACTTATTTTATGAATTGAGTTATGTACTTCTATGAGCGTTATGTTTAATCCTTTTATGGATAGTCGTAGACAATAAATTTATGTTCCTTGAATAGAACTGAATTTTTCAATTTCTTCTGAAGCATGATGGTCGAAAAGGAGAAATAAAAGAAAGAAGAAGATGTGAAGATGTATTTTTCAAGAGTGCTAAAGCAGAAATATACTAAAAATATAAAAATAAATTATCTACAGACATTATTTTGTGTTGATATTGATACACAGTTCAGAAACATTGGCGATAAATGAGAAGGAAGGATAAAACTAGAGTACAATCAGGAGCAATATAGCGAAGTGGGAGGAACGAAATCAGTCAAGAAGACGATAATTTACTAACATCTACAACACAGGACAGAAAAATTAATATTACAGTTATTTTGTCATGTGGAGTATTCGGAAGAGCGTGCCAAGAAAAACGTTAGACGTGGAGTTAAAAGAGATCTGTCACTTTGAACTACATGATGCAAAGATAGATGGTAAAAGTAGTTGAGAAGAGTGTTGAGGTTAGATATATTGGTAACAGGTACGGATGGAATACGTAGAAATGTTGGTTCCGAGCAGGCCAGAGAAAACAGTCGAAGATAATGGTGACGTGAACAAGTCTAGAAATAGCAGAATGTTCACGCAATAATCGAGAGATTATTGCGAATTTGGATATAGAGCTAACCGCAGAAGGTTAGTACAGCAAAAATAAAAGGGTATTTTAGATGCAGCGCTTGCAGCACCACGTTTCGTTGCTTTATATCAAAAAGAAGAATTTCCCTCACCTGTGATAACTGAAGCGGATCTGGTCATCCTCTATGGACGTTCTAATTTAAGGAAACTAATAACTCATCAGTTTTACGGGGACTCGAATCTCAGTGACTCGCTGTATTGACTATGCTGTGGAACATGTACCGTTGTAAACGTGATCACTTGTTGTAGTTAAGGTGTGCTCTGCGCAGGTAATTGTTTATCACTTTTCCCATGTCCCTCGAGTTTATTTACTGCATTGCATTAAAAAATCTGCAACACACGATACTTCATCTAACCAGCAAGTCGAATAGCCAAGAACTCTAACAATCCCACCGATCATTGCCAGTGAGTGGTAACGCTAGGTCCTGGCATTCTGGAAGACGCAGGTTCAACTTCCTGACCAGCTATCTAGATTTCGATTTTTCACTGTTTACCGAAATCACTCCTGGCTTATGCCTGGATGTTTCCCTCAAAGTGTCAAGGTCGAATTCCTTCCCGTTTCTCGCCCCGCAATCTTTTCCCGTATCTAGTGACTCCAACGTCGACAAGGGGTAAAGTCGTAAAGTCGTAAAGTCAAAAAAAAAAAAAAAAAAAAAAAAAAAAAGAGTACGTTGATTCGTGGTGGCTCCGTAATAAGGAAATGTTTTAGAACTATACAACAGATATTATTATTGAAACAGTGAATAGTATTCTGATGAAAATTTTTAATGTTGGAGTAATAGTATTAAATGGGAAAGTCCATAACCATCCTAACATCAAACATGCTACAAAAAATTTAAAAGTAATGCTGACCTGCCTGTAAGCTGTTATATGCAACAAGGACGCTGGAAAGTTTGGCGGAAAGTATCACAACGTCAAGTAAGGCGTTGGTGTTTCGAGAACCGCACGCGCATTGCTCATTTTCTATTGAGAATAGAAGAAGAGAACAAATGCTTTTATTTAATCGGAAATACATTCTGCTTGTTAAAACTCTTACATTATTGCCTTTCTTTGCTGTTCTTTGACTATATTCTTGTTCTCAAACTTGCTGAAGCAGGACAGCGATGAACATAAATGCACGACGTTGCCCCGGGACTGATGTTCAAAATGAAAAACTGAACAAGGTGCCTCAACACCTACCAGAATAACTTAAATTTATGTTTGGAGACTGGAGATTTGATTTTTTTGGTATTTTTTCGCTGTTCCCTATTTTAATTCGGTTGCTTTAAATATTTTTTTTTACTCTTTCGTTTCAGCTATTTTACTTAATGGTTTTCCCTGTCAAAATTATCAGTTAAACAAAAAGAACTACTACTTGCTCACATAACCGATGAGCAAATGAAGCTCAAAGTATGAATTTGTTATTTTTGATGAGTTTTCAAAATCAGTCGTTTATGAATAAAACAATAATTCAAAATAGTCATTAAAATTTACAGTTATTTTAAAATATTCTTTACTTAGCCTGTTTTTATTTTACTTTCTGTTATTGATTTTTTATCATGCAACAAGTTAGCCTCAGTATAGCACAGTGTTTGAACTTCCGAAAACAAGTATCAGGAAAGAGCATACAATACCTAGTTACAGCATGATTTCATGTTAAGTGGAACAATAAACATTTAATATTTTGAAAACATTTAGTGTTAAAAATTCTAAACATATCGGAATGGCGCTTAGTATTGGAAAAAAGTGTTCAAGTATAATTCGATGCGCTAGAGAAACTCCTGACGATTCCAAAGATATCCTATGGATTTCAGCGAAAGGTATGTCTGCCAACGGGATACCATTTAAAGAACACACAGCAAGTGAAAAGACGTATTCACTTATAGTCCTTACGGGCAAGTTTACGCACATAGCCCTATCCAATTTATTTTAGGTAATTTTCAAATTCACATGACGAATGGAGGCCATGCTTTGGCTTATTTGTGATGGAAGGATATTAATTTAAGCTGTTTGAAACAAAGGCACCATTCATCCAGAGTGGCTTCACCCAATGTATACTTGACACCGTGTCCTGTTGTGCACGCATTGCGGATGCTGGTAATGTGTGTCACCGTTCGTATCTCCATCACGTTCTGATGTCCCCAGGTGCTTGTTTCCTTAAGCCACACAGCGTTACCGACAAAATATCGCAGACTACATTCCTCAGGTATTGTGACTGCACAGGTAAAATCGTTCTGATAGCATCCTCCATGCTCATGTACCCATCTTGATCATATATCCGATTCAAGCGCACGCATCAAACCCGAATGTCTTAAAGCAATTATCCTTTCGTATGTACGAGAGCTTTCAACATACTGACTGAGTACCAAGCAAATTACCGGTATACCGAACGTTAGCAGGCCAACAATGTTTCTTCGAAGCTCCACTACGGAACGTCGCGCCATCCATAGCAGGTCATCGTAGCTTTTTATTAAATCATTTCGTGCAGTATTAATGACCATAGTGACGGAGTTTCTTGCCAGCTGAACAATCCTTCTTTGCCTTAGATGAATAAACTGAGCCCGAAATAAGGTCGTGTAAAGGTTACCTACAGTTTAACGTGGAACCTGAAACACGGATAATCCTTGCGTACCACACAATAAGAAAGAAAATCTTTGCCGGAATGAATGTAGGTTTTAAGACTCGTAAAAATCCCGTCTGAGATGTGAGATGTGAGACTTTTAGATCGTAACTCACCTCTCTTAACCAACACATAGCAGAAAGTAAATTCTCCTTTCCAGGCTTAGGCCGCTGAAGACTGGTCCTGATCATTTCAGTAACGAAAAGCAATGTGGAAATCTCCTTCAGTTCCAAACACCTGAATAGAAATTTCCATGCTTTTCGCTATTTGGGTTGAAGGCCTTAACACCTTCCAAACCAGGAAATTGTGTTCAACATTATTGTTTTCTTCCTGGAGATGCAACAACAAACTCTATTCTTATTATGAAGATACTCATTTGAGAAAAACACTGTATAAATTAGCAGAATATATTTTACTGTTTCGGACAAGATTCGTGTTTGCCATTTGTGTTGAGTCTTTGCTTATTTTTGCGTTATGAGCTGATTTTCTGCGGCGCTGAGCCTTATAAATTTTGTCTCTGCAAACGTAAACACTGGCCACATTCTTCAGCTGCAGACGGGGTTTACTAGCAAAGAATTATCAAATCCTGCGCATAAAGAAAGGGCGTTGGTTAATACCAAATCCAGATTGTTAATCTATCACCTGCTGTATATAGTAAATCATACAACTGAAATGTATAATCATCTTTTGACTTGTTCCAATGTTAATCTTTTTGCTTCCATTAGCATGTGACACTTAAAAGTGTCTCTTGATATTTGCTCTGATGAAAACGGCAGTGTAGCTATGCCAGCTTTTCATGCATTCTTGCAGTAACATCTTGGCCACCGTCCTACATTTTTGCCTTTCGCGCAAAAAAAAAAAAAAAAAAAAAAAAAAAAACCACACACACAATTAGAGAGAGAGAGTAACTCAATGAACGCTAGAAGAAGATGACATCAATTTTTTGACCCCCTTAAGTCCAGGTCTAGTAAATAGATTTATGAGAGATAGTAGATGCTTAGCGAATACGTCATTTATGTGTGTTATTTCTACAACATACCTTTTTTTTTGCTGTTATAAAGGCTTTTTTCTCAAAAAAACGCGATATATAATTTCGTAATTTTCCAAGTACACAGGGCATTCTTATAGCCAATATGCTGCATATTACCCTATAGATTATTTGTATGTGGTTTCTTCTGACTTTTTTTTTTGTTAGCTGTTACAAGTTAATATCGGTTTCTGCGATTAACTGAAATTATCAAACAAAACAAGTATTTCTTACTAGCGATAAACGTCTTTATTATTTTGGTTTTTGAACAGAAATATTTTTTAAAAAACCATCCGCACAGCAGTTCTACAGTATTGATATCGATATCGCACACACTGTTTCCTTTTGTCAAACTACACTGAAGCGCCAAAGAAAATGGTACATCTCCCTAATACCGTGTAGGGCCCCCGCGAGCACGCAGAAGTGCCGCAACACGACGTGGCATGGACTCGACTGATTTCTGAAGTGGTGCTGGAGGGAATTGACACCATGCATCCTGCAGGGCTGCCCATAAATACGTAAGAGTACGAGGGGGTGGAGATCTCTTCTGAACGGCACGTTGCAAGGCATCCCAGATATGCTCAATAATGTTTATGTCTGGTGAGTTTGGTGGCCAGCGGAGGTGTTTAAACTCACTCTGTAGCAATTCTTGACGTGTGGGGTGTCTTGCTGGAATTGTCCAAGTCCGTCGGAATGCACAATGGACATGAATGGATGCAAGTGATCAGCCAGGATGTGTACGTACGTGTCACCTGTTAGAGTCGTATCTCGACGTATCAGGGGTCCCATGTCACTCTAACTGCACACGCTCAACACCATTACTGAGCCTCCACCAGTTTGAACAGTCCCCTGCTGACATGTAGGGTTCATGAATCCATGACGTTGTACACGTCCATCCGCAAGATACAATTGGAAACGAGAGTCGTCAGACCAGGAAACATGTTTCCAATCATCAACAGTCCATTGTCGGTGATGACGGGCCCAGGCGAGGCGTAAAGCTTTGTGTCGTGCACTCAGCAAGTGTACACCAGCGGGCCTTCGGCTCCGAAATCCCATATCTTTGATGTTTCGTTGAAAGGTTCGCACGCTGAGACTTGTTGATGGCCCAGCACTGAAATCTGCAGCAATTTGCGGAAAGGTTGCACTTCTGTCACGTTGAACGATTCTCTTCAATCATCTTTGGTCCAGTTCGGAGATTTGATGTTTTATGTTTTACCGGATTCCCGATATTTACGCTGCACTCGTGAAACGGTCGTACGGGAAAATCCCCACCTCATCGCTACCTCGGAGATGCTGTGTCTCATCTCTCGTGCGCCGTCTATAACACCAAGTTCAAACTCACTTTAAGCTCGATAACTTGCCCTTGTAGCAGCAGTAACCGATCTAACGCCCGCGCCAGACACCTTTTGTCGTATATAGACGTTGCCGACCGCAGAGCCGTACTCTGTGTTTCTACATATCTCTATTTTTGCATACCAGTTTTTTTGGCTCTTCAGCGTATTTTTCCTTTGTTAATTAAAATTGCTTTTGTAATAGGATTTAGAATTTTTATTTCCCCATTCGACCTACAAATACTGACTTAATACATTGGAGGTGAGAAAATAAATGGTCATAGATTTACTTTGCCTTACTAATACTTGTTGATTGATGAAGCATAATTCTCCAAATCCCACTTACATTCAGAGTAAAATTTATGTTACAAGATCGAAAATTTATTGTTCCATAGCTAATCGCAGGACCACTACTTAGAAAAGACCCGCTTGTTCGTTGTATCTGTAATACGTTTAGGTCACGTGCCCGATTTCTTTGGCTGGCCAGTAACGGCCAAAGATGTTCTCGCTCTCTAGCTATAGATAATGCAATTATATCCTCTTATAATGCTGTTACCTTTTTTGTTTCTGTAATGGTTCAATACATTTCAAATTGCAAACCAACCATAAAGTATGTATTTCATTTAAACCCACATATTATTTATTAGTTGCTGTGTGTTTATCTGATCGAGGTAGAGATTCCGTTTATATATTCTGCCCATAGGTGTTGTTATTATAACAAACAAAGAATTTAGGTTTTTTTTGTATCGGTTCAACATTTACCCCTTTTTAATTAAAATTTTAAAGCAACCATAAAGAAACTATGTATTTCGTTTAAATGTATATGTTAATTATTTGGAGCCTTCTGCAAAGGAACGAGGTATAGCCAAGATATGGGCAACATTACATCATCACAAACTCAAGGTTGTGAGTGTTATTTAATAACAATTATATTTAGTTAAGCAACTCAGAAGAAATTATTGTCAGAACATTTAATTTAATATGTCATTTTGACTGTCGTAGAACCTAGTTGTCTATTAATAACTTTGTGTTATTAATAGATCTGGCTTTCTTCGCGCACGAAAAGCAAACAATCATGCGCTTGCAGTTTTTCCTTTCCCCTCTTGAACCGAGACTTCGTCATCCTTTCTCAGTGTTACTGACCTTATATTTTATTTCCCACTTACTGAGAGCACTCAACCTACTTTCTAAGGCTCCAGATATCCTTTCGTGTCATGTGTTGTTCACCGTTGGACCTAACTTTCATTCGCGTATACTCAGCATATTTGTTCTTGTAAGCGTTCTTTGCCAACTCTGTTCTGTTCCTCTCTTTTTAAGTGTCGCGACCAACTCATTTAACTTTCAGTTATTTCTTTTCTTCTCTTTCTGATTGCGACAATCTTTCAAGAAGTGACAACTCAAAAGTGAATCTCATATCCCGTCTATCAGTTTCAGCCTATGGAAGTCTGCTAACACATTTTACATCGCTTTTACATGACTAAAATTAAAAATAATTATTCTGTACACAGCTGGAAATAGATTTTTTTCCCGAAGTTTGCAAGGGCAAACTCAATTTGATAGCAAAAATTCTAAGGACTGTTTGGTGATAGTTTATGCTATCGATATCTTGATTTATCCAGAAGCACTATCCCACACAACGCTACTGAGTCAAAATACCTGATGTAGACTAGGTGCTCTTACTATTATAATCACTAGGTGATGAAATTTGTCTAATTTTAAATATGGTTGATCAGTGCCGTTTCAAGAAATTGCAACAAAATTATGATCAGACCAGATGAAGAATCCGTTGTCCTGTTACTAAATATATATGTCCATTAGAGTAATTAACTAAGTGAGTGACCAATTTAATTTTGAGTATAAAAAATGAGATATCTTCTAAACCTTGAATGTCATTTAGAAAATGTTTAAATCCACGTCATCTTATGATCTCTATGACGAATTGCGATACAAATGTTATTTTTTGCTAACATTTACACGATCAGTTTGCTGTTAAAATTTTATTAAGTGCTTTGAAACTACTGTCTGCTTTTAGATCAAGAGATTGGTTGGAGATTCCTGTGCTGCAAATTTTCATCCTAATAACAAACTACTTCCGTAAACTGGTAACAACAATGCAGGAAATGTAATAAATATCACCTGCACAAATTTTTCCACTTACAGAAACTAAGGTTTTTAATAAATCTGGCTCACTATAAATATTTATTTTGTGACAGTGAAGTATTAGAAAACAATATCTACTCAGGGTTTATTAATAACTGAAAAGTAATTGCGGATACTTGAAAGATAGTTTTATTCAATTTTAACAAGCGATGATGCTCAGACATGGCATTTGGGTTCAAATCTCCTTGCGGCCATCCAGATTTCGGTTTTCTAGTGTTTACTGAAATCACTCCAGGCAAATGCCGTCATGGCTCTTTCAGAAGACCATGACCGAATTGCTTCCCATTCTTTGCCTCAAGCACTTGCCGCCTCCAATGACCTCAAAGTCGATGAGACGCCCTGTCCATAAACAGTAAAAGATACTATTTATCAATTAGTATTTGGTTTGTCTGTTTCAGTATCAGACTGTTGGAATGAAATTGTGAGTTGTAGAGTTAAAACTTTTGAGAACTGAATTGTCGTCCATATGTTGCGCTGCAGACTGTTTTAGATGGATATCGCTAAATATGTGTGCTAATATTTCACTTTCTCGAGAGAAAAAATTCTGGAAATTTGTTTGCTTCATCCTTCTGCTAGCGTGTTGGTAAGAGAATTTATTCTTCTTTGCTCCAAGATTCTGTTCTACAGTTCATAGTCATATAGGATCCATCGATATTATAGTTCAATCATCACTGCACAGTTCATTGCACGTATTTTGATGACATCTCAAGAGTCATGCTCGACAAAGGTGGAAGCACTTGTTCACTCGTACAGCATTCCAAAGAGCATATTCATGGTAACATCAGTTTCTTCTTTATTCATGAGTGAAGTGGCCCATTTACTGCTCTTACCTCACAATCAAATGTAATTCAGCTTGGAGCATTTACGCGTAATTATACAATAGGTTTCTCCTTAGTAAATTCTTATAAATTAATGTGTATTGAGTGTACCTGACATTCTATCTGAGGGAATAACATGTTCTAACTTTAGTCACAGCCTTTTATTACTTATATTAATACTATAAAAAAATATGTGCAATTTTCATTAAAATTTATATTACTGATTTGTTACTACGCACACCGACAATGTGGGATAGCTGTGTACACAACTCACGTATTGCTAACGTTCTCGTTGCTTTCTTGAAATCACGTAATGTGATCGGTTGATGCATCTGCCTACTTTGTAGTGTGTTTTATGCCTGAACGCCTTCACGTGTACCTCGGCATGCGATTTCTTTCTTAAGTAAGATTTTAGATTCCGTGCAGGATAATGGAACGCTCTCTATTCGGCTTGATAAAGTAGTGTCAGCTGTGCTCATTGGTCAAATCCTAGACAATGAATGACGATGGTTGTTATCATTACGAGAAGTTTCACTAAAGAAAAATATCATGTTGAATTTAATTTGCAGCAAGTAAGCGCATGTTTTTGGCCATCGTAAGCATAAGATGGCTTTACCAACAGGTGTTTTAAACCATCAGTCAAACACATCTCCGTAACAACGAAATATATTACGTTATGGTGTCGAGACAATCTTACAAAATCATCCTAATTGCTAGTTCCCTAAGTAGACGTGTTTTCTTTGGCTTTACGAGGCCATTAGAGGAGGGAGAGGATTGGGGATAAGGAACGGGAAGTATTTCATCCATGATATTTCGGAGAAACAGTACGGGCATTCACCTAAAATAATTTCCGGAAACTATAGAGAACCGGTCGGGGATTTGAACGCGCTCTTCCCCGAATGCCAACGCAGAATGTTACCGTTCACCCATATGGCTCTGTTTTTGTTTGCAATAACAGTTCTTGTCTCAGAATACCACTCTTCATTTTCCAAAGCTTAATTCACCTCACATCGTAAATCGGACACTTCTTCTGTCGCTCGACATTGCTGGCATCCTTGCCGACATGTAGCATTTAGTAATCTGGCATATTTTAAGGTACAGAAAGATAAAACAGAATATTGGAGTTCCTTTCCCAACAGTTATGAAACGAATAGCAGTCTCAGGACAGTTTAGTAACAGTATATTTCGCCAGCCATTTACCTCCAAGGCTAACCTTTTCGCACATCAGTTCAGTTGAAAACAAACGTCCTTACCATAACCATGACAAAACCACACAGATTGCTCTATTAAGCATATACCATGTCCACCTAAACATTAAAGAATCAACGCTAGGTTCCCCCTCAAAGACTACCGGCAAGAAGCTCTCTTTAAACTGTTTCGGAGACCACGAAGTTGTAGACTGCTTTTTCTTTGTATTACAAGGTGAAGGTCAGTTTTATTCCTCCATACTCTCTGTCGGCTTAGGAAAAGAGTTCCACGCTACTTAATATTTCTTTAAGTAAATAGTGGACTGTTTAGAGCTTTTTCTCCAGTGAATTACATTTTTACAATTGTCTGTAATGTCGTATAAAGTGTTCATCAGTTGATTTGATTTCACTATAAGCCTTTACGTCGTTCTTTCGTTTCTAGCACTAATTCCAGTTTCAACTTGCTATCAAAAAGCAACAATGTTGATTTATCTTTTTGCTTGTGTTAAAACTAATCGAGGAGCTGAATGTCGAGAATAAACTCCTTGATTGTGATCACTGCAGACATTCCAGTATAGTGCCCCCTGCTGTTCGCGGTCGACAGTGAAACCCTGTACTGGTTTACCGCAGGCGAGAAAGCGATAGCCTCTTCCTTCTACCCGTTTTCTCCACTAAATCAGCATATAACACAAAGTGCGTCTCATCTCACTGTTTTTACGACTACTTTGTCACGCCGTAGACTCGCACCCAACCACAAACTGTGGAGATTACCTCCACCCTGACCCCACACCGCGCCATCTCTCAAGCAGCAGCAAAATTACTACTTAAAAGGTTGGAAAACAGGCGCCTGAAGGGATAATCTAGCGTGATTCAAGCTCTACAGTTGTCAGTTCAGTGTCGGTTCGTAGTCTATTGAAATCAGCTTTCTGTAATCAAACGTCTGTAACTGAAATAAAAAGGTTGATACACGAGTCTCAATTAATAATTTCTATTCTATTCTATTAGAAATCTGTAAGTGGGATGCGTCCGTCTGTCCCTTTGTTCAGACATCACGCAAAATTACGGAATCAATTTTGATGGAGTTTTCACAATTTGAAAGTTTATGGCCATCTTAAAATTTTTGACCAGTCAAAACATCGAATTGATGGGTCATCCGCCGTACAGCCCTGATTTGGCACCCAGTGACTTCTTTTTACCTCCGCACATCAAAAACAAATTACGTGGTCAACGATTTTCGACACCCGAAGAAGCGGTTAATGCATTCAAGACGCATGTTCTGGAGTTACCTCCATCGGAGTGGAAAAAGTGCGTCGAAATTTGGTACAAGCGCATGCAAAAGTGTATTGATCTTCACGAGGAATATTTTGAGAAACAATAAAACTAATTTCGATCATAAATATTTGTTTTTTCATTATTAGGCCAGAAATATAAATAGCAACCCTCGTATATCTTATGACTCCACGTGACAGAAGAACGGAGCAAGAAATAATAATTCGTTCTTACCGAGATAAGCACTTCATTATGCGATATTCACTAAAGATCACACTACAATACGAATAAACGCTTCACCCTTTGGAGTCTGATATACGAGGCGCGTCCAGAAAGTAAGTTCCGTTTCAATTTATCTCCGCTGCAGCGCTGCGATTGCAGTTCCGCACATGTGCTGTAGACGATGTGTATCAAGGGGAAGAACGTCCGCCATTTGGAGATCGCTGTCAGTTACGTACGCTTTGTTGTGCTTGTTTGAAATGTCGGCGTTGATTGAAAATCCCGCCGCCTGTGAAATCAGGTCTGTGATTCGGTTTCTGAATGCGAGGAAAGTGAAAGCAAATGAAATTTATCGGCAAATTTGCGATGTTTACGGACCAAATGCGATGAGTGATTCGATGGTGAGAAGATGGGTCCAACAGTTCAATGGCGGGCGTAGTGATGTGCACGATGAAGAACGAAGTGGGAGTCCACCATTGGTTCCAGAAGAACTGGCAAGACTTTCATCTGTTCTTACATCTCAAGTCTTTCCTTGGCGGTCATCACTTCACCAATGACGACGAGCTGAAAGAAACTGTTTCCAACTGTTTGAAGACACAGGTGGCAGATTTCTATGAAGAAGGTGTACAAAACCTGGTGCCATGCTATGACAAATGCCTGCAAAATTTCGGCAGTTATGTGGAAAAGTAGTTTAAGAGTTGTAGAATTTTGTGCAATAAAAATTTCTTCTGTATCTGTGTACAATTTCATTTTATTACCTAACGGAACTTACTTTCTGGACGCGCCTCGTATGTTTAAGTAACTGCGGTTTCTTTTTCAGTTTTTACTATGGACGTTAAAATATACGGCAAATTATAAACAAGCCACTATATAAAAAATTAACACTCCAATAAGCATAACGAAATAGACGAATTAAATTTACGGTAAAGATTACAAACATTTTCCATTATATACGTTTATGATTTACTGCTAGAAGAAAAATCAAAAGGCAAACGCGAATCTTGGGGAAAATGCTAGTATACGATATTACGTAGATAGTCGAAAAAAAGTCTGTGACTGCTTTGTTCGTGAATACGTTTTTACTCCTAAGCTTTTAAAACAATCCCTGACTGACGGCAGGAGTTGACACCAGCAAATTATTCGCGGGGCGCAACACTGCATTACTTTTTATTTTAATTTTTCCAACGTTTCGGCCCAAGTTAAAGGTTAACATTGGAAACTGAAGCTTTCGTAACACGGTGATGAATAAAAAATCTGTTAAAATAATCATTCGTTGGGAAGTAAGAGACAGTGCACATGGTACCATAGATAATATACATCATTTGAGCGCTACTCCAGGTTTCTCTTAATCAACAGTCATTATTCTTATTTGTTAGTACGTTGAAGATTTTGCCTTCTACCTATCACTTCGATAGTAAAATTTTTTGACGCGGAATTTCACATTCTTCTAATTAGAGTTCTGCAATGGTTTTAATTTAATTTTAGTTTGCCCAAGTGGAAATTCACCTGCTCACCTACTTTAGCTTTTTTTTTTATCTTGAATTGTTTTAGAGCAACTTTCCTACCCACTTTATTGCGCAGTTGGTATCTGGTTTCCCTCATTACTCAGGGTTTGGCATGTGAGAAAGAACCTTGCCATCTGATCCGAGTGGATGCATAGGTCACTCACTAGAGAGGAACGTGTCAAATTGACTGCGGGTGCTCAACCATCCCGCTATGGCCCTTGTATTGGTATACGGGACCGAATAATGTCTTCTGGTCCGTGCGGAAGAAATTGTTACTCCTTGTTGAGGAAGATGACCGTTTGTGCATGGGACCTCGACCAGCGTGTCCCTGGTCGACAGTCGCTCTCGATACGTGATCTCGACTGCGGTCTCGCGCCGCAAGGCCACAGCCGGGCAAAAAGTCCAACTCTACGGGAGAGTGTGCAACGCTATCTGTCTGTTACGTATCATTAATTTCAAGGAGAGCGAGTGAGAGAGGAGTGGCGAGCGGTTCTCCCAACGGTATCTGTGGCACCGCAGAGCACAGACACATCTCCTTTGCGAAGGAGATCATAACTGACTGCATTTTTACAGCGCACCAATTTAAGTGGAAATTAAAACAAGTTCCACCTTCTTCACTTAAAAAAAATCCTTGTTTGTTCTTATACAGTTAACTCCTTAAAAATGTATAAATAAAAAATTTAGTCTATATCGCTTAAACAATCTTCTAAGAATTGAGTTATTAAATTTGTTGCTCATCAAGGATCAGTATTGGATTCACTGTGATTTCTCACTCATGTGAGGATGTTGAAAATGAATTTATTACATTTGTATTCCCTCAAGTTCGAATATTGAGTCCACTGTAATTTTAACTTACGTCACGAGATTGAAAGTTTATTTATTAGATCTATAGTGACTCAAGATTTAATATTAGGTGCACTATTATTTTTCATTTATATCATCACATAAAACATATATGTGCTACAGAGACACATACGGTTGGATTAATAAAGGTAGAAGTCCAATTTCCTTTTCATAATCTCAATACTAAAATGAAGGTGTGATTAGTACCATGCTACGATCGCTTTTCCATGAGCAAATGCCCTCTTTCATTATCATTTGACTGCAAGCTCAATCGGCTTGAGTACCGTTCATCTACTTTGGCTTCATTTGTATTTAATTTCCGATCTTCCAGTCACTCTGTCAGGGTGTTAAATAGAAACTCTTTCAGTAAATTTAAATTTTGAGACGGAAAATTGCTAAAAACTGAAGCTTTCTTTGGAAGCAACCAATGACATATCTATAAATTAACGAAGGGAAGTCGGGGAATGAAACATAAAATTTACTTGATGGATAACTTTCCTCGATAACTTTTCAGATTAAAATAATAAAGGCCAGTAGCAACGAAGCACAGGATTCTTGTTGTTTCGTTCCTATGTAATAAGTAATTATTTCGCGGAGCATGCTAAAATTTGTTATAACAGAGGGTAGATATCCTTTAAAATATAGATAATAATATCTTCCATATTTTTAGCATATGAAGGTAGTATGAGAAAGGGAACGTAGTCCCATAAGCTATAGATTATGCAAACGAGCAAAAAGGAATTTTCTAGTGAATGCAGTATTAATATTATTTATTAATCACGACGGAGCATATGTCTCATTGGCCATTTTCCTACGCTGCTAGTTTTGTATTATTTATTTCGAACATAGCTTCACACCGTGTGTTGCATAATATTCTGTGGCCTCCAAGTTAATAACTTCACCGCTTACCTTCTCACCTGTACCACATTCTTACGCCTTCCTGTAGCCTTGTACGCACTTCATCTTGCTGGTGCATTATCAATTGATTCTCGACCTAAATGTACGCGTATTACAACGTAATCAGATAAATTTGCGATGAACTTAGCTTTTAAACCTAAAGCTGCAAGCAGGTTATTTACGTATTTCATTACAAAGTCAAACTTTTTTCATGTTAAGATGTTGATCAGTTAAACGCGTCCCATTACTTACAGTAAATTGTTTGCGTTTATATTGCCATGCGCATTGTAACAGGTTTGAGCACAGAATTATTCACTTTTGTTTTGATTCTGTAAATGGTTTACAAATTACGATACATAAATAGTACATAATAGAGTAGCAACATCGAAATATGTTAAAAGTATTATGATGTCAAAAATACCTGACCTCAATTATTGAAGGAGTTTTAGGGTGTAATTTATCACCATCAAACAAATACACATGTACAAATATATACAAAAAATATTTGAATAATATCCTCATACACATCTATTAAAAAAAAGTCCCCTTCGCCGATATTTATATTGGTGCAGTGTCTATTTAAAAAACATTATTCATCAATCAACTGGTTAACTGGATTCCACTGGTTTGTCTTGGTGTTTCATAAGCTATTGTGATATGTTCTTCACTTTGTGAAATTTTAATAAGAAACTCGTTCTATTTTTATGTTCCGTAAATGGAAACCAACAGCAGATCCTGTATGACTAGAAATTTAATAAATCCACAGCCACAAAATTATGATAGAAAGTGACGAAGACTGTAAATTTTCGAGTTTTTTTTCACAGAAAACAGTCATTTAAAAAGTACTATCTGAACAGCAGTTATTGCTCCATAAAGACTGAGTTAACACTTTCGCGCCGGAGCTCGAGTCAGACTCGGGCTGCATGGTATTGTCATGCTGCCGGAGCCCGAGCCTGACTCGGGCGGCAGTTATTAAACTGCTGATTTCCACCGCCTTGTAAGTCAGATCCAGATTTTTCCGCATGATATTGTGTCTGTCGATGTTTCTATATTACGTGCTGCCATCTAGCGAGTATTTCTGAGACTATCTTCAGCTGCACATTATATTATTTTGGCTGCCGAAGGCCGCCGGTTCGAATCCGGCCGCGGGCATGGATGTTAAGTGTTGTGTGTCTGTGTGAATGTCCTGTGGCGTCCATACACTGAAAGCAATTAAATTACCTTGAGCTGGCTGTATGGCCTTCCGTTGCCAAATGCCATAAAAAAAAAAAAAAATTATTTCGGCTACGCCGGCCTCGGTAGCGTAGGGGCTAGAAGGTCGCCGGTTCGAATCCGGCCGCGGGCATCGATGTTAAGTGTTGTGCGTCTGTGTGTGTGTCCTGTCCGTCCTGTGGCGTCCGCACTTTGAAGATTATATAAACACTGGATTTAACTGATTCACTGGAAGCTTTAATATAACACATTGACCTGGCTGTATGGCCTCAGCTGCCAAAAGCCATTATATATATATATATATATATAAAATATTATTTCGGCTACAGAATCTCCCGCGTTTTTCGTGTGTGCGGCTTGTTGCAGAAAATTTTCGCTGTCGTTAGCTCTGCGATTTTCTGTTATAATGGTTGAAAGATTGAAGGACGAAGAAATATTAGCTCTTTTAGATGAAGTGATAGACGATTCAGGTTCTGAAATAGACATTGAAGAGTGGGAAAATTTTTCAGATAACCGTAAAGACTATTAGATTACTGTATAGTGATTGTAAGACATTTTTCAAAATCTGAAAATATATACTCATACATTTTATTATAAAACGTTGTTACCTTTCTTCTGATGTCATACCCCATTTACGTAAAAAGTGTACAAGTCAAACTACAATAATATAAAAGTTTCTTAGCTGTAGTGTTAATTCATAAGAAGTTATTAATATTTAAAAATCGCGAAAAATGGTCATTTATTTGAGCACCCGGGAGAGCAGACGGCTCAGGGGCGAAAGTGTCAAATAAATAGTAACTGACACTGAACTGTACATTTCACATCCAAAATGAAAAGCAGATATCTATTGGAAATAAATTCTCCAGGAAATATAACTGCAGGGTTACTTAATTAAAATCCCTGGATATCCTTAAAATGGTCTACGTACAGAAAGAAGCATAAAATTCGAACTATAAAAAGAAGCAGGAACTTTACTGTCAAAAACAAAAATATGCTTCTTCGATCTTCTTTTGTTTACACGAAATAAGAAAGTAACTGACCAATTTACTACGACTGATGGATACACTATATATCATTTCAATTAAGCTGACATTCCACTCTACAAAACTTTCTCACAGTTATCTTTCTACTACGAAATTGTGTTCCATTTCATCCTGTACGGCACAGTCCTCCCAACTTTCCTTTGTGATAAGTTCCTTCAAAACTAACCTAAAATCATATATTGCTTTCTCTGTCCTTGGTAAAACCGAACAGGTCCCTTACCATTCCACGCGAAACAGTTCCTTCTTGAAAGAATGTAGGCTTTCTCAGTAAATCAATTGTATACAATCATCTCGAGCTTTCCACCGATTGATCTTCCTGTGAAGATGGAGCCAGAGTCAGGATCCGAAACGTCGCCTCGTACTGACGCGCTTTCCAGGTGGAAAGCTCCAGGAAATTTTATACAGTTTCTTCTTGTTTACAACTGCAAACACACGACAAAGATATTATTACCATAACTTCCTACTAAAGGTTTGCCAGCGCTCGAACATGCCTAAACACTATGGCAAACGCAGATATCATTTATAATCCACGATTTTGATTGTATTTAAAGAAGGGAATAATACTACACAGTTAACACATTCAAACCACCAGCGATACTGCATGTCTTACAAATAGAAGAGTTCTACATAAAGACAGACCGATCGTGGTGTGTGAGCGGTAACGTTCGAGCCTTAGATTTGGGAGGACTCGAGTTCTAATCCCTGTCCGGCCATCCAGAGTTCAGATTTCCGCAGTTTCCCAAAATAGTCCCAAGAGCATGCTGGGATGGTTTCTACAAATGGTCATGACCGAAATCCTTGCCGTTCTTGCCCCCATTTCTCTTCCGCCTTCAACATCTTCGATATCAACGACAAGTAAAACCTCCAAAAAAATTAAAAAATGAAGACAGAAATCATAGAATATGACGTTCATTATTGTGAACCTAAATTGAGCTTGGTCAAGCGGAAAATAAAATTATTCCAACGAACAACGTGATGATAGCCATTCTGTGTATATCATCCGATTTGCTGCGTTTCCTGGAAAGGAAACGGAAATTGCAGTTTGCTTTCTCTGGGCCTAACTCTCAAGTCGCAAGAAGTTTTGCACTACTGCTTTGTGGCTCGAAGAGTTTGTGTTGATGTTGCGGGAAATGAAAGCGACAGTTTAAGTCAAGCACGTAACCGCACATTTCTTTCTGCGATCGATTAAACAAATATTGCTTGGTAGGACCCTGTTGCAGAACAATGTCTGACGTATTTAACACTGAAAACGTCGGTTTCTTGTCGGAGAGTGAACTTAATTTTGTGAAGACTATCGGATACGGGCGCTAATGACCCCGCCGTCGACGCGCCCTTAAACCGGAACCGGGAAACTATCGGATACAAAGTTACTTCCTACCGAAAAATGTAATAATCTTGGGAAAGATTTTGCAATATGAATTCTATATTTGTTGCTTTAAGGTTGCGCACTCTATTGCTGTCGCTCTGCTGTCCACTCCGTTTGTTACAAAACTTCAGTTCTAAAAAGGAATAAGTTTCTTCTTTCTAATCTCCATCCTTAATGTGTAGGCGTTGACCCAAAAACGAGTTTCGTTTTAAAAATTTTGAATCATTATATTCTAATCCTGTTCCATTGAAGTGAGAGAAATTAATAAAAAAAGAATTCTGCCTTGGTATGTGTGAAATACTTGTTTAAGAGTTTAAAAATATGGGACTAAGATCCTTATTTTCATTTTTTTCGGAATATTAAGACATCAATGTATATTTTATACAATTGTTCTTATCAGTTCTGTTTCAGAAATTCTGTTACCTAGGAACTTGAAATTTCCTTCTAATATCAAACATATTTTTATTTAAAAAATCTAACAGCTACATTTGATATAGTTTCTATGTTGCAAGTGAAAAAAGCCGAAATTCTTTTTTCAGGTTACTTTGCCGTAAATATTAATTCTGTTTTACTGAAAATATTCTAAGAGCATAGTACTCATACATTGCATCCTAATGGATGGGGTAGACACTACTATAAAAATTTGATTGGAATTTAACGATTGCATTATTGGTTCGATTCCTCTACCTAACCTGAAAATATACATAGCATTGATTTTTGCGCCGAGCGACTACCGTCTGACCTACAAGGGCTGTCTGAGAAGTTCTCGGCCTCGACCATATATGGTAGCACTACCCATGTGATTTTTTCCATGCAAGTTGGTGCATGTGCCAGACGTGCCTGCAAGAAATTGCAAGTCATTCTACATTGTAGTTTGGTCTGTACAGTTGTTTGATGCATGCATGGTGCGGCGTTGTACCAGAGATGGAAAAAATCTAGTATCGTGCAGTTGTAAAATTCTTTGTAAAGGAAGGTTTAACGCCATCCGAGATCCACAGAAGATTTTTAAAAGTGTATGGGGACTCTTCTCCTTCGTATTCAACAGTTAAGAAATGGGCTGCTAAGTTCAAACGTGGCCGTAGCAGTCTCGAAGATGATGAATGCGAAGGACGTCCGAAATGTGCAACAACTCCAGAAATCATCCAGAAAGTGCATGATATTGTTTTGGATGATCGACGAATAAAAGTGTGTGAGATTGCTGAGACCGTAGGGATATCTAAATAATGTGTGGGATACATTTTTCATGAAGTATTGCATATGAAAAATCTTTGTGCAAGATTGGTGCCGCATTTGTCCACTGTTGATCAAAAGCGCATCTGAATGAGACTTTGTGAACAGTGTTTAGAGCGTTTCAACAAAAATAAAATTGATTTTGAGCGTAGATTCATAACTATGGATGAGACATGGGTTCACCACTACACGGCAGAATCAAAACTACAGTCAAAGCAGTGGACAGAAGCTGGTTGTACATGTCCAAAAAGGCCAAATCGGTCCCATCGGCAGGGAAGGTGGTGGCATCAGTTTTTTGGGATGCTAAAGGTGTTTTGTTCATTGATTACCTTGTAAAGGGTAAACCAATAACTGGGAATTACTATTCTGAACTTTTAGACACCATGGATGAAAAAATTCGTGATAAAAGGCCCAGTTAGATGAAGAAGAAAATCATCTTTTATCAAGTCAGTGAACCTGCCCACAAGAGGTTTTTGGCAATGGGAAAATTAAGAGATCTGCACTATGACTTGTTGGAGCATCCACCTCATTCCCCAGATTTGGCTCCCTCCGACTTTTATCTATTCCCAAAACTCAAAAACGTTCTTGCTGGTCAGCATTTTTCTTCAAATGAAGAGGTGATTGCAGCTGTAGATGGATATTTTGCAGGCTTTCCAGAAATCCACTTCAGGGATGGTTTAATGAACTTGGAACATCGTTGGACTAAGTGTATCAGTGTTCGGGGAGACTATATTGAGAAATAAAAATGATTTTGTAAATGTCAAATTGGTTTTATATTTTTAGGCTTAGAATTTTTCAGACCGCCCTTACACAGGGATATCTGTTTGGGTCACTAATTGAGTGAAGCTCGACTCGCACTTGAAAATCTATTTACTGCTTCCTTGAATTCTCACAGCTCCACAGAGACATCTGCTTTATCGGTGACAAGCCAGCACTCTTTTCAGTGGTCTTGTCTTGTTTTGCCGCTGCGATTTTTAGCATAATTATTTTTTGCTAAGGATTTACGGGTTACCAACGTCGAAATCATTAGAGCCGAGAGATTGCTGGAGACAAGGGACGAGAAGAAATTCAGGCATGATCTTTTGAAGGAACTATTCCGGCTTTCGCTGGAGTGATACCGAAATCTGCAAGGCCAGACAGGGATTCGAAACCACGTCCTTCCGACCTCCCAGGACGGAGCGCTAATCTCTCACCTACCAGGTTCGGTTTCTAACATAATGTAGGTGTTGTATTACCTAATATTTATTCTTCTGTAGCGTGTTGTAGAGGTACTCAGACGTCAAGTCTACGACCAGCAAGCAGGTATGTGGCAGGCGGAAGCGTAGAGGAGAGTGGCCTTTCTCCACTTGACTCAGGAGGCCGCACCCAAGTTAATGTCGTCGGACAACCCGGTGGTTTCACTCACCTAACGACCACTCTTATTAAGAGACCTCTCATCCGGTTAAAGAGAGCGGGTAATAGTCCTTAAACCTGCCAAAACTAGAAACAAGTCAGATGAGTGGGAAGGATGTTTCTGATTTGCGAGCTCCATGACAAGAATCAAAGAGTCACACTTCATATTCGAAACACTTTATAACGACTCATTTATAGCTCTGTCAAATGAATCTCTAAAGATCATTTCCAGCTATGAGATAAGACCGAATTATGTTTCTTAAATTAGGGCTTTGCTGCTCGCAGTCAACGATGCCCTTAGAGCGGGGAGGGGAAGGTCTTGAACGAATAGTAAGGAAACTCGCTCTAGACTAATGAACGAAACAACTCGGCATCTCCGTGAAATGATTTCTGGTAATTAACGAAACAGAAATCTGGAAGGCAATACTTATAACTTTGGGCGCCTACGTCAGATGAATCTGATGCAACACAGAGAACACTAGCCCTAGTAGGATTGATGCTGGCGGCCCGCATATACCAAAATCAATTAAGCACTCAGATTTTGCTCTCGCTTGAAACTATGCTCTGCGAAGAATTTGATTTAACTTTTTTATGCTCTGAAGTGTGTTGCTAAGAAGCATCACTCAATTTCTTCGTTTTTGCAGCGTTCCGCTGCCAAAAATAAACATCTGTTCTATATATTGCTAATCTGCCTACATTCTGGATAAATTGATAATCTGAAGATACTAATTACATACGATCATATCTCGCTGAGAGGTATAACAAACGAATCTTACCAGGAATATCAATTTCAACACCAAGAAGGTTAACAACCCATCCAAAAATGTATACCTGCACAGCATACTTTGAATTAGTGTCCTTCCGCGTTTAAGGAACGGGAAGATTCCCTCAGGATATTTTTAGTATGATGATTATAGTTTCTGTACATTTTTTTTTTTTTTTAGGGCATTAGTTGGAAATTAGTGAATGTAAACTCTTTGTTCCCTCCTGAGAACTGGGAACATAAAGTAATGTGATATTGTCACCACCACAACTGAGTCACATTTCCTCAAAGGAATGTCCTTCCCAGTAGTCATTTTGTAGAATACAGAATGTGACCGAAGGGCTATTCATCCAACTATTAAGGAAAACTAATCGTCTTCGAATAAATTCTAACCGCCTTTACCCAGCTGATTATGGCTGTAGAGAATGAGATCTACTTCCTTCCTGTTACAATATACAGTTCATAGGAACTGGAAACATGCATCTGTATTTTCTACGTACCTCACGCACTATAACCTTCATACTGAAGTTATTCACTACCCAACGAACCGTTTCATCAGAGTGTTGCTTTAGACTTCTTCTATGCTCTTATTACACGCAGTTGTGGTACAGCGGAAACCACCAAGTATTTTTGTCAGCATAGGTTTTTCTGGTAAAGTAATAAAAGTCTGGGTGCAGAGTGTTACTATGGAGAAAGGTTCCACTCCACTACATCCTCCGAGGAACTGTTAAAAGGGATGGTTTCCGTCGACTTCCCCACTGTAGAAATATTTATATATTATGTGTTTAAGTTCAATATACTGTGCTATTTATGTTGTGGGAGAGAGATGAAAGAAGGAAGAAGTTGATGTCCGGTGTTGGCCCAATCAGGCATTCAGACATCTAAGGGATCAGCAAGTTTAATGTCGTCACTCAACGGACTAATCACCATCAACAATTCGGTATACCCTCACACACACTGCGGAGAGTTCTGGGATTTAACTCATGATTCGTGCACCACTAACTCTCGTACCTTGCCGGCTTTAGTCCCGAATGAAGTCAATTTAGTCCATTACTTGAGCTCCAACTATCTATCCCTCCAATTAGTGCTGCACTCTACCACGTTACTTCAAAGATTTCAACTAACTTATGGACTTTGAGGAAGTAATTTTCCTAAAATGAAAGTCTTGTTACAAAAGGAGTGATCTGTACTGTCCATATAATGAAAGTAATTAAGATTTTTGCATTACTTGATAATAAGCAAGTGTGAAATTATAAATGTCTGTTTTCGAAATTTCAGATGAAGATCTCGAACGTAGAACCATTTCATCGTTTGATGATACTAAACTGCTCAGACTGTGCAGCGAAGACACGGAACGTATCCTGAGCTCTTTGCAATTGAAGCGTACCATCGTCTCTATTAAGGTAGTCCGCAAGAAACCGGTTGAGGCGGAAGTTTCAATCAACTAAATGAGATTTTTTTATTTTAAATGGATGCTGACGCAGGCGTCTCAAGGTAAGGGAAACGTGCAGAGAAAGTTAATAGCAAGCGAGCTTGACCCGACTCATCCGTTAAGGTGCAAGGAGATGAACCACCTTCAGATGTTTTTAATGCACTCATCTCACTCGCCAGTAAATGATTCAACGTTGCCTTTTCCAACCAGATGTTAGTCCAGCTATATTACCCAATGGGATACGAATATCAAATTGCATTTCTTCATAATCGGGATTAACTATTTCTACTGTATGATGAAAGTAACTGTAACATACTCCACTTAAATTAAAACTTATGGCTCGAGGTAATTAAAGACGGAAGGAGAGGGGACGAAAAAACGGGAAGGAATTCAGCCATCGCGTTTGGAAGGAACCATCCAGGCATTCTGCAAACCTATGAAAACCGAAATCTAAATGGCTGGACAAGAGTTTGAACTCGCGTTCTTCAGAATTTCAGGTACGAGCGTTATTGCTAACCACCGGACTCGATTTAAATACATTCAGGTACTGGTGGCGCTTGTAGAAACTTCTACATTCTCGTATAGCTGTGAGGAAGAAGACACTTCATGTATATATAGGTAAAAGTGTGTTAACTCTATGTTGTACGACTGTAAATATACAAACTTTATGTGGTATGGCAAATAACCAAGTGCCAAATAAAAAGAAAAGAAAACATGCTAGAAGTATTAGCCGTGTTTGGATTCTTCAGGTAGGTACATATCACAGTAGCACAGAGGATCTATCACATTGAAAGATTTGGAATTTGTCATAAGATAATGAGACTGAAAAACCCGTGTCTAACTATATCAAAATCACAGACACGCTTTGATAGTGTCAACCCATACCTCCATAAAATTTTATGATAAGGTGATGCTGTTGTCCCCCATTGTTATTTAAGAAAATTGTGAAAGCCTATCTAAGAGTCAAAGATACATGAAATGCTAACGAATGCAGGTAATATAAATTTGTACGTAATGCAAAGTATGGTGTGAAAGAAGCGTATGAGGAAATAAAGAAAACTGCTGATGCGGTAGGATTTCAATACTTAGATAACCAACTTAATAGTTGTCAACATAAGGAACAGAGCATACTGACCAAATTACTATTTTTAATCGGAGCTATTAACATGCGAAAAATTAAAAGATTTTTTATATTATGAAACTCCGTAAATAGACCAACGAAAATAAAACAGTAATGTGTATAAATGGAGATAAGCAGACAAGAGAATATAATAGGCCTGTACAAGGCTAATAAAGCCAAGATTATTGTCTGAAACCATGTGACGAAGAATTTATAACAGTATTATAAGACATGTATTCTGTATAATTCGAAAAGTTGAAATCCCACTATAGAAAAGTAACAGGCTGTCTGAGAAATAAAAAAAATAAAAATAAAAAAAAAAATCTGAAAATCTCGTATGGGCTACGTACGTATACGATTATTCGGCAGAGTTATAAAAAGAAGAAGCGTTTTAAGACGTGTTAAACAGACTCAGATAAGTACCTACAACAAATATTATTGGCTACGCTGCCTGCGATAGCTAGGCCATACCGAAAGATGCTTTACTAATAAAACTATAAAAATAATGGGCGAGGACGAACAGGCAAGACACCACACGGACGATTAATACAAAGATAGAAAATGTAAACAGAAATGTGGTAGAACTGGGTACCGTATATGACCAAAAAAGAGGAACAGGGGAGGTAAAAGCTGTAGTAGCGCTATTGAGCCATGGAAAGAGATAGGTAAATTGTTAAAATTAGAAACTTTCCTTAACCGATGCAAAAAGAATAAAAACACAAAATTGGTGAATGGCTGCTATAATAACACCTTGGATCGCAGTGAATGCCGTGATTAGAATGTGAGAGAAAATACACCCTGCTTTCTACAGGCGAAAATGCTTCCAGGAAAGTGGAAAATATGAGGACATTATCCGTTGTTAGGTCATTAAAGGCTGGAGAGGATTGGGGGCAAGGAAATAGGTTGGAATCCGGCACGACATTTTGAAGGAACCAGTTGGAGAGATTTCAGGATGTTCGGGTGGGAATTTGTACATGCAATATCCGAAATGTCACGTCCGAGCGTTACCACTCACTAAAACGCTCGGTACAATTTTTCAGTTCCTACAGCGTCAATAGCCCAAACCATTTTTTGAAAGAGCAGGTTCTGTGTCAAAATAAAATACAAAAATTTCTGGGCTCCTACTTCCATCTGGGCATTAGGAGAATTTCTTTCTTTCAGTGTAATCATATATAGCATTTTGTTCTCTTACATGACAGGGATATATTTTTAAGTGAAAAGACATTTTGGTGGAAGATATTCAACAAAACAAGGTATATCAAACCCATTTAGGATAGTCAGACTCGACTTGTGATGTAACTATTTGATTTCATGTAAATGATCTGATAAATTCTTAAAACAATTTTTCATTGATTTAAACTACTGAGGAAACACAAAACGCTTTAATCAATAATAATTAAATTGAAGCTAAACTGAATAACTGAGAAATTAACTGAAATTAAAAAACGGAAACTATTAAACAGCAACGAATAGCACCAAAGTCCAAAAGAGAATGACTTATCCAATGTTTTGAGCAAGAAGGTATGCAATACTCAAACATTTGCTTCATACTACAAGATATTGCTTCATACTTTATAATCTGAATGTAAGCATCTAATGAATACAGCCATCTGTGTTCTGATACGTGTGGGCGGACAACTTTCGCTTTGGCAGTGTTGTGCCTAGTTATTCCGCTTGAGGGTGCACGGAGATTCCCCTAGGCTTTTCATCAGCTGATGTTAAATCTCATTGTTGTTGTCTGTGTGATGGGCATACGTCTGCTTGCATAACGGCTATCATACAAGGTAGCAGTGTGTCACCACACTCACAGCAACTCTCTACAAAGTGCGTGGAATATGCTTAAGTAACCATGCTGAAGCTTTAGGAACTTCGTGAGTCACTTTTTCTATCAACTCAATCATAATTTCACTTTATTCTTGTCATAATTAGTCCCATGATTGGTTTCATGCAGTCTGTTCTAATCTCTTCTTCTACATCTTCTCTTGCTATCTCCATCGTTAGTTATCTCTTTTTAGCGTTCTGTCCTCGCATTCGGGAGGACGGCGGTTCGAATCCCCGTCCGGGCATCCAGATTTGGGTTTTCCATGGTTTCCCAAATCACTCCAGGCAAATGCCGGGATGCTTCCTTAAAAAGGCCATGGCCGAATTCCTTCCCATTCCTTGCCCCCATCCTTTCCCGTTTCTAAGGACCTCGCTGTTGAGAGACGTAAAGAAGTTTTTTAAAAAAGTTATCTCTTTCATATGGTTCTGTATTTGTTTTCAAACAACGTTTTTCCATTCATCTTGTAATGGAACCTTCAGTAGTAGCACCATTTGGCCTATAGATCTCAAGCAGCGAAGATCAGTGTAAATCGAACAACGCTCCATTGTCCGGAGAAGATCTGCTGACGGGAATGATATTCGTGGGACTGTTGCCCCAGCTGGGACCCCAGTGAAGCTGGGACTCCTCCGACCTTCAAACACAATGCCACGGACGATCAGATCCAGCTCTCCCGAAGAGAAATATCCTGTACGGTTATCTACAAACAGCACGTAAGCTTTAAACTTTTTCAATTCGTTAAAAAGTGCGGGAAAACCCTGGAACTTCAGTTCGAAAACCCTTCTTAGAAGATTCGGAGAACCTTCTCTCAGAACGTTAGAAAAGACTGTTACTGTGAGGGGAGGAAAAACAACTTGTTTACAGTGTGCCAGTCGAGTTACCGTTCGTTTTGAGACGATTTCATTCGTCTCAAGTGATTTTCGGTTCTTGAGA
>CM061920.1:364016678-364114674 GCA_031002005.1 Vandiemenella viatica | reverse complement strand
TTATTCAAGGTCGGGTCATATACAGGGGTGGCATTAGTTTTCTGCTAAGAAACTTTTATTTGTTTGTGAATAAATGGCAATAAATTTTTATAAAATTTCTTGTCCGCAACCTTGTCGTTTACGATCATTGTTGAGAAATTTTCAGGCATAACTCGTGTATGTAAATCCATCCTGCCGCAGCACGTAGTATTGAGGTACACGATTAGAAATGATGCTTCCTGTTCGCGATGAACTTAAACAATGAATATCTCTGAAGGCCCGTGTTGCTAACCATTCTGAAGATTCTGTTATTGGTGTTATGGCTGAGGACTCACCGGTGTTTCTCCTGGTGATGGCGATCGTGTCTTGTTGCTGCGACTCCTCAGTCACCATGTTCTCTTTGTCCTCGTCGTCCAACCTGCAACCCAACAACACTAGGATCAGTGTTATATGCCACCGACACACAGAGATTGATACCACAGCCATGTTCCTGCGTGAAGCCAAAAGCAAACAGTAATAACAAGATTAGATCTCTGGCTGCGAAATATGAACAGAAGGCAGATTTGTAACATGCGCTCCATTAGGCAGCATTTGTTCAAAGTGCAAGGACTAGCATTTTAACGGCTACTAACTCATAGCGAAGGTCTGCACAGGAGAATGGAGTCCTCATGTACAGTCGTCACAGTCGAAAAGGGCACGCATTAGATTGAGCAACATAGTACAGTGTAAAATCTTACGCTATTCCCAACCACTACACTGTCACCAGGTTCTAGAAACCGTTTAATTTCAAATGCAAAATAAGGGCTGCTCTTATCGGCATGTTAAAGGATTTGTTTTTCCAATTTAGTAGCCTCTGAGCACACTATTTAATAATTATGCATTCTAAAGTCATTTTCAGCACCCTGAATAGTTATATTCCGTTATATATACCAGTTGTAGGTAAATTGTGAGTACAAAGGTATAAAATTTTAGAAAAAGAACATATAAACTTCTGCTCCTATGATCGATGTTTTGAAATAGCTGAGCTGATACTTTCTTCACATTTTTTAACTACTATCGACAAACTAAAGATAGCATCAATTCAAAAATAACAAGAGATGACTGAGGGAGATCGGTAGGAAAGATGACAGAATGGGCCTGGTTGAAATGGAAACAATTCTAGATTCTGATGGGGTACCATGAGTGCCAATTCAGGTCGTGAGCCCCTGGGGAATACTGTAAACTCAGAGAAGCAACTTTACACTAGTAAATACCTTCATAAAAAAAATAAAAAATAAAAAAATAAAAAGCGTCTCAAATTTTCCTTTACAATATCTGCCGAATTTATATTCATGAAGTATCTACTTCGCAAGTAATGGATTCTACTACCTACCTACGTCATATTAGAGGTAACTACAGGCTCCTAAATATTACCGATCTGGATAATGGTATTTACTTAAATTCAAACATCATAAAATTTCGACTATAAGTGCACTGTAGACAAATGGCACTTCTACCTGATTTAAATCCAACCGAAAGCGTACTTTCTTCAGTAATTTTGGCAAAAACCAGACAAAAACAATTTTGAATCGGTATTCTCTATCAACCGGTGACTGTTAAATAAGCTGGTCACCGCCAAATCTTCCCTCTGATCTCAGTACTCAATGTTACATATTAAAATCTTTCAGGCTCACTATCGAATTGAAGCGGCACTTGCTTTACGGGCAACAACTCAACCCAAATAAGTTAATGTAGGAAGAAGGTAAAACAAGAAAAATTCTATAAAATGATGCAAATTTCCCACTCTTATCACTCATTCGGATTTGAGACAGCGACAATAAAAAGAAGAGAGTTATGCAAAATCTGAAATGAAGTTTCGGAGAGTTTACCACGTACAGAACGAAGAGCTTCGCAAAAAACTTCATACATATATCATAAGAGAACAAAACTTATCCTTATGGAGAGAGAAAGTGAATATGTCGTCGGCCACACCAAAATGAAACCCATTCCATAATATGGTAAACTGAAACCCAAAAGAACAATGAAATGTGCGATGGCTTAATCCGCGAAGATTCATTACGTAAGAGTAGGTATTAATTAATTTTCCATTGCTGTTTATGATTATTCTCCAGAAAGTGAAATAATCAACACATAAAATTTAACAAATTTACTCACAGAGTAAAATTTAGGTTCTTAGAGTAACTGGATCAATCGCATAAACCGCTTCTTTCCAATTGAATTCTGGCCTCGAGTTCTGAATCCGTATTTGGTTGATGGCCTATCCGGCAGCAAGGTATTTAAACGTATTTAGGATTTTGAGAGTTATAATAGTTGAGAACCGCAATTTTAGCTCTCCAGATGATATTCAAGCCTTATTTCACTGACCATGGTGGAAAAGTTGACGATATGTTTGTCGTATCTGCAAGAGGGACTGTATCATTAACACACCTGATGTATCATCTGTGTAATACTGCCTTTAGTATAATCTGATCACCGTATGAAAACAAAGTCTGGCGTTTAGATACTTGGCCCACAAGAGCGTGACAGTCAAATTTTCTTCGAACATCGAAGCATTTAAAAATGTTCAAACTGAAAAGACATTTTGAGATATCGCATCTCAGACTGAGCGATCCTGTTGGATAAGCACTATCGCACAAGTTCAACATTAGATTTACGAGATGAAAGACACCGGTAACTGCGCGTCAGTGGATTAAAACTGTAAATGTACAGTTTAATCGTCAGTATGCACGTAGACCGATAAATTCATGAAGTAAAAATACAAGGAGTTTCCAGAACGGTGACGAAGTAATAAACACAATTGATGTTTTTACTCTCATCCAGTAGGCAACACACACGCTCACCAACATAGGCCTGAACGTTACCTAGCAGGTTCGGCCCTGAGATTCGATGAATGACTTTCGTTTCTTAGTAACAACAATGGACGACTTCCTTTGCGTCCCTTGAACACAATAGGCTTGTGTTCACTACGAATAAATCGGACGAACAGCAGTTTTTAATGATTAATCATGCTAAGGAGATAACAGCAAACAAAATTATTTAGTAAAACTATAAAGATTATCATTTTTAGAAAATGAATGCGGCAAAGTCGGACATTCAGTCACGTGACCGCGAACGCCAATGAGAAAGCATTACGTCACATTACCCGAGACGCCAAAATTATTATTGACATTTTCGTGGAACAGAACAGGTTACTTGGTATATTATTCGTTTGTAGGAACTTTTGTCACCGTTGTTCTCAGTTATATGCTGAAAGACAAGTGTAATTCGCTATGGAACCAAGATTTAGCAAAACAAACAGTAGCAATTTTCCCAAAATTGACGATGTAACACTTGGCAGATTTTTCGCGTCAAACATCGACTTTTGCTCATCGGAATTCCACAATGTTAGAACTTCGATGTAAGTATACACATTATAAGCCTAAACAGCATTATTTTAGTTTTGTAAGCAATAACCTATTGCTTAGACATACGTTTTGTAAATTAATTGATACTGGTATGAAGTTACATTTACGAAGTATAAGCAAGTGCTAAGTAGCTAAACTAGAAGGAAGACCTAAGCGAAATAAAAAAAGATTTCGTTCTTCATTTCGATACTATCTTTGGCGTGAATAATGTCATTATATATGGTTGTTGTTACGTACTACACGTGCCCGTATCGTAACTTTTCAGTTGCATCACGTCTAAAGTATGTTTCTTTTTGCTTTTATATACACCTTTTCTAGAAAAGCATATCCTCAAAAACAGATGTGGCACATTTTAAAGCTATGACACTGCCAATTTCCAGTCTACTCTAAACTTCTTATCAGACTAAGACCATCCATCACCTCTCGAGAACCATGAGAGATATTTAAAAAAATTATTCGTTATTTTCGATTTGTTTCATCAAGCTGCATAAGAATCTATCATCAGATTGTGGCACCACGGTAATGATAGTGCTGCCAGAGTGTGTTTATTATATTAAACGTAACACTAAACAAAGATTAAAAACCATAAAACCAAAACAACCTCAACTCATACCTTATTATGTTGTCAGTTCTTGAAAAGTAGTGGTTCTGCATAATTCATCAGTTTTGCTTTAGATTTAGAAGTATATTGTGCACAAACACGGACATCAAAATGATCATGACAAAAACTATATTATTGAATCTGCAGATAAACTAAGAGCATCCTCCCTCCTTGCAAGTTTTAACCACTTTTCCCGTATCTGTTCATTGTCTGGAACATACATAAATAACTTGTTTGGCGTTTCTATTGTATTGCTTTTAAACTGCGGCACTCCACAGTACTTATAAAACGAGGAATTCATTTTTAATTAAAGAACACTTGACGTCTGCCAAATACGTACACGACTGTTTTGTTTTGGTTCGGGTGGTGTAACGTCAATCAAGACGCCATGACAGTCTTGAGGGTTTTAGCGGTAAATTTAAATTCGCTTTTTAAACGCAAAATACATAATTTAAATGTTCGATTTTATGAAAAATAATACTTTTTTTATTAGAATAGATACTAAGGTAAAGTATTAACCTACTTTTTAAGATTTAGTCAACTAGCCAACCCTCTGGCACTACTTTTAAAACCTAATAAAAAAACTAAAAAAAAAAACAAACTAAAATCGTGTCTTCGGAACACACAATCCAATTGATACTTCAATGAAGCACATTAATTAAATAACAATCCTTTTTGTTGATCAGGATAGTTTTGTTGTTGTTGTTGTATCATTCATCACGAATGCACAAAAACTATTAAATACCAAATTCACTGATAACGCGGTAAAAAATACTTTTATTTTATTAATACAAATATATTATCTTGAGACACGTCAGTGTTGCGTCTGCTCCTTCGTTAAATCCCTTCGTTGTAATCGCTCCAAATATGTTACATGCAATGCATTATCAATTTTATTAACTATTTTTCATATCACTGGCATCTGTAAGGAACTTTCAGTTCGGAAAAACTCAAAAGAGAATAATTTCAACTAAATGTAAGTTAATGCTGGAAATAACGGAATAAACGATTTACAAAAAGTGGTAAAGCTATTAAAGCTATAAAAGAAATAAAATCTACGTCAATAAATTTCTTTTTTCCCTCTCATGTCGAGGTCATTAGAGGCGGGAAAGGACTGGTGGCAAGGAACAGAAAGGAATTCGGGCATGACCTTTTGAAGGAAGCATCCCTGCATTTGCCTGCAGTGACTTGGGGAAACCATGGAAAAACCCAAATCTGGATGCCCAGACGGGGTTTCGAACCGGCGTCCTCCCGAATGCGAAGCCAGAGCGTTAATCATTCACCCACCACGCTCGGTGTCAATAACTAAAACATTTAGTGGCAAATTGTAAAAAATTAATCGCAGTTATTCGACAGGAATGTAAAAAAATTATTTAACATTCTACCTGTCTTATATAGAAGTGTTATTTTGTCAACACTATTGATCAAAATAAATGATACAAGGTGAAAAAATCTGCAACGAGGTTCTTAAAAAGGTAACAGCGAGATCACATCAACTTACGTCATGTCATTTTATGTATCGGAAATCGACTGAACATGGACTATTTCTGTAACTCGGCAAAACGTTTTTATTTTCGGACTAGTGCATCCCATGAAGATTGCATTCTGCTTTGGTGATCCAATTACAAATCCCGTGGTAGTTTCGTTACGCGAAATTTGCAAGAAGTCCAGCGTTTTCGTAATGGACACTTGACTGGATTCGTGCTATGCGGTAAATGGGTGTACGCTCTTCCTCTGAATGCAGGCCCGAATGTTACCACAGTTGAGCAAAGTATTGGAGATGACAATATTTAAAATAGTTCGAAGTCTTTACAAATAGATTAATAAGAAGTATTTGCAAAAGTTATCGATGTGAAAATATTATTGTACCACAAATAAGTGATCTATTTCATACCGTACCCTAACTTGGGCCTACATCATTCTGAAGGCACTCATCTTCCGACTTGTAACCTTTATTATTCATTAGTACAACGTATTTTACCCTCGATTTCTGCCAGTTACTTCAGTAGATAGAATTTGAGAAAGCAAGCCCACACAATAGAACTGTCAATAATTATCACACCAATTGTTCTTGACAACGCTCCCCACCCCTCCTCCCTCCCCTCTCCCTCCTCTCTCCCTCCCCTGTCTACACCCCCCTCCTCTCCCCTCTCCGGTACACTCAATCCAACCTCCCCTTCCCTCAACCCTCCACTTCCATCTCCTCCACTCCCATCTCTCCCCTCCCCTCTTCCCCATCCCCTCCGTCCCCTCACCTCTCCCAATTTCTCCCCTTCATTAACCTCAATTTCACCTGCCATCCCCACCCCACCCTACCACCATCTGCCCACTGGGTCCGCTGTTCTATTGTTCTCCTCCCCTACTATTGCTCTTTTTCCAGAGCACTGCGGTGACCACATGTTCTTCCTAACCCCAGTTTCATCTCTCTCTCTGGGTGCACTCAAGCGTCACTAATTTGGCCACTTAATCTATCCGTCACCAACCCACAAGGAGTGAAGCGAAAACTGCTTCGTTTCATCAACAGAAAGAAAAACTCATTGTATGACGGATGCCTTTCCTCATTTGACTCAATATACGGACGGAAATTCAATACAAAATAAAATGTACTCTACATTGAGCGCTTACTAAAATACGATTTAAAACAAATTCCAATCATGATTCCTTCATAAGATATGAATTAGGTCTGTAAACGAGTTACGAGACACGTCTCGGAATTTTTATTTAAAGTAAAATAAAACGAACAATCAAAAGAAGTGAAACGCTTACGAGAGAATAAAAAAAGTCAATTGCTTTGGCGTAATTTATTTATTAATATTATCAGCAATTGTGGAGAATGATCCACAACATCCAGATACTACTGTTCTATTGTTAAAGAAGGGTTTTTCTCGTCATACAATATAGTAACGCTATGTTAGTATCTCCTAAACAGATTGACATATTTATCTCGGATAAAATTGCATTCTATTTATTTATAGAGGTGTCACACCACATGTAGCAATATACAGGTGAAGTAAGAATTCGCTAAGATTTCTAGGCCAGAACTGCGGGGGAAAAAATACGGTCGCGAGTGTATCTAACTGAATACAAAAACTTTTCATGATTGTAATTCGGGCAGCTATATGTTATTCACTTGAAACTAAGCTGATTTTTGGTACTACTGTTTTTACAGTGCATATCATTTAAGGTATTACAAACTAAGGTACCATTCCTACATTCGTATGGAGCGATTTGGGGAATATCTGGAACCCAGCTAATTCTGTTTCGACAGGATGACACTATATGGTATCTACGAAAAACGTTTGAGTAATGTTTCTGCGTGGGACTCGGTGCTTCGTGAAACTGAAAAGGATAAGTTTTTTAGTTGAATTTATACAACACAAATGGGCATATTGTTATCAAACTTCTCAGAAAACTCACACGGTAGCAACGTTTTTTTCAGTAATACCACGGGAGAATAAATCCTGTTGAGATTATGCATCAAGAATATCAGAAAAATTTTAAGTCAAGAAACATTATTTTTTTTAAGCTTGCGCTCTTTTCATCTATTTTCAGCAATCGATCACATGTTTGATTTTCTATGGTTTCATGAAATCACTCCAGCCGAAATTGATTCCTACCGCCAAACACTCTGGCTCTATTGACCCCGACGTCGATGAGCAGCAAAGGGAAAACAGTTAAAGAAGTATCTAACCACAGTATTGGTGATAGCATCAAAGCTGCATGAAATCACCGCTTTAATATTCAAAATATCAATAATGTTACAGTCTCGTAACGGAACTTGCCACCAGGTTGTTTTTTAATATCTCCAGGGTCGCTAAGACTAAAACATTTCTACGGATGTGTAACAAGTTTTTTTATTCCGTCACTGAAAAATTCTTCAGACTCTTTTCGAATCAAGGTTTTGACAGCTGCTTTACCTTATCGTCTCTGAATTTTTATTTAACGTGAAATAAAACGGGCAATTTCTACACAACTGAACATTGTACACAATTAAAAATCCCATCCCGTTGATTCTAAAAACATGAGCTCCCACTATATCCAATAATATTTTTTATAAAACTGTTAATACTGGTAGCGGTCTAAAAAATATATGCCGTCAGGCATTTATTGTCTCACGCCTAAATCGGCTTGGATTCTGTAGCCATGGTCTGATGTTCCTCTCTCAGGTTCGAAGCAGCAGCTCCCCTTTCATTGATCAATTGTTATGCCAAACAACGACCCCCATGTATTGTTCTATTGCTAGGCCAACTGATCCCTCTAACCGTCATCTATCGTTCCCACAGGTACGAAGCAGCAGCTGCCCATTGTATTGTTCTATTGTTAGGCCAACTGCCCCCTCTAATCGTCATCTGCCTTTCACACAGGTGCGAAGCAGCAGCTACCCTTTTCATTGTTCTATTGCTAGGCCAAATGCTCCCTCTAACCGCCACCTCACCCGCCTCACCAGGTGCGAACGACAGATGCCTGCTTGTATTGTTCAATTGTTAGGACAACTGATCCCTCTAATCGTCATCTGCCTTTCACACAGGTGTGAAGCAGCAGCTACCCTTTTCATTGTTCTATTGCTAGGCCAAATGCTCCCTCTAACCGTCACCTCACCCGCCTCACCAGGTGCGAACAACAGATGCCTGCTTGTATTGTTCAATTGTTAGGACAACTGATCCCTCTAACCATCATCTGCCTTTCCCCACATGTGTGAATCAGCAGATGACCCTTACATTTTCTATTGCTAGGCCTCATAACCGTTACATGCATTCCCCCACGCCATGATGTATGATGCCGCGCGCAGGGTTCTTTGCATGTAGGACCAATATGAACATGCACCGCTAAGCTCACACCTGCCGGTCGAGAGGTATATAATAAGAAGCCTGCGTGAGCCATCCCAGAATCACTTCTGCCTCACAGTTCGACGAGTAAGGTTGTCATGTCGGAAGATCTCTTCAACTACGAAGGTATGTTCAATAACACTTGTAAAAAATGTTCACATTTTCTTAAATCTACATCTACATATATACTCTGCAATTCACAAAATTGTGGGTGGCAGAGGGTGCTCAGCACCAAAGCTAATCTCTTTGTTGTGCATTCCAATCCCTAATGGTACGAGGGAAAAAAGAATTCATATAAGAATCACTGCGGCACCTTATTTCTCTAATCTTATCTATCCTGTCATTCCGGCTCAAATAGGTTTGTGGACGAAGTATTTCACTACACTCGTGAGTGAAAGTGGGAGTACGCATGTTTACCAATAAGTTTAAACGAATCGTGCGTCGTCTATCTACCAGAGACTCCCAGCCTAGTCTACTAATCAGTTCTGTGACGCTTTCATAAGGACTGTAGCAAGCGGTCACGAATCGAGCGGCTCTTCTCTGTACTTTCTCTATACTTTCGATCAACCCCTTACGAAACGGATCCCAAATGGCACAACAATAGTCCAAATGTGGACGCACAAGAGATTTGTACACTATCTCCTTTGTTTGTTCATTACAATTTTTCAGTATTCGACCTATGAATCGCAGCCTAGAATTAGCTCTACCTACCAACGAATTAATGTGTAAGCCCATTTCATGTTCCTTTGTACTGTTACTCCCAAATATTTCATAGAATCGACCATATCAATAACTGAATTGTTTAACTCGTATTTCTGAACAATTGGATTCTTTTTGTTAGTTATGCTCAGTGTCTTGCCACTCAGCACACCATGCCAAAATAATATCCAAATCACGCTGAATTTCTAAGCAATCGGCCAAATTCCTTACTTCCCTATAAATAACCGCATCATCAGCAAACAATCTAAAAAGGCTTTTCACTTTGTCTCCGAGATCGTTTATAAAAATTAAAAAAAGAAGTGGTCCTATTACACTTCCTTGAGGTACCCCCGATGTAACATCTAGACTAGAAGAACTTTCTCCTTCAACGACGACATAGAAAATTCTTTATCCATTCACAAAGCTGATCCGATATACCGTACGCTCGTAGCTTCGCTAAAAGGCGGTTGTGTGGCACAGAGTCAAAGGCTTTCTGAAAATCTAAAATAATGGCATCTACTTATGAACCTGCATCAATAACTTTCATTACGTCGTGAGTAAATAGGGCCAGCATAAAATATATTATCATCTTAAACGTATATTATATTTCTTTCACAGAAATGGAGACACTATCAGAGTTAAACCAACTTAATGATTATGGTATGAATTTTTTGTGATTGTTCATTATACAGTCAAGTGATGCTATTTTTGTCGTTATATCATTGGTTTATTTTCTTTTTGCAGGAATTGATCAACTTCTGAATATTCCATCCAATGAACTGATTGGTGGTGAGCATTTTTATTAAATTTTAACTTGTGAGGCGGGTGAGGTGACGGTTAGAGGGAGCATTTGGCTTAACAATTGAACAATGGAAGAGGCAGCTGCTGCTTCGCACCTGTGGGAACGATAGATGACGGTTAGAGGGATCAGTTGGCCTAGCAATAGAACAATACAAGGGGGCCGTTGTTGCTTCGAACCTGTGGGAAATGCAGATGACGGTTAGAGGGAGCAGGTGGCTTAACAATAGAACGGTAGGTTCCCCAGAGGGGTATCGTGGATTCATACATGATCGCCATATACCTTAGCAGCCGAACCGTATAAAGCCATTGCGCCTTAATGACCCCACAAAAGGCTGCCGTCGTGGGGTGGATTGAGGCGAGCGTATAAATTCAATCCCTTATTTCTATACACGCGTACTGACCAAATGCGGTTCATAAAGGTCAACAAGCATGTGCTTCACATTTTGTTGAACACATACATTCAATAGCTGCTGTATATACATAATGGTGTTATGTCAAGTGGAAGAACACTCGTTCGCCTAAAGCAGGTTTGACGTCAGAGCACTGTTGATTTTGTATTAGAATTCAGAATCAATATTTGCCGTTAATGAGAGGGCATTGCCAAGATAGGGGAAGATGTTTACTACTTGTAGGTTCACACCGACGATGATGATATTACTCCTTCTTTGCCGTTACCCAGCAGTTGGTTGCTGTAGAATCTGGGTTTTACGCAATAGCATAGGTATTTAAGATGTTCACAAATTCTCCCCCTAATGAGTGAAAACTGCATTATCATCTGCATACTGTAGCTTAATTACCATTGTAGAAGATGTTAGAGTCCTTGCCTTTAACCTGTTCACATTTAAAAAATTTCACTTCTATCCTGTTTGTGTTAATCTGTATTCCAGATAGAAGACTATCTTCAGAGAGCTGCATGACAGTGGCTACGTAAAGTGAGAATAACCTGGGAACAATCACTCAGTTCTTTTTAACGCCAGTAAATAATAACACTGAGTGGATTTCCAACAGTAATTTAATCAAGTGTGGTTAAGTTTTAAATGAAAGGCTGTGTTTTGTCTTGTGGTGTCCAGGACATAATTGATACCAATCGCTGCTGAGAAATCATGAAATATCATTCTTTATAGAGTTAACTCACTATTATGCTTACATTCTTAATGGCTTTAACAGCTGGAAACTCATTCCTCGTTATTCGAATCGAGAGCTGAGCCATGTCTCAATTATCCAATGGCTCAACTCTCGATTCGAATAACGAGGAACAATTTGATGCTGTCTAACTCGTAGCAGGTGCTGGCTGAATGGTTTTAGAAATGAACAGTTAAAAACAACATTTTGAAAATCACAAGTGTCAACATAACATCGATACTGTATCATGAATCTACAGTCAAAAACAAACATACTACAAGGGGTGATCAAAATGAAAAGGTACGAAACGACGTAAAAACGTAACAGTTAAATATTTCCATATTCCGCCATGGGAGAACGTAGCGAGACATCTCGGGATGCGATTGGAGTCTCTGCTTACATTTTTGATGGTTTTAACAGCTGGAAACTCATTCCTCGTTATTCGAATCGAGAGCTGAGCCATGTCTCAATTATCCAATGGCTCAACTCTCGATTCGAATAACGCGGAACAATTTGATGCTGTCTTACTCGTAGCAGGTGCTGGCTGAATGGTTTTAGAAATGAACAGTTAAAAACAAAATTTCAAAAATCACAAGTGTCAACATAACATCGATACTGTATCATGAATCTACAGTCAAAAACAAACATATTGCAAGGGGTGATCAAAATGGAAAGGTACGAAACGACATAAAAACGTAACAAACTGTTAAATATTTCCATATTCCGCCATGGGAGAACGTAGCGAGACATCTCGTGATGCGATTGGAGTCTCTGCTTACATTTTTGATGGTTTTAAAAGCTGGAAACTCATTCCTCGTTACAAGAATCGAGAGCTGAGCCATGTCTCAATTATCCAATGGCTCAACTCTCGATTCAAGTAACGCGAAACAATTTGATACTGTCTAATTCGTAGCAGGTGCTGGCTGAATGGTTTTAGAAATGAACAGTTAAAAACAACATTTTAAAAATCACAAGTGTCAACATAACATCGATACTATATCATGAATCTACAGTCAAAAACAAACATATTACAAGGGGTGATCAAAATGAAAAGGTACGAAACGACGTAAAAACGTAACAGTTAAATATTTCCATATTCCGCCATGGGAGAACGTAGCGAGACATCTCGGGATGCGATTGGAGTCTCTGCTGACATTTTTGATGGTTTTAACAGCTGGAAACTCATTCCTCGTTACGAGAATCGAGAGCTGAGCCATGTCTCAATTATCCAATGGCTCAACTCTCGATTCAAGTAACGCGAAACAATTTGATACTGTCTAACTCGTAGCAGGTGCTGGCTGAATGGTTTTAGAAATGAACAGTTAAAAACAACATTTTAAAAATCACAAGTGTCAACATAACATCGATACTGTATCATGAATCTACAGTCAAAAACAAACATATTACAAGGGGTGATCAAAATGAAAAGGTACGAAACGACGTAAAAACGTAACAGTTAAATATTTCCATATTCCGCCATGGGAGAACGTAGCGAGACATCTCGGGATGCGATTGGAATCACTGCTGACATTTTTGATGGTTTTAACAGCTGGAAACTCATTCCTCGTTATTCGAATCGAGAGCTGAGCCATGTCTCAATTATCCAATGGCTCAACTCTCGATTCGAATAACGCGGAACAATTTGATGCTGTCTTACTCGTAGCAGGTGCTGGCTGAATGGTTTTAGAAATGAACAGTTAAAAACAACATTTCAAAAATCACAAGTGTCAACATAACATCGATACTGTATCATGAATCTACAGTCAAAAACAAACATATTGCAAGGGGTGATCAAAATTGAAAGGTACGAAACGACATAAAAACGTAACAAACTGTTAAATATTTCCATATTCCGCCATGGGAGAACGTAGCGAGACATCTCGTGATGCGATTGGAGTCTCTGCTTACATTTTTGATGGTTTTAAAAGCTGGAAACTCATTCCTCGTTACGAGAATCGAGAGCTGAGCCATGTCTCAATTATCCAATGGCTCAACTCTCGATTCAAGTAACGCGAAACAATTTGATACTGTCTAATTCGTAGCAGGTGCTGGCTGAATGGTTTTAGAAATGAACAGTTAAAAACAACATTTTAAAAATCACAAGTGTCAACATAACATCGATACTATATCATGAATCTACAGTCAAAAACAAACATATTACAAGGGGTGATCAAATGAAAAGGTACGAAACGACGTAAAAACGTAACAGTTAAATATTTCCATTTTCCGCCATGGGAGAACGTAGCGAGACATCTCGAGATGCGATTGGAGTCTCTGACTGGGATCGGAGGAGCATACGCGGGCGCCCGCATGCGCAGTAGAGAGCCGATGCTCTTATCAAAAGTGGCGTCCAAATGATGCGGCAGTCTGTATGAGGACAGGATGGCGTACAGGTGGGGGATGTGTACTGAGAGACACTTCGACGCCTACGCAGCTCCATCAAGAACAAAAGACCGGGGCTGCTAACGGAGGGTGTGGTTCTGCTCCATGAGAACGCGCGTCCACACGTCTCCAGAGTCACACTCATGGAACTGGCCACGTTCAAGTGGGAGACGTTGGACCATCCGCCCTACAGTCCGGACATGTCGTCCTGCGATTTCCATGTGTTTGGTCCACTGAAGAAACACCTGATAGGGAAGCGCTTCAACTCGGACGACGTACTCAAGGACGCTGTGAAGGACTGGGTCTCGTCACGGCCACAGGAATTCTGGGAACAAGGAATCCTGCGGCTTGTTCATCAGTGGGATCGTTGTGCTCAGGCCTATGGTGTATATTTTGAATAATGTCTACATTTGTACCCACCGTGTCGTTTCTTACCTTTTCATTTGATCATCCCATGTATATTCAATGGGGGAAATAAAGCATAATTATCAAAGGAACAAAAGAAAAAGCAGCAATCCTTTAAACCAACTTCTCGCTGTTTTCTCAGTGGGATAGTGGTGCAAAATTTCTAGGGAAAGAGGACTTTGGAACGTGAAAATTCCTCTTTCAATTGCCATTTAATCCTCAAATTAGTATGAATTAGTACGAACAACATGTTTTATATTGTTCTTTATACAAAACAATGAGTTCCTTTTCAATATATTCAAATACAACAGACTGGCTCATTCAAACCTGGAAAGTTATCAAGATACAGATAAACAATTGCACAACTAAATAGATGAATACACCAAAAGATGTACTGCCACAGCATAATTTGCACATTAATTATATAAACTACATTTACACAAACTATTGGCAATTATACCTTATAAATAATTTTTTTAATGGATTAGAAGGAGTTGTCAATTAAAACGTTTTTCCTAAATTTAAGTTTATCACCTGCTAGGCATATAAGATGTGTTGGAAACTTATTGAAGCTATGGGTTGTGCAATGTAACAAACATGAATAGAGTTGGAAAAATTTTAATCATCGATTCGTACAAAAATGAACAATCTAACTTTTTAACATGACACACATTATTATTATTACTCCTGTCCATAGATCCCTGTTGAACAAGAACCTCAGGATGTGAAACATGTAATTTTTAATATATAGTCATACGCGATGAACAATAATCATAGTGAAAAATATTGTATGTTATGAACAGTCAAACCTAGCACTAAACTTTACAAATTCATTTTTTGTATACATTTAATTTGTTTTGTACAAATTCTTCGTGGAACTAAATCTTTATTTTCCTTTTTCTTTATTAACTGCGTTACGTCTCTCAACAGCGAGGTCTTTAGAGACGGGAAAAGATGGGGGCAAGGAATGGGAAGGAATTCGGCCATGGCCTTCTTAAGGAAGCATCCCCGCATTTGCCTGGAGTTATTTGGAAAACCACGGAAAACCCAAATCTGGATGCCCGGACGGGGATTTTCCTTTTTTAAATACATCTTTACTATCTACAGATTGTTTTATGCGTCTTCCCAAGTCTGCACTGATATTTAGCATTAAGGTACGTACTTATTCTCTGCAGATGAATTTCATAGTATGATTTCGTGGAATAACTTTTCGTTGTGAAAACACTAAAGTATGTGATCATATCTATATCTAACAGACAAAGAACATTAGTTCATAGTAAAAATTACCAAGTTCAATTTCCTAACATTATACTCGCATTCGGAAGGACGTGGGTTCGAATCCCCGTCCGGGCATCCAGATTTGAGTTTTTCATTATTTCTCCAAAACATTCCAGGCGAATGCTACGATGCTGCCTCCAAAAAAGCCATGGCAGAATTCTTTCCCGTTCCTTGCCCCTGTCCTTTCCCGCCTCTAATGATCTCGACGTCGACGAGGCGTAAAGCTATAAGAAAATAAAAGAAAAACTCTATACATATATTATTTCTACTGATAAGTGGTGGATCTCGTGTTTGGAAGGACGATGGTTTGAATACGCGTCGGGCCATACAGATTGGGGTTTTCCATGGTTTCCCAAAATCTCCAGCGAATGGTGCGATAATTCCTTCAAAATAACATTACCGAATTGCTTCCCGGTCCTTGACCCCTGTCCTTTACCGCCTGTATAATGACCTCACCGCCGACGAGGCGTAAAGCTATAAACAAAACAAAAATGCTGTATGCAGGCAGCTGTTTTCGCACCTGGTGAGGCGGGTGAGGTGACGGTTAGAGGGAGCATTTGGCTTAACAATTGAACAATGGAAGAGGCAGCTGCTGCTTCGCACCTGTGGGAACGATAGATGACGGTTAGAGGGATCAGTTGGCCTAGCAATAGAACAATACAAGGGGGCCGTTGTTGCTTCGAACCTGTGGGAAATGCAGATGACGGTTAGAGGGAGCAGGTGGCTTAACAATAGAACGGTAGGTTCCCCAGAGGGGTATCGTGGATTCATACATGATCGCCATATACCTTAGCAGCCGAACCGTATAAAGCCATTGCGCCTTAATGACCCCACAAAAGGCTGCCGTCGTGGGGTGGATTGAGGCGAGCGTATAAATTCAATCCCTTATTTCTATACACGCGTACTGACCAAATGCGGTTCATAAAGGTCAACAAGCATGTGCTTCACATTTGGTTGAACACATACATGCAATAGCTGCTGTATATACATAATGGTGTTATGTCAAGTGGAATTACACTCGCTCGCCTGAAGGTGGTTTTAATTCGTGAATACGAGGCTGCTGAAGCTGTGAGCATTAGTGTGAAGGGCTGAGAGTTTTGATACTCGTATAATTTGCTATGGAGACTGAATATTTAAACGTCCCGCTTAAGTGTTGAGAGAGACTTCAGTTACAAAGGCCCAAGCCGAATAGGTCATGAGACAAAGCGTTCCTGGCGGCCAATATTTTATGGTCAGCTACTAGTATTAAGTACAATGTTCGGTTGAGTAGAAATTGTGTTTTTATTTTTCGTTAAATAAACATTCGCCTTCAGCTGAGAGAGGAACATCAAACAATGGCTACAGACTCCAAGCCGATTTGGGCGTGAGACAATAGATGCCTGGCGGCAAATGTTTTTGAGCCAGCTACCAGTATTAACAGTTTATTAAAAAAATATTATTGGATATATGGGGCGCTCCATACATCGTGGCGTGGGGGAATGCATGTGACGGTTATGAGGCCTAACAATAGAAAAATGTAAGGGTCATCTGCTGCTTCACACCTGTGGGGAAAGGCAGATGACGGTTAGAGGGATCAGTTGTCCTAACAATTGAACAATACAAGCAGGCATCTGTTGTTCGCACCTGGTGAGGCGGTTGAGGTGACGGTTAGAGGGAGCATTTGGCCTAGCAATGGAACAATACATGGGCAGCTGCTGCTTCGTACCTGTGGGAATGATAGATGACGGTTAGAGGGATCAGTTGGCCTAGCAATAGAACAATACATGGGGGCCGTTGTTTGGCATAACAATTGATCAATGAAAGGGGAACTGCTGCTTCGAACCTGAGAGAGGAACATCAGACCATGGCTACAGAATCCAAGCCGATTTAGGCGTGAGACAATAAATGCCTGACGGCGTTTATTTTTTAGCCCGCTACCAGTATTAACAGTTTTATAAAAAATATTATTGGATATAGTGGGAGCTCATGTTTTTAGAATCAACGGGATGGAATTTTTAATTGTGTACAATGTTCAGTTGTGTAGAAATTGCCCGTTTTATTTCACGTTAAATAAAAATTCAGAGACGATGAGGTAAAGCAGCTGTCAAAACCTTGATTCGAAAAGAGTCTGAAGAATTTTTCAGTGACGGAATAAAAAAACTTGTTACACATCCGTAGAAATGTTTTAGTCTTAGCGACCCTGGAGATATTAAACAACAACCTGGTGGCAAGTTCCGTTACGAGACTGTAACATTATTGATATTTTGAATATTAAAGCGGTGATTTTCATGCAGCTTTGACTGTACTATCACCAATACTGTGGTTAGATACTTCTTTAACTGTATTCCCTTTGTTGCTCATCGACGTCGAGGTCAATAGAGCCAGAGTGTTTGGCGGTAAGAAACAATTTCGGCTGAAGTGATTTCATGAACCATGAAAAATCAAACAAGTGATCGATTGCTGAAAATAGATGAAAAGAGCGCAAGCTTAAAGTAATGTTTCTCGATTTAAAATTTTTCTGATATTCTTGATGAATAATCTCCACAGGATTTATTCTCCCGTGGTATTACTGAATAAATCGTTGCTACCGCGTGAGTTTTCTGAGAAGTTTGGTAACAATATGCCCATATATGTTGTATAAATTCAACTAAAAAAACTTATACTTTTCAGATTCACGAAGCACCTAGTCCCACGCAGAAACATAAGTCAAACGTTAAAAAACACACACGTAGATAGACTCTTAGATACCATAGGCTACAGTGTCAGCCAGTCGAAACAGAAATAGCTGGGTTCCAGATTTTCTCCAAATCGCTCCATGCGAATGCAGGAGTGGTACCTTAGTTTGTAATACCTTAAATGATATGCACTGTAAAAATAGTAGTACAAAAAAATCAGCTTAGATTCAAGTGAATAACATATAGCTGCCCGAATTACAATCATGAAAAGTTTTTGTATTCAGTTAGATACACTCGCGACCGTATTTTTTCCACCGCAGTTCTGGCCTAGAAATCTTAGCGAATTCTTACTTCACCTGTACATTGCTACATGTGGTATGACACCTCTATAAATTGGTAATTTTTCACGATAAGTAGAATGCAACTTTATGCGAGAAAATTATGTCAATCCGTTTAGGAGATACTAATATAGCATTATTATATTGTATGACGAGAAAAACACTTCTTTAACAATAGAACAGTAGTATCTGGATGTTGTGGATCATTTTCCACAATTGCTGATAATATTAATAAATAAATTACGCCAAAGCAATTGACTTTTTGTATTTATTGTTCTCTCGTATGCGTTTCACTTCTTTTGACTGTTCGTTTTATATTACTTTAAATAAAAATTCAGAGACGTGTTTCGTAACGCGTTTAAAGACACTAATTCATACCTTATGAAGGAATCATGATTGGAATTTGGTTTAAATCGTATTTTTTTAAGAGCTCAATGTAGAGTATATTTTATTTTGTATTGAATTTCCGTCCGTAACAATGAGTTTTTCTTTCAGTTGATGAAACGAAGCAGTTTTCGCTTCACACCTTGTGGATTGGTGACGGATAGATTAAGTGGCCAAATTAGTGACGCTTGAGTGCACCCAAAGAGAGAGATGAAACTGGGATTAGGAAGAACATGTGGTCACCGCAGTGTTCTGGAAAAAGAGCAATAGTAGGGGAGGAGAACAATAGAACGGCGGAACCAGAGGGCAGATGGTGGTAGGGTGGGGTGGCGAAGGCAGGTAAAACTGAGTTTAGTGAAGGGGAGGGGATGGGAGACGGGGGAGGGGAGGGTAGAGAGGGGATAGGAGGGGGAAGGTGGGGGATGGGAGGGCGTAGAGGGGGAGTTTGGAATTGGAGGGAGGGGAGGAGGAAATGGAGGGGGGCGTTGCCAAGAACAATAGGTGTGAAAATATTGACACTTCTTTTGTGTGGGCTCGCTCCGGCTAAATCATACTACTTACTTCCACTCCTACAATTCTCAGCACTTACCATTTTTAGAACGTTCATTAACAGTTCTGATAATTCTAGATGCGATATGTCTGTGAGCGTTTCTGTCGGTCCCTGACAAACGTTTGGAACATTTTAACTTGAATAGCAATTATTTTTACGTACCTGATATACCAATTATTAAATACTTAGCTTGTTACATTTTGGTATTGCAGTGCAATTTATTTAGTGGTTTAGTTTTAAGTTTTTATTTGGTAACTAAATCTCACTATAAGAATCGCAGGATCTTCCAAACTGGACTCAGATAAGGTGATGCGGCCTCGTCGTTTGCAGCATCTGATGCCACCATCCGTAATGCCCCTGCTTGAATCGAAAAATGGACCCAATAGTCACAAAAGTTGTGTTCCTTACCGCCGGGATGCATTCTGACGTGGTTTTTAAACAGTGGAGCGGATGGAAGCTGAGGGTGTAGTTGAATCCTGCAGAACGGCGGCGTTCAGAGCCTGGTAACCAAGGTAGACGGTGCTGGTATCTCAGAAACCTGAAGTGACCTTGATCTTTGGTAGATTCCGGTGGCTACCATCCGTAATTTGCCTGAACAGAAGATTGGGGAACTACGTTTGACAGAGGAGTTGTGCCCATGCTGCCGGCATTCATGATGTGAGGTGCTTCCGGCCCAGTTCAGGGACATTGTGAGGCACTGCAGAAATGCGACACCTGCTGTCAAACCCGTTTAGCAGAGTTCATTAGCGCACGGGCCTTATGCCAGACCTGATGTAGACAGAGTTCCTTCGAGTGCAGCGTGCGCTAAAACGGAAGTTGTACGGTTGCGGAGCGGGGCTCTTCACCCCAATTCACGGCGATGCCACATCCGCGAGGTTCCCTTCGGGCGCTTGTCTTGGGAGAGTCCGTCCTCTAAGTAACGTAAGATATTCCTACATCGCCCGCTCTGGGGTGGTAGTGTAACCAAGTGGGAGGTTTTTCATGGGTGAGGTTAGACATTCTTAAGAAAGAAGGCTGAATTCCTTACGGATGCCTCAACAGTGGGATGATACTGAAATCACGTCAGTTCTACCACTGACATCACGGAAGATAGTACAAATATCTACATATAACACAGCAACTGCATTGAACATGAAAGACGTTTACCTTAAATAGTGGAAGAAAATAGACAGGCATAAAGATTAATAAGTTTTTTTTATGATTAAAACCGTAAAATATAAACATCTTGCTAAATTATGTCACAGTAATCTACGTCAGACACAACACACTTGAGAAGTTATAGGGATACGTTTAAATATAATTCACCTAATAGAATTCTAATGAGGGTACGTATCAGGAAAACTAGTGTATAAAACCTTGGGCAGGCCCTTGGTAGGTTATGTTGATATGGTATGCCAATGACGTTAAATACTGAAGGTGGACGCCGGTGTAATGGAGGGAAGCTAGATGTGTCTCTGGAAATATTACTATTATTATTACTCCACTAGTCACTAAAAGTGGGTGACGGAATTTCGGTGAAGAATTACGAGCAACAGGTGGAATGAAAGAGAAATTATGACCAAAAAATATCACTTGATTTCGGACGTAAGGAAGGCTTCATTTTACAGAGGAAGTCGGAAAGTGAAATAAGCTATCGATAGATGTGCTGAACAATATACCAGCAACTGCAAAAGAATTTTTAAAAAAACGCACACCGAGCATTATCAGGTAAATAGTAAAATATTCATCCCAATAAAAAAATCATTTACTGCTTTGTCTGATTATTACAGCTGAACCACTGCCATTAGAGGCGAATTACGTAGATTTCTTTTTCACATTCTGCGAATAGTAAAATCTGTATTAAACGTTAAGGAAAGACTCTGGCAGCTGCACTCATACTCTGGATACGGCCGGAGCCAGGAAGCTACTGATTTCTGAATTTCGCCTTGGATTCTGATTTCCTCCAAATTGTTGTCTCATATCCACTGTTACTGCCAGCTGGGTCACCTCCAACCCCCAGTACGCACAGTGCCTTACACTACCAGGGGAGCAATTAGTGGACACTGCTCATTAGAGCACCTCACGCATACACACAATGACACCTGACACCTACAGCAGCCAGAATCTGGTACTCGAGAAACGTGTGCGCTAGGCATGAGTGAGCTGGCCCATACAATGACCATGTACGTTAATAAGCAACTATTATTTAACTTCCAACAAACATCTCTTCCAAATGAATAAAATTTTCTCCGGTAACTAGCCGAGTTAGTCCATCGAATAAACACGACGTTTCGGCGTCACAACCTCTACCGCCATTGTCAAGTGAATCTTCCAAATGTACACACAGATTTGCGGGCATTATTTTTCCTTGCATAGTGTTTAACGTAGTGGTCGTAACTTGCAAATAATCCGAAATCAATGCATGATAGTATTTCATATTCGGGCACAGAAAGTAATCAGTAGTTATCAAGTCTTATGAATATATGGTGGTCAAGCACATTCAGAGCGTTCTGTTAGCTTGAATTTAAAATTCTGGTTCTATTTTAAAATCGCGGTGTGACAATGAACTTTTACTAGCTTAGTTTTTTATGATGTAGGCATGTCAGAATGCTTCGTGGCTAGGATTCCACGTTAAACTGTATGTGACGGAGGAAAGAAACTGGTAGTCTGCTTCAAAGGAATCACTGGCTTAATATACTTCCTTACGGAGAATCCAATCAACACTACGCATTAATGAATCAGTGTCCTAGTATAGGAAATACGTTATCTACAAAAACGTCAATGTTTTATACCTAAACTTAAATAGTTTTTGGTTCATAACTCATTTCACTCTGTAAAGAATATTTTATTGGAATTTTATAAATGAAAAGGACTAAAAAAGAAAATTCACTTTTAGCTAAGGAAGAGGAAGGTGTCAAATTTACTGACAAACACTGATATTGTGAACAATGTTTTTTTTTGTGAAATTTTGTACCATGTTCTAATTCACTGAAAATTGAATTCAGTAATAGTAAACTAACATGGGATGTTATGCACTTGAAGAGTCTGTGAAAGTGCTTTCAATACAAGTTAACTATCACTAAGCAGATAACATTTCGGTACAGCTCTTGGTTGAGTACACCCAGAATATTAGTATTACAGGTAACACTGCGCTTCGCGTAGGAGGAAACCGCTCTGCAAATTATTCCGTAAATCTGTTTACGGGACGTTTTTTTAATCCCTGTTTAACGATATATGATCAAAAAATGCGGAAGTTTTTGTTGTCACCACACTACTGTCACAGAAGCTCGACCCTTTTGGAACAAACAACAGTGTGTTGCAAGTCTCAATATATTCGTTGCAGTCAGATGGTTGTGAGCCTCTGCTACGGTAAGACGTGTTCCCAAACGTGTCTCAAACCATGGATCGTGAACACTCTTCTGACATGATGTTTTGTTGATACGGCAAAAAAAGTGATAAGGAAACACACGAAATGTTATGATTAGTTATGTTGGTGATGATGTAGTGGTACTAAGATGACTTTAAGAGCTTTTTCGTAATTATTGTGTGTCGGTTGATGCGATCCGTGCATTGTTCAATATCAAACACTGAAACAATGCTGAACGGATAAAAAATGATTTTACCGAACGGGCGATTGACAATTGGAGACAGAGCGTCTAGGATGAGCGATAAAGCTCTGGCCTCGCATTCGGAAGAACGCGGGTTCTAATCCCTATCCGGGCATCCAGATTTAGGTTTTCCATGGTTTCCCCACATAACTCGAAGCGAATGCCGGGGTGGTTCCTTCTAAAAACCATGGCCAAATTCCTTCCTGATCCTTGCTCCATCTTTTTTCCCGCCTCTTATGCTCTCGACGTCGACGAGGCGTAAAACCATAAAAAAGACAATTAGGGAAACTTCTAATGATCTTAACATGTCTTATGTTCTCTTGAAGGCATTTTTAACAAGCTTTCCTTCATCATTACAACGGCCCGTGTCACAGGTCACTTCCTGTGCTGTAATTTCTGCCAACTAAGAACACTACGTTGTGTCCTCATTCACCTTTTTCACCGGATATGACGTCGTAAGACTAAGTCTTCCCTAACTGAAAATAACAGTGTATGGCAAACTTTTTGGATCTGTTGAGAGGCAGCCACTACAGCACAAAGTCACTGATGAAAAGCCACTTTCTGAACCGTTTCGGAAAGTGATAAGAACGATTGTTTTTTTAGTTATGACTTTACGCCTCGTCGACGTCGAGGTCATTAGGGGCGGGATAGAAATGGGGACAAGGAGTGGGAAGGAGTTCGGCCATGGCCTTTGAATGAAGCATACCGGCATTCTCCTGGTGTGATTTGGGGAAACGATGGAAAAGCGAAATCTGGATGCCCGGACGACGATTCGAACCCGCGTCCTCCCGAATACGAGGCCAGAGCATTACCCGCTCACCCACCACGCTGGGTCCATGAATGTTTATTTTACTCGAAATAAAGTATTTCTGCTTATAGGCTAAAGTATACCGACAAAAATAATATTTAAAAAATTAATAAAGTATGCTTGGCAATCCTAATCAGCCCTTTTCTGTGTAGAGATTAGAGTGCTTAGTGACAGGATTGGGGACATGCCGAAAATTCAGTTCCGGGGAAGAATCGCGGCTTCATACGGAAGAATTCGTACCACTCAGCTGTGCGCGTCTTACATTGCTTGCGAAAACAAGGAAAAATCGTCAATGGCGAATATCATTCTCTAACCGCAACATGGAGCACGTGTCCTTTCTGTTTAACAGAACAATACATTGCAGCTAGTGCTTCTTCCTGGTAGTCGTTTTATAGTTTGGTTCGTAACAACGTTTGAGCTGTATAATTTCACAAATTTCTCAGTGTTATGAACCGACGTTAGTACTGTAAGATCATTTTGCTTAAATTCTGGAAAGGAAAGATATACTATTAAACAAAAATTCTCTCAAGTATGTTTCAGAAAGTACTGGCTTTTTTTGTCCATAACATCGACTGACATAGACATGATTTAAGAAATTTGTCAATATACAGGAAAGTATAAAACTTTCTTTTTTTTAAATATATTTCACACCATGTATAATAAAGAATATTACAAAGCAGTCTATTCGGTGAAAGGTGCGCACATATTTTCTATACAATTCAATATACATAAAACAATTTATATAACGCAACAACGGTCCATTAGTTTTGTGCTCAGGCGCATATCTCAAAAACTTAGTTTTAATTTTCATGGACTTTTAACCGAAGAACATGTGAAATACAGTGTTAACCTTTCGTCATTTGTGTAAACGTCAAACTAAGGGATGGAACTGGTCGTCTTAACTCGGACACAGATCAATGCTATGGTAACATGGCAGACTTCCGCGGCCAGAGTCAATTGATTCTTGACTGTCCGGGTGACGCCGCGTCATGATTCGTGTAGCGGACGTTTCGACCATCCTTCTGTGGTGCCCTGGAAGAAGATCACAGAAGGATGGTCGAAAAGGCGGCTACACGAATCATGACGTGGCGTTACCCGGACAGCCAAGAATCAACATGGTAGGCTAAGTTACGTTTTACGCTAATGTAGAAAATGGTCGATGTACGTGTCTTCCAAGAGAGAAAAGAGATTTCTACTAATGTGTACTCCTATGAAACGTGGACTTCAGAACCAGAATATGGTGGCCTGTTAGAGTTTTCTGTTATAAGAATAAGGAGCACATTATGTCATAATGATGATCGCCAGTACACACGAGACAGTGAACAGCGTCGGGTAGCGCGGCACGTCATCGCACTGACGACCATTCTACTCCACATGTGTTATCCCATCCGACCCCTCGGTTGACTTTGACCTTCCGTACGGTTGGAGAGAGATTCAGATTAGGCATGTTTCACTGATCAATAGAAAGCGCTGCTTGCGTCATTCCACAGCACTTGGCAATTCTTTCGGCAAAACCAACTTCTAAAAGCAATATTGACATTGGCATTTAAACTGTCATCTAGCTTACGGGAGCAACGTAAACATAAAGGTATGCTCCCAACTCGTTGACGCCGCAAGAAAGAACATTTTGTCACATAAATAGCAATGTAGAAATAATAAAGTACATTTTGCAACTTGCAGACACCGAAAAATAGTTTACTGACACTTATTCTGGCATAATTACTTCGTTTCAATTACAGAACAGCAAATTAAAAGGGACACTCACTCTAACTGCGATTAACATTAATAGCCCAATGAGTAATAGTTTTGATTATGATTAGGTTTTACAAAGAAACGAGTGAACAAATGGCATTCATTTCGATTTTAAAACATAGAAACAGACTAATTTATTTAAGTCAATGACATACCTTTAAGAACAATTAAATGTGTTCTTGTGACGTATCTGTCCTTAGAGCACAAGACCCATCTCCAGACGTCAGGTAAAAATTACACGAAAACACTGACCAAACGTTAATTAAAGGACACTGCGCTTTATTTTCCTGGTAACTGTGTTTTCATGCTGCGAAGAGTTGGCTCGCACCTAATGATGACGTCTTGATTGTTGATCGCTCAGACATCAGGAATATAGCACCAAACACTGCACTACTGCAGTGATTGAAAACTGCACTTTCACAACAGAAAGTACCTCACATTGAGAGAGCCCGCCAGTTTGGCTGCGTTCGTTAAGGCACCGCCCCACTGATTAGAGGAGGTACTACCATGGAGGAAGGAAATATATGGAGACGACGCAAGAGACCTACACCACGCATTGAAGTGAAGCCGGGTGGAGGAGAAATGGGGAGGCATGGCCACTTCCATACAGACACGGGGAATATGTACAAAAACCTCAAGGGGACTCTAGGATAAACGTGACGCCGCAATCTGGTGATGGATTATTATGTAACTCGATGAGACAAATAAAAAATGAAGAATAAAATTTTTTGATATCCTGCTTAGTTTTCGAGATATTCTGTCTCAAACGTGAAATGTTTTTGGTTGAAATTCAGAAGAAAAAAATTGGTCAAACTCAAATTTGATGACGGATTCTTATTTAAAAAGACGAGACAAAAAATAAAGAATAAAAATTTTCGATATCTCGCCTAGTTCTCGAGATAGACTGTATCAAAAGTGAGGTGTCTTGAGTTGAAATGCAGAAGAAAAATTCGCAAAAGTCAAATTTAATGATCGATTCCTATGTAACACGACGAGAAAAATCGAAAATAAAGAATAAAATTTTTCGATATCTTGCTTAGTTTTCGGGATATACTGGGATTGGGTTGATATGCGGCCTGGACTAAAAATTAATTCTGTCAAAGCCACAACGAATTACATGGTGGACATGCAGAATGGATATTTCAGTTGTTTTTACTACCACTTGTGGTTAGGTTGAAATGAGGCCTAGACCAGAATAAAAATAGTTATTTTGTTACCATACATCGTAAGCTTAATTGGGAATAGCTGCAAGTGGAAGTAGTTTCCATCGCGATACACGTTTTGTCACTAACTTGGTTCTCATGAAATTACTAACAGTAATAGATAAATTCTTTGTCCCTTATGGAACAACAAAACTATTCTGGTACAGACTGCATTTAGACCTAACCACAATCTCCATTAAATTGCCGCTACAGAATCAAAGTATGTAGACATACCCACACACGCGTATTTGAATCGCAAACTGTATTTGCGGTAACATCGTTTGCTTCATCAAGATTCCTAGATTGCATAGCATAATTTAACACATTTAATTTAATCAAACATTGTCAGTATAAACTGCAACGTGACGAAAGAAAGCGCAATACTAAATTAACTGAACCGCGATGTAAAACACACCCCTTTAAATCTCATTTTCAACACTCGTTAAAAAGTAATGCTAGTCTATTATGTGAAAAATAGCAAGGTATGCTGATTTTCTACACTACACCAACAAAAATTTGAGAACAAAGTCATCCCATTGAGAGCTATGACTAAATATTTATAAACAGGCAGCGAAGTTTCAAATTCCTACCGCCCACTTCAACAGTAATAATTAGAATTCAACTTACTTATGAAATGATATTCCAGGTTCTTTCCTCTCTTGCCAATTTGTGCAACCGTATGCAACACAAGATGGCATTATAAAACACTTATACACATTACAATATGAAATAATCACAGCATGTGAACATCGCATTTGTTTGGAAGCGCAATATCGCCGCTGCCGCCACTGCGCATGCGCGAGAGTTTAGAGCCTGCTTCACAGATTTAACGTCACTTCTCCTCCATACATTTCCTTCCTCCATGGGTACTACAGGACCAGTTTCAAGCCCTGGTCCCCGCATACTGCGGTTTCAGACGGTTTCATGCAGTCAGCTAGGTGAATGCTTGGACGGTCTCCAATCTCCGTCTCTTAAACTGCACACTACACATACAAAAATTACAAAATCGCTTGGAACATAGGGTTCCCGTTTCACAAACTCATGGAGGCTACTGCGTTTCCTGCAGTAGAATAGGGCTGGTGACATAGACGGAAGACGTGGGTACTAGAATCTCTGCCAACAGGCCGTAATGTAGGTAGCCCAATCGGGCTTTTCTGCCAGCTCCAATGGTCGCTCTAGGCGATTCCCTAAGTTAGTTATGTCCCAAGTAAGGACGCTGATCCAAAACTCCGTAGATGAAAGGAGTGTGAGGTTTGGGATGTCCTACGTTAATCCTCTTTGTGGGCTTACACTGGTCCTCTGCACAAAGAAAGAGCGTCACGAAGAAGATAGGGCGAGCACAGCCCTCACACAGCAAAATCTGGAAAGGAAGCTATGTTGAAACTGTCGGCTACAGCAGGACTTCTCTGTCAACTATGTAAATCAAACTTCATTGAAACATTTTAATGTTGAAAAAGAGATTGTCGCTGGAACCGTTTATCTTATTGCACTCAATATAAAAATGAGCGACTGAGTGGGAGCCTGCTAAGAGCTAAGTGAAGTGCCAGGGTCAATGAATCTTTACAGCGATACAACTTGTGACCAATCAACAACGTTCTCCTCGTCTCTGAAACAGCGCAACATTACTTACACCTCTAGACGCAAATCTAGTTGGTTTGACGTAATAAGAGGCCATTTTGACAATACCTGATTTAGTGAGTATATGTTTTTAATGTCATTTCGCTACTGAGACGACATACCGATAGGTAGTACGTTATTACAGATTCTACTACGACATAACTGATTGTCTCAGCAATTGCTTTTATCGGAAAGTCCGCCCGTGCTCTAGACCTGACTCGAACTCGAGGCCTCTGCCGCCGTATTTCTACGCTACCAGAATTGGCGAAAGTTTTCTGAACACGGTAGGGATAGGCCCTGCTAGTGAATAAAGCTTTAATTGCTTACAGCACTGACAGGTAGTAGGTTATAATATGACTTACCTTAATGCTGTTTATCCTGCTTTCATTAAATTCTTTGTTTTGGTAGTAATATGTAACAACTCGTAACTAAAATCTTAGAATTTCGCCAATATGATATTTGTTCACTGGAAATGAGTGCACGTGTTTTTCTCTGAAGATATGATATTTGAGCACTTCTAGCATTACTTGCCGTTAGTTTGAATGTCTTTTTTTTTTGCATATGGCTTTACGTCTTGTTGATGTCGAGGTCAAGGACCGGGGGCAAGGAACGGGAAGGAAATTGCCCATGGCCTTTTGAAAGACCATCCCGGCATTCACCTGGAGTGATTTGGGGAAACTGTGGAAAACCCAAGTCTGGATACCCGGACGGGGATTCGAACCAGTGTACTCCCGAGTGAGAGGCCAAAGCGTTAACCACTCACTCACCACGCTCGGCGTGTTTCAGTTTTCGTCAATTATTTTACAAAAAAAGTGCTTGGTAAGGTCAGGTAATAACTGGACCCAAGCAAGTGGTATTCCGTCACCATTGCATGCGGCTGCTATGGAGTACAGCATCAAGTGTTGACGGGGAAAAAAACGGGAGGGGGAGATGAGTGCATTTACCTATTGGGATAAAACAAACTACTACAGTATTTTTTTTTTAACTGTACACATGCCTCCCTCCAATTTCCCATCCGCTAACAAAGCCAACACCGCATGTCCTAAAACGTGGTTCACCATTCTGTTTTTTCTGTTTGTGAGACTCTTCCACAAACTTCTTACCCCGCCCATCATTTCCAAAGTACGTTTATTTCGTATGTTCTGTGCATCCTAATTTTATTTTACTGAACACAGCTGATAGTTTCGATTTTGTTTTGGAACCATCAAGTAAAACGTAGTCCTTAAAAATGACTCAAGGTAAACATCCATCTATGTTTCAGTTGGGACCTTTTTATGGCTTTACTCCTCGTCGACGTCAAGGGCATTAGAGGCGGGAAAGGACTGGTGGCAACGAACGGGAGAATGGAAAATCAGAATACTGATGGCCGGGTGCGGATACGAAATTGCGTACTCCCAAAGCAATGCCAGAGCGTTACCGTAAACAGTCACCCCCCCCCCCCTCCCCCCAAGCTCAGTTTGGACTGGTATCTGCACAGATAGTTTCTGTGGATGTAGACAGTTTTTGTGAATTGACTAGTAATGGTATCAGTTTATTGAAACTTATTTTACCAAGTAAGAAGTCTAGCTTGGGATGAAAACGGAAGCGATTTTTAATGTCTCGACACACATAAAGCTACGTGAGTGGATGCTTTATGGATCAATAATGGTGTCCTTGATTCGACCGCACCGTTTGTCACTCAAAACCTTATCCCTTCCTTATTGTTGCAGCTGAAAAAGTGAGTGCATTAAAGATTTAATCTTCTTGGTCCACACGACCTAATGACAGTTTCAATTTTCGGAGTGCTCCTCCTCTTTCGTGGCTTTATGTAAGATGGCAGGTAATACTGCCGAGCAAAAGGGTATTCATCGTTTGTCGTGATGATACATACGATCAAAGCAAAGCTTAGCAGAGGAGAAATCTAGTTTCAAGACCCGTAAATTCTGTCTGGGATCGGGATTCGAACCGGCTAACTATGGATCTCCAGTGAGGGACGTAAATAACTGAGTCATCAGCAGATGGTTAGTAAGAACGCGTAACGTAAGCAGTTGAATCTGGGTCGAGCGGGACTTCCTCTGCCTCACCGCAGCAGAATTAGCGCAGACGGCGCAGTTTTGCACGTGCTTGTTGGCACTGGACCCAGTTGTGGTTCCACACTTGTCATTGCCTCTTTGTTCTTCGCCCGGTGAATGTACCCAGACGACCTTCGACAACTGTACAAGACGCGTACAACCAGCTGCTGGGATAAAGTCTGTCAGCGACATCAACATTTGTAATTAGGAACTATAGGCTTAGCCACTGCCTTATCGTATACTATATATAACTTAATTTAGGAACTCACTGACTGGAGGCATTACGGGTGGAGTAAGAATTTTTTAGTGACGTCTGCGGATTTTATTTTTAATTGGTGTTTCGCAGTTCGTCTACGACGACGTCCTTAGAGTTGGCGAAGTTTTCTGAACAAAGGATGAATTACCCCGGTGCCGACTGTGGCATCGTAGGGATTAGCGAACTGGCAGCGAATTACAAGGATCAACGGTTCCAGTCCTGCGCCGGGAATGGCCGTTTTTAATTAAGTATTGTATGCGTCCTGCATTTCCATGATGTTGTGAATAAAAATAGTTCCTGAATAATAAATAATGTAGGTACACTTATAGAATCGATATAGGCTGAAAAATCGATAGATACGTGTAGAATCAGTAATAAATGGCTGTAAAAGACTAAAACCTTTTTTTTTTCCAAACTATCCCGCTATTCGCCTGTAATGATTTCGGGAAATATCGAAGACCAAAATCTGGAAGACCGAAGTGGAGACACCTGCGTAATAATCAATTTCTATCAACGTTTATGTAACCGATCATTATTTATATTAATAAACCATACCGTGATGCGTCAAGTATAAATTTTTTGGAACTATTGAAAACCGAAATGCAGAAGCGCATACAGCGATTCGAATCTAGATCCTAGTCAATAAAGGGGCCGAAATGACAACAGAATAAGCTCTGTCTTTTCAAACCTACTCTCATTGCATGTAGGACTGTTGATGGTGATTCGTCTGTGAAATGGGGACGTTAAGTTTGGTGACTTTCGGAAGAATAGTGTGAGATAACAACCATAGAATTAGTTAACTTGCGTAAGAAATAGATAAAATAATATAATGGGATGTTTAAGTTGGTAACCGAGTAAACCAAAGATTTAAGCTATGAATATCTCTGACTGTATCTAGGTTTTGTTTTGTTTTACTCGATATAGTAGACTGGCTTAAGAAATTGTTGGTTTGAGTTTTTCTTGTTAAACTTGTGAAAGTTTTAAAATATTGAGAGTACAATAAAAAGAAAATCAAACCGAAGGAGAATTATTTCCAATGAATGATGAATTAATTAATTTTTTTTTAGAGAAAGGCGAGGCGGCTAACGTTTGACATTTTTGGATAAAATCAAAAGTGCATAACGGGCCCTAATTAAACAGCAGAAGTAAGCCTTAACCTCGCAATTGGCGAACCTGGACCAGGATTATGGGTGTTAATTAACATGATTAACATAACACCTTAAGGAAGGATCTATGAACAAAACTTTGAAGAAAAAATGGATAGAAAAGAATTCCTGAGTGGATTCACTCCGAAATTTAGGACTGGCCCGCGAGATAAAGCTACAGTTCACCAAGTAGTCGAGGTCAGTCCATCAGTGAGGCGGCTTCTCGTAGAGCAGCGAAGAGTTTACATTGAGTTTTGTGCAATTTCGGTAAAAGATTATACAGTCGTCACGAAGTGCATAAAATGTCAAGATCTAGGCCACCATAGCAAGCATTGTCCAAAAGAAAAAATTACCTGCGCCCATTGCGGCAAAGATGACCATAAAAAAGATCAATGTCCTAACTTGTCGCAAGAGAAGCTGTGTATTCCTTGTCAAAAACGAGGGAAATCTTGCAGAAAGAGAGGAAAAGATTGCCCAACCTACCAATTGCTGCTACAACGGCTCATTAACAAAATCGACTATGGCTTGTAAGCGCCCCCTGATAGAAGTGGAATCAACCTTAGAAGAGCAATTAACTAATATCATCAAGAAGTTAATCGTGGCAACAATTGGTAAGGCATGCATCAGCGACAAGAAAAAGAAAGGGAATCCACCGTCTAGAAGAAGAAGGAATGCAATACGAGCAGCAAATTACAGAGAGAAACTGGCGCAGAAAGCTAACAAAGTCTTCGTGAATATAGGCACACAGACCGAGGACACAGCTATGCAAATAATAGAGGTTTCATCAACTACGACTGAAACTTCACGAAAACCGCGATCGAAACGGTGTGGTATTGGTTATCTCAGGAAGACTGAAGACCCTTATGACTCACAGGCAACACTAAGTATTGGAGGAATTACGCACGAACAAGAAACAGTGAAAACCAGTGAACCCAAGTATGCACCGATACACCCGGAACGAATATACGCGGATTTTTGAAAACAACCTGCGACTTACTAAACTTGAGGAAGTTCATACACTGTCACTGGCTCTTCGGCACTTAACGAGAGGGCTACATCCGGCTGGCAAGCATGTCACCTTCCCTCACCCCGAGGCAGTCGACAGAATCCAACTAAAGGCAAATAACCTGCCAACAGACTATGCACAGCTTCTCACCTTGGTAAAACAAGTCTTTGAGAGGAGAGGCGAAATCTTCGATCCCGATATCTTGTACAGGCAGTTTGTACAGACTTATGGCAGGACTGTACTAGACACGAAACTACCTTGGCCCCAATGTAATGTCTACACGAGGCATCCCTGAGTCACTCACGAAGCTAAAGATCGCGCAACTCAATGCCAAGAGAAGTATCACTGTCCTGCATGAAGTAAGGAAATTGGTGGAGGAGTTAGGTTTCGATATTGTCTGCCTCCAGGAACCATATTCACAACAAGGCAAAATACCGTACATGCCGGCAACGTCGCAGATAATCACAACTGGACCGAGACCCATGTCAGCCATAATAGTGGTTCAACAAACACACTGTAGTGACTAAACTAGCGCAGTTTTGTGATGAACACACCACATGTGTAGAAATTAGCACACACTGGGGCAATTTTGTGGTATTAAACATGTACTTTCAACATCGAGATGAAATTGAACCCTATTTGAATAAAATAAGGGAGATACATTTAGCTCTATCTGATCAACCCATGGTAATAACGGCTGACGTAAACGCAAAGTCGGCCCTGTGGCACAGTCGTCGAACTGATACTAGGGGTGAACTGCTGGTTGATCTTATAAATGAACTGCATCTTGAAGTCCAGAACAAAGAGAGAAATCCATACACCTTCCACAACACAACTGGCGCCTTCACTAACATCGATGTAACTCTAACAAATAACGCTGCTGGAAATATGCTGCATGACTGGCGAGTGACGGACAATCTTACCACGAGTGACCACAACGTCATAGTATTCGAAATTGCAAGGGAACAGACAACAGCCGATCCGGGGAAACCCTACTTCAAAACGCAGTACAATATAAGACGGGCTTCATGGCAGAGGCTTGAGAGAAGCTTTCTTGTCTCCGGCAGTAGCGGAAGAAGACTTCGATGTCGACAACATGGCGAGGGAACTAACATGGGCAATTCAGGATGCAATGAAAGCTGCTATTCCTCTGAAGAAGCTTGGTGTAAAACTGACAGTTTTTGGACTGCACAATTGCAAGCACTAAGAGGAAAAGTAAGGAAAGCTAGGAAAGCTACCAAAGGAGCCGAGTAGCAGAAGAAAGAGACTTTCTTCTTGCCAGATACAGGCAAATGAGAGTAGATTACAAGCAAAAAATTCTAACAACCAAGACAAACAAGATGGGAAGCATTTGTGAAAGAAAATCTGAAAGTGAATCCATGGGGAATTCCTTACAAATTAGCCGCAGGAAAAATACGACCTCCCACCACGTTATCCTCAATTAGAAGAGAATATGGTACAGTTACAACTAACTGGAAGGAATCAGTGGACCAGCTGTTGAACAGCCTACTGCCGCATGACATACCAGAGGAGAACAGTGAACAACAAGATGAGCTCTATCGCGAAATGTGGCAGCCCTATGGGAGTGACTTCAGGGAGAGTGACATAACACTGGACGAGGTGGTATCAGCAATTAATTCTCTGAGAGTGGGAAAAGCACCAGGACCAGACGGAATCCCGGCTGAAGTGATACAAAAGTTGATCTTGGATGTAGCTCCAATTCTGTGCAGACTATTCAACGAATGTCTCAGGCAAGGAAGAATACCAAGCATCTGGAAGCATGGTGAAGTTGTAATACTTAAGAAAGGTGCCGATAAAGATCCCCTTATGCCGAAATCTTACCGCCCTATTTGCCTACTAAACGTGATGGGGAAGGTACAGGAAAAAGTACTGTGTCGAAAACTTCAGGACTTTAGAACATCAATTGGTATGAATCCAATCAGTATGGTTTCAGGACAAAAACATCGACTGAGGATGCAATAAACCGAGCCATCGAGATAGTCGAAAGATCAGAAAAGAAATATGTGGTGGGAGTCCTTGTTGACATTTCGGGGGCTTTCGACAACTTGTGGTGGCCAGCATTGTTTGCAAGACTCGGAAAATCCGCTGTCCAAAGCGGCTGTACTACAGCCTGAGAGATTACTGCAAGCATAGAACTGTTACCATGAGATGTCCCTAACGACAAAATCAAAAGAGAAATAAATAAAGGCTGCCCCCAGGGATCTGTCTGCGGCCCTATCTTTTGGGATTTAGCATTAGAACCATTACTGGAAATTCTTCAACGGACACCTGAATTGCTAGGACTGGTTGCCTTTGCAGATGATCTTCTTCTCCTCGTGGAAGGGATGTCAAGAGCTGAAATCGAAGCGAAAAGTGAGATAGTGCTTAAAATTCTTATGAAGTGGTGTGACGAAGTGAAATTGAAACTCGCTCTAAATAAGACAAACTATATGGTATTTTCAAAAGAGAAAAAACTTAAACGAAATCCCACTATAAGGGTAGGTAATGCGAAAATACGCCGGAGTCCCGTAAGCAGATACTTGGGCCTGTGGCTGGATGAGAGTCTTAACTTTCGAGCCCACTTGGAGGAGGTCTGCGGAAGAGCTTTACGAGCTATGAATGCAATCATAAGTATAGGTCACAGACAGTTTCAAATCCCTGCCCTGGCAATGACAGCATACAATAACGTGATACTTGCATCCATTGTCGGCTACGCTGCAAGCGTTTGGGCCAAGCACCTCACAAAGGTTAAGCCGAGGGAGAAAATCCGGAGGCTTCAACGAACGATACTCATCAGGCTTACCGGTGCATATCGCACAACTTCAACAGCAGCTCTAGCAGTAGCAGCAGGTGTACTGCCCCTAGATCTAGAAGTGAGGAGACGAGGAGCAATGTATTGGCTGAAAGAACAGGATGGACAAGGTGGTAGAAATAACTGGAAAAGAAGTATGGACAAAAAAGGAATTGTGGAATGTACTGATTGAAGAATGGCAAAATGAGTGGGACACTAGTGAAACAGGTCGTAGAACGTACGACATGTTTCCATCTGTAGCTGAACGAATCAGCATGAAATTCCTACAACCTTCTCCAGGGCTAATCCAATACATAACCGGCCATGGACCATACAGAAGCTTCTTAAACAAACGTGGACTTACACCAACTAGTAACTGCGAGTGTGGCGAGGAAAGCACACCAGAGCACGTGGTGTGGGAATGCAGAACAACAGCAGAGACGAGAATCACTCAGCAACAACAGCTACAAGGTCTGAGGATTTTTGACATACTGCGTTCAGAGAGACTATGGCACTATCTAAATGAAGGTGCGGAAATAGCCTCTCAAATTGAAAAGCAGAAATATCTGGAGCGGAAGAAAGCTGAGGGCGGAAACCGACGTAGACATCCATCATGACCTGCTGTAGCCACATCTGAGTTTCCAGAGGAATCTCACTTCTGAGTGACTGCTGGAGTACTTCATGTATTCCAGGAGGGCAGCTTCCTGAAGAGCTGGGGTCTACGCCGCAGTCGATACCAGGAGTGAGAGCTATGGTCTCACGTCACACACCCTTCGACCAACCACCTGGATGTGAGGATAAGAATGAGACTTCATTCACAAGCTGGACAGTCAAAGAACTGTTTAGTACCTAACATTTTATTTTTTCTAGTTTTTGTGTTATTTAGTGTAGTTTTGTAGTGCTGATTTATTAGGATTAGATATTTAACTGTAACTTTTTCCTGTTTTAGTTGCTACCGCATTTATGGGAATTTACATTAATAGTATTAACATAATTTGTTTTTAAACATGGTCTTAAGGGAAGATTAGCGGCCCAGTTTAGCCTCTAGATGCTGGGTCAAATGTAAATGGAAATAAATAAATAAATAAATAAATAAATAAATAACACCTTAAACGTCTGGAGTTTCTTCTGAAGCAGTGTTATCAGTTGAGCAGCAGCAGAGCTGATCTACGGGCAAGTGCATCAAGTAAGAAAATTCCAGTTTTCATTTTGGTTTTGGGGCTGCAGTGTCAACGATCAGATTCCAACAGGAAGTATATTAACTAAATTTTGAATACTAAGTAAATTATTATGAAAGTGGAATCAAAGTTGAACTTACAAGTTGAGTTATAGTTCGTTAAAGAACAGTTGCAAAGTTAATTTTTTTTTCATGTGAGAAAAGTAGTTTAAAGGGGTAAAATTTGTGATTTTAAGAAATTGTAAAGAAAAGTAATACCATCGATTAGTGGTAAAAATTTTATCATATTAAAAAAAAAAAAAAAAAAAAAAAATTGTACTAACATGTGTAGAGTAGTCTAGAATCTGTGGATTTCCGTCGAGAAGCAAGAAGCTAATAAGGAATTATTACAGAATTATTACAAACAAAACAAAGAAAAGGGGGGAATTTATATGTACAGCCAAATTAGTTAAAAGAGCAAAAGATCAGCATTTTAAGCATTTGTATATTATATATGTGTCGGCTTTGTTTCCAGATATAAGGCCGCCGAATTTTGTTGTCTCTTTTCTGTGATAATATACATGTTTTCAGCTGTTACGATAAAAAGTTGTAAGTTAATTGGTATTTTTTTCTGTGTGTTCCTAAAAATTGTGTTGCAGAGTTGAATGTGGACAGCGTTGTATCATTGTTGTGGATTGGAGTTGTAAGTTTGTAATATCGATTGCGGTTTAAAGAATTTCTGCTAAGAATAATAATACCGATGTGTTTGCTTGCATTATGAAATTTTAAATGTCAAATTATTATGGAAAATAAGTGTGAAAAATTGGTTAGTGAGTTGGGAGAAACAAATAGTAATATGTCAGAGGGGGAAACGGTAAGTTCCGGAATCTTAAGTTTTGACGGGAATTATGAAAACCTAATGGGTGTCCGAGGAGATAGTAATTTGGTGCAAAATAATTTCAGTAGTAGTCCTATTAATAACGGGGATAAAGATGGGGTTACCGGTTATTTTCCAAACAATGATCTCAGCAACATTGATGAGGATGACGAATTGGTTGATGGAGAAAACGAAATTAATGGGGGGCAGAATTCAATAGGACATGCAGTTTTGCCAAAACCAAATCAACCTGAGTACGCTCGAGAAGGGAATACGGACCTAAGGTTGCTATTAAATGCTATCAGAGAAATGAAACAAGAAACGAATCAGAGCCAAGAAAAAGTTATTCAGAGAATTGAGAAAAATCAAGAGAAATTCAGGCAAGAATTGAAACAAGACATAGGAGAACTTAATGAAAAAATCGAACGTAGTCAAAGGAGGGCAGAAGAGATGATGGGGAGGATGTCAGACAGAATTGAGAAGGTGGAAAAGGAATCAGAAGAAAGATTACAGACGATTGAGAGCGATATTTTTTAAGTTAAAAAAAATGTACAGCGAGACGTTAATGTTTTGGTAGGCCGCTGTATAGAGGAAAAAGAGAAAATTATCGCTGAAAGAATAGAAGGATCACTAAACCAGAAAATGGAAGGACATCAGAAGGATATTGAAAGCAGGATGGAAACTATTTTAGAAGGCCAAGTGCAATGTGAGATTAAAATACATAGCGTAGCGGAACATGCTGATAATGTAGGAAGACAAATTACTGGTTTGTCGACGGAAGTAGGCCAAATATGTGGGAATATGAGTCACATTAATGAAAGACTGGAAAAAGTGGAAAAGCGGCAAGACACCGTGGTGAGCCGTATTGTGGTGTGACAGCGTCACCCACAATGAATATAATCAAATCATTATTAATTATATTCATATTTCTTTCTTTTTTCCTTTTTTATTATATTCAAGTTTATTAATTATTTAATCTTGGAACGTGTAAATTAATTGTAAATAATGAGGGTTGTCTGGATAGGTTAAATGTATGTTTAAACCAGGGCGGCCGAAGGTATAGTTTATTATAAATTAATTTTTCTGTAAACGCATGGCTCAGAACGCGTAAATATTGAAGGCTAGAGACTGCCATTTCGACCGTTGAGGGTGGAACAATGGAGCAGGCGAGGCGACAAGGTGACGCCGGGCCAGCCCGGCTTGAGTCCCGTTGGAATTCGGTCAACGAACTACCCCACCTTGCTGCTATCCCGAAGGCCAAGTAGGAAACGCGCGAAGGAGTCAGCGAATGCGACGCGTGATATTAAACACGTGACGACGGAAATGTGTAGCTAGCCAATCCTGAACATTTATTGGGGGCTACAAGACTAATTCCGTGGAGTTCTTTTTACATGTGGAGTGCACCTAGCCGAGGAAGAGGAAGGAGCCATTTTCGAGAACACTTCTGTCCAAGACGAGCTGATGAGCAGACGTGACTTGGGTCCAAGACGTGCTGGTGAACAGACGTGCCAGCCCGGCACGCTTTCTGATGATCATTGTGGTTGATCATTTCTTGCTTTGAGAAAGCGAGATGTTGAGTGGCGTGCTTGCCATTATTCGGAAGTTATGCTAATAACGCGGTCGTAGCCGCTTATTTAGCTTCCATTGCTGCAGTGGCATTGTGTTTGTCGCTCACCATCACGGCGATGATACTATGGTAATGTACCAGAAACGACGGTCACTATCCAGTGGATTTTAACAGACTTATGTGCCCTTAAGCGACGCCTGGGTTAAGACTCTGCTCCCGCCACTTAAATTCTGAGCTAGCTGGATTTATATTTCAATTCAATTTTTTTTTTAAGCATCTGGCTGTTTGTTATTTCAATTTTGATGCTTTTCATTCACTTTATACGGCGCCCCCTGGGATTTTCCTTTGTACAGTAAATTGTTAGCTTCAATTTGATGGCCTGCGTTGCCATGTGATTTCAATGTTAACTTTGCTGTTTTTTATTTCTTGTTTGAGATATTTCATTCAGTTTTGTTTGCTTACTCCGGCGAATTGTAAACGTCGGGTATTGTTTGTTTTTGATCTAATTGTGTTTAACGTAACGTTAATTATACCCGACCTTGTAAGGCCATAAGACTCAATAAATGAGGTTTTATTTTGTGTCTGAAATTCATGGTTCTAGTTAGTAACCCATTAGATCCCCTTATAGCATCATTATAAATGTTTTTCGTATTTCAGAATTACTATTAATTCCCCTCCCTTTTTCTGCTTCACCCAAATTGTACTCTATTACAGTATACCAAGTTATTGTGAGATTACTTTACCAGAGACTGTGTTTGAACCAAGCGGAAAAGTACACCCCGCCGATTTTGTAAAGATATATTCCCGAACCTTGCCAATAGAGTGGTCGGATACAAATAAAATCCGGTATGTACAAAGCAAATTAAGAGATGAGGCTTTTTCATGGAGTTGTGAAGTTATAGAGAGGTGTACTAATTATGACGAATTCCTGAAAATGTTCCGAGATAGATACTGGTCTCAGAGGAAACAGCGCCAGGTAAAGAGTGATTTTACAACTGTAGGAGATACTATAGAAGCGACGGCAGTCTGAGGAAATTTTGCGAGGAGATGAGAAAGGAATTGCGGCACCTGGACCAAATGATAGGGAAGTAGAACAAGTGGAGATATTGCTACAAAAGCTGCCGCGGCAAGTTCAAGATAAAACTGGTGGTTACTCAATGGGATAAGATGGAAGATTTCTTGGACATGCTGGAAAGACTCGACCGATTCCAAGAAAGTTATGAAAATAATATTGAAAGGAATCGAGAATCTGATCACAGATATGGTAAGCCAAGGGACTATCAATACCGGGAGCGAGCAAATTCTTGGCCACCGAAAGGAAGTGGAGGATGTGGACGAGAAGGATTGCTCAGGCAAAGAAAGAGAAGAGGGGCGTAATTTTAACAAGAATGCGAGCAATAATGGCTACTGGTATAATAAAAATAATTATACATCGGGGGAACGAAGCAGCAATAGTCAACCGCCAAAACAAGTGATGTATGTGAGAACAGAAAATAAAACCGAAATCAAGGAAGGAAGAGGGGCGGAAAACTCAAGTCCGCGACTGTGAAGGTCCGCACGGGAGCGAGTGGCGAAGTTAAAGGACCACCCTATATTGAAAAAAATAAAAGTGCAAGCGCGGAATCTATCCAGGGCAACAGGCAAAACAGCAAGGCCAGATACTTAGAATGGTGGAAATGTCTACATCTAATTAGTGATAAGAGATGCGAAACCAATTCCACATATGAACGAAGTGGGTGGAATAACCAAGAGATTAAAGAGATGGCCGAAATCAATGTGCGGGAGGAAGAACCTAGTGAAAGAAAAGTTGAAGAAGAAACGGGTAGGGCGGAAGCGAAAAGCGAATTTTTGAAGGATAAATTCACAGAGGAGAATTTTGCAGAGAATGATAGTCAGCTACCATTGGATGATGATGAAAGTGAAAAAGATATTCCTAGCAGCGATGATGAAGAATACGAATATGGAAGCAGCGAAGCTGAGTATGAAAGTAATGAAGAAAACGGAGTAAGAATATTTTTTACACGGAGATATAATGATGATAATAGAAATGAAGATTTATCGCAAATAGGGATAAAAAGGAATAATGAAACCGGTAGTTTTAAAAAAATGAATATATCCTGTTTACAAGCTAATGCCGACGTACCTACGTGTTTCGTACTCGACGAGAAGGATCAAAAGAAAGAAACTAAAACATTGTTACTAAACGCAAACGAGGATGGCCACCATCAAGTTGTTACGAATTATTTAAAGAAAGAATATCCACCTGATGTTAGAAAAAAGGAAATGATTGAATGGTCGCAGCATGAGATTATGAAAGACTTATTGCAGGAAAATATTTGCAAAGCTGTGGAAGATAAAGATGAAACATTTTTTATTACTAAAGAAAAAGAGAATTTAAAAGACGAAATTCAGGGATCAGCAGAAATGAAGAAATGGCATAGAGAGGGTGAAGAGAGATGTGAAGACAATAATCTGATTGCGGGAACATTTAATGTATTAAAAGGCGAAGGCGCGAGCGAGTGTACCGAAAGTTATGAAGGAAATGACGAAGAGTTTCAAGAGCAGAGAGCCTGTGGTCGTCAAAAACCAGAGGAATATGAAAATAATCAAAAAGTGAAGTGCTTTGTGATACGAAGAGAAGATATTAAAGAAGATGAAGACGAAATTTTGAAGGGAAAAGTAAAAAAGAAGAGGAAAGGATTAAATATACACTATGATGGAAGGAATATACTACGATTGAAGAAAGAAAGAAACGTCATGACCAGAGGATTCGGTTGACTGAATTCAATGTTGGTGATTTGGTATTGGTTAAAACAACAAAAAATCGTGCGAGATCAATGCCCAAATTAAGAAATAAATTGATATATATTGGGAGCCTTTAATAGTCAAGGATAAACCTCATCCAAATGCTTATTTTTTAGTCTACCCGGTATCAAAAAGGAGATTTGGATTGCGGAATATAGTAGACTTAAAGCTTTATAGGGCGAAGGAACACTAATATTATGACTGATGATCACATAGCACATATTCTTATTTGGCCATGTATGGTATTAGATATTTCGATACATGTTCGATTTTTTGTTGTTGAATTGAGGCATATTTTTAATAACATAATGTATGTATTGAGTTCTAATTAATTGGTAGTCTAATTTTAACTTTAATAATTTTTCATTAATTGAATACAAAGAATATCTAAAACTGATCCTGAAATACGACAAGTGAAAAGAAAAAAACAAAAAACTAAACATTATTTCGATGAAAATATTATAATAGAATTTTTCATAGGAAAGTGAGTAAAATGTGATGTAGTGAGTAATTTATTTTCTATTTTGTAAATGTAACTGTGGTTGTTTTTTAACATTTCGTTTTGTTGAAATCATCATTTAGTTAAATAATGATTTAACTGCTCCGAAATGGGGAGCATATGTGAGATAACAACCATAGAATTAGTTAACTTGCGTAAGAAATAGATAAAATAATATAATGGGATGTTTAAGTTGGTAACCGTGTAAACCAAAGATTTAAGCTATGAATATCTCTGACTGTATCTAGGTTTTGTTTGTTTTACTCGATATAGTAGACTGGCTTAAGAAATTGTTGGTTTGAGTTTTTCTTGTTAAACTTGTGAAAGTTTTAAAATATTGAGAGTACAATAAAAAGAAAATCAAACCGAAGGAGAATTATTTCCAATGAATGATGAATTAATTAATTTTTTTAGAGAAAGGCGAGGCGGCTAACGTTTGACATTTTTGGATAAAATCAAAAGTGCATAACGGGCCCTAATTAAACAGCAGAAGTAAGCCTTAACCTCGCAATAGGCATGTATCGGCCAACAGCTTTCACATTCTTTCCTTCGTCTTTCATTCATTCATAACAAAAACAGCAATTACTCAGAAATATCAGTCATCCACACAAAACAGTTACACGCACATACACTTCCATCACTTGGAAAGGTAACAAAAAATCTGAGATGAGGGAGTGAAGCCTTCCAAGACACCACCAAGGCTTGATCACCGTGTACAGAATAATCGTTATCATCATCGTATGTCCTGTATCGCAAGGAACTGGTAGATAATACAGAAAATTTACAAATGACGGTTGAACTGTTGGTACAGTCTATAAAGTTGAGAAGTTTTCCAGATACCTAATCTGTACTTCATCTCTGTCAAAAGCTTGCACCGTTTGGTAACTATTAAAAACCGAAATGCAGAAGCGCATATCGCGATTCGAATCTAGATCCTAGTCAATAAAGGGTTCGAACTGACAACAGTTCAATTACTGCCTGGTTCGAATGCCACGTTAAACTAAAGGTCGCAGGAGGAAGGCACTGGACGGCCTATCTCTGAACAACTGGCTTGGCAATCCTGATTAGAGGTGTGGACCAGTTAGAAACCTTCATTTTATAGGAAATATTCTTATAACAGAACCGTAATACATTTCTATATGACGTTGGCTATTGCAATGAAATGCACGAGCTCTATAGGAATATATTGGAAGTTCAGAAAAAGTAAAAATAACAGCTGCGCAGCACAATGTTTGGAATTGCTACACTCGGCTGGGACAGACGATTTGGCAAAGAGGACTAATTTCCAGACGGAGTTCTTTACCAATATTACGCAACGTTCCACAATTATTTTAGACTGCGGTAATAAGCTATTTGTGCCACCGCGACACTAAGCGTGAGGCTAGGATAATGAGATGCTGCAATGCATGCCGCAGACTGGAGCAGTTAGCCTGTGGCGTACCGTTGCGCAGAATAAAGTCAAGGACTGCGCACATCACAGACCGCCTGGCGCAACGACGCGACATAGCACGCGACAAAAAGCAACTGTACACTCCGTCCCAGCTAGCTAGACCTCTGCTGTTAAACTTGCATAAAGTTATTAGGTTACAACCAGTCTTTTATGATTGTAGTTTCAAATCTGCTGTTGAAACCGTTACAAAGAATCGATTGTGATATATGGTCAAGTGTCAAATACTATCTTTGGCAGTAGTCATTTGTCATGTTATCGCCGATGTCTCTCTTCTTTGCTAGTGCTGCCCTGCTTCAGACATAGCTCTGCCTTTTTTTTTAATACCTCGTTCTTCAGTTACAGAAGATAATTTAGATATACATATAATACCTGCAAAACAACTGTTCTGTTCAGAGAACAAGAAAAAGAGTTGAAATAAATAGTATTTGAAGCATAAATAATTATATACATCTACTTTATTTTGTAATTTTATTTTCTTTTATGATTCTCTCACTACTTCTACAAATTTTTACATTTAGTCCGGAGAACAGTGTTTTGACACACTCCTGCAAAGAGTATAATTCCATGATATTTAAAACAAAATGCACAAGCAAGAAAAAAACTTTATAGTGTTGAAGAAAGTTAAGGCTAGGTTGATTACACCTTCCTGTTCACTACAGCAAAGATAGTAACTTCACGAATTAGTTTTGCAACAAGAGGCTAATTCAACAACTTTCAAGATTTAATTCCTCCCTCGCGGGTAGCAATTCATTTTTTTATCCGTCGCATTATTTTATATTGCATTTACTCATTTAGTGGAACTTCTCTCCCTTGTCATTTAAGGCTATGTAAATAAACTTCACTTGAAGCGTGTGGTCGTAGGCACAAACTTTTTTCTCTATTCACAAAGTGCCGCAGACGAGCAGTTATAAATGCGCAACTTCCAATGAGTCATCACTTCGTGGTGTGTTTTTTGCTAGTGATCTTCGGAGAGATGTTTGTTCAGAGCTAAAAGTAAATAACCTATTTGAATGACTAGTTATCCACTTTAATGTGAAATGTTTTACGAAAAACACTGTAAAGGTCCGCGCTCACTAGGGCGGGCCTCATCGCGTCGCATCGCATCGCAGAAATGCTTTTAATTCGGATGAACCCACCAGTTTGCCGCGTTAACCGGCCCGGGGTGGTACAATGGGTCCAGGTTCCAGTCCTGAACACCGCCTGCCGGCCGTCCTTATAACCATTTTAAGCAGTTTCCCGCGGTCACCAAGGTGAATACTGGGACGGTGCTCGATTTCCGCTTCGTATTATACACATTTCACAAGCAAACAATACACCTATCATAGAAATCATAAGTTACACGAATCGAAGACAGACGACAACACTTAAGCTCCCATTAGAATAGGTTTCTTCCCACAAGCGGAAGGGTCACATATCCGCCAATGAAGCAGGTGTGGTGGCTACGCTTCCTATCAGTGGCGGATCCAGGATTATGGTTTGGGGGAGGGGGGCTAAGATTTGGTTTAGGGTAGGCTTGACTTGGATGAGGAGGGGGTGTCGACAGAAATCTCATTATTCCAGATTGCCGCCCTCATACAAACACTACAGCAAAAAAAGTTCCCCAAAATCCATGTCGTCTGGGATGACCTTGGTACTTTTGGGGGAGGGCTTCAGCCCCCTAGCCCCCCCCCCTGGATCCGCCACTGCTTCCTATCCTTAGAAGTTCATGGTGATCAGTACTCGCGACTAAGAGGTCTCAACAATTCATGATTGAATGAAAATTACTGATAATCATTCGAATGACTTCGCCAGGCTTGCTTCTTCCCGAATGCTCTGGTAACATCTTTCCCGCTGTGTTCCATATCTTACTGCGTGAGCGCTGTCAGCGTGTGATTTTAGCGAATACAACTCGATGAAATTTGTTATTTAGACGAAATTTCCTGTTTACACGCCGCATTACTAGATCCCAACTCACTAATTTACTGTATGTGGACTTCATGCTTCTATCTCACGCTGTACTAGTTGCACCCATTTCTACTACATTTTGAAATTGTAATGAAATATTACTAATCTGCTGTAATCATCTTATAATTCATGTTCTAAAAGGCATGTGCAATGACAGTACATTTGATGACAAACAGTTCACTTATTCGCGTCGATAAAGTGACACATCAGCATGACGTTGCACACTATTCAACACCATTTTACATTTGTCGATATCTTTTTTTTTTTTTTTTTAATGGCTTTTGGCTTCGAGGCCATACAGCCAACTCAAGTGTATTTTGAATCATCCAGTGTATTTCATTGCTTCACAGTGTATTATTTTTCCAAGTGGTTCTAGACACAACACGATGGACATGACACAGAGACAACACACACTAAACACCCATGCCCTCGGCCGGACTCGAACCGGCGACCTTCGGCACGTGGAGCATTTGTCGATATCTTCCGCCATCATCCACGTTAGTTAAACTGCAGCATAATAAAAAGATCGCGGGCAGGTGTCACGTACCAAGGATCATGCTTCGAGTCCGGCCAAAGCCATGGCTGATTTGAGTTAAGTGTGGCGCTCGCTCGGCAATAAAACTATGTGATAATATCAGGAAAACAATTGTTGAGAGAATGAAGATAGTAAGAAACGATTACAATATTTCTTCCTCTTCTTCATTTCCTTCCATGATCGCGATTGTAAACAGTGCTCGGAAAATACGTATCCCAATGCAGGTGCTTGCTCTTTTCAATCCCGTAAAGTAGCACACCGGTGAACTACCAGATCGCACCGTAGTATGATTTCTAACTGACTTTAAGGTCCCCCGTTCGAATCCACGATTGCTGTTTGAAAAGGCGCTTAACCAGACCTTTACTTCTGACAAAGCTTACTTTGTGCAAATGAAGATTCTAGGCAAAACAACTGTATGTTTCTTTTACGTGGTAGAATTACAGTGACAGTGAAAAGTGGATTAAGCAGTTAGAGAGAAACTCTTATACTAGGACGCTAAAATCACTCAAAATTATCATTACAATAACAAGTTTGACATTCGTATTGTTTACTGTCATACATTCACTGGGTACATCTGTATCAACTACACCAGTATTAGTCAAAACCAGTAAGCTGTATGTGCGGAAATGACTCTTTTTTCTTTGAAGCTCTATGCTTTGTCGATGTCATTAGAAGCTTGTAAGGACTGTGGGCAAGGAACAGGAAGGAATTCGGCCATGATCTTTCGATGAAAGCATCCCGGTATTCACCTGGAGTGATTTCGGGAAACCATAGAAAACCGAAATCTAGATTTCCGGACGGGGCTCAAACCTAAGCTCTCCCGAATGTGAGACACGGCGTTACCGTTCACCTACCACTCTCGGTGAAAGTGTTGTGTCTGGTACCGGAAGAAAGAAGAACATGCCATGCACAAGGGTACACAATATAAACATCCAAGTGAATTTCTTCGGAAGCTTTCCGATTTTTCCTCTGTCTTGTAAAACACCACGCGCGAAAGTCAAGCCACACTGAATATTGGAATCACGTGCAGCTACTGCGACGAAGAAAGAGCGCCTAGTGAGCCGTACAGGTAACCACAGTGTAGGTGTCTGACCGTCTCTTGCGTTCCGCATTACATACAGCTCCACTTCACTGTAATGAGTGTCGATTGAGTAGCCTCCTTCAGCCCTACTTTCCCAGGCTTTCTCCCCAACACTGTTTCGGTTGCGTCCACTCTTGTTAGGAGCACAAAATGGCAACATAACCAATCACATACGACTCTTACGTACATACATACAGGGACGGATCCAGGGGAGGGGGGGGGCTAGAGGGCTCAAGCCCCCCCCCCCCAAAGTATCTGGGTCCACCACCGACATTGTAATTTTGAGACATTTTTTTTTATAGCTCTACGGATTCGAGGCCCGAGGAGGCTATAAAGACTACCCCATGGCCGACACAAGCCCCCCCCCCAAAAAACCAAAATCCATTCAAGGCAAGCCCTCTGAACCAAAATTCACTCAAGCCAAGCCAAACCAAAGTCCGCTCAAGCCCCCCCAAACCAAAATCCTGGATCCGCCCCTGCATACATACACGCATTTTACCACCGTTTCGCCCCGCGGACCTTGTTGTTCTTAGTAACATATTTGTCTTTTGTTTCTCTTCTGGCAGCAAAGAAAAAACGCTTTTAGTATATACGTAAAATTTGCTGTAAATTAAATTACACATTCGAGTGTTAATCACTGATGTAGTGATTTGATCAACTTTTCCCGTGTATTCTAATATGTGTTATATTTAAGGAAACTGAGGAAATAAATAACCAGAGTTACCTAATCAAAAAACAATATTAACAGAACCCAAAGGTTGAACTGATAATTTGGGTTGACGATCTTTGGTGGATATCTCGTAAAGGATTGTTCATCTAACAGTAAGATGCAATGTGATCTGCGGCTCCTATGTGTTCTTGGTACGAACGAATCATTATTTCTTGCTCCGTTCCACAGTCACGTATAATCATAAGATATACCATAGATTTTACTCTAGGTCGTAATCTTTAAACAATGAAAACTTCATCCAAATTGACTCGGAAGTTTTTGCATGATGTCTGGACAAAGGAACGGACCAACGAGGCCCGCTTACAGATTTAAATTAGTACAAGGCTTTTGCTTCGTGAGACGTTTGCGAAAGTAAAGCTTAGAAATTGGATGCCGCCAAGTGGTCTTCTTTGCGGTAACACTTTCACAGGCACGCTTTGTTAAAACTGCCAACCCAGCCATGTTGGCTACGGAAAGGCAAGTGGCGTATCCTTGTGGTCCGAATGTCGAGGACACAGAAGCGGTAAACGTGCACTGGGGCCACGTGAGGCCGGTCCACAGAGGAAAAGCAGACTGTCAGCTGTGCCTTGCAACAGGTGTCAACACGAATATAACCGCCCGTACATCACTTGTCAAGACAGCGGTAGGACGGCATTGTTCACACCGTTAAACTTTCTCTAAAGTTACCCACTGCACAAGTAATGGTTCTCAACTATTAAAATTTACTGTTCAATATGTTATTTAATTAAACTTCTTGATTCCAATGTATTAATAAAAAGTTATTTGTCATGAAAAACCGCGTTATTCTGTGTGGCGCAACAGCCGTGCTAATTATAAATCCATGCTTTTGATTATTATTCGGTGGCTAAAAAAAACGTTGAAGTTATTACTACTTTTGGTACTCTATTGATTTTGAGTACAAACTGATAATAATTCAGTAAAATTCAAAAGGATCGTCCGTAAACTACGTGGCTCGGTCTAAAAAAAGGGGGAGATAAGTGGGGAAGAGAGGGGGGGGTCCGAGTCAGGCCACGTAGCTTTCCATTCATATTTGTCACAGTTAAAATGAGGTACAGAACACACAACAGCATGTGAATATTTTTTTCAGTCATCAACGTATGTAATTTACGATAGTCTGATATTAAGAGCAAACAGTAGAAAACGTCTTTTGGAATCAATAGGAAAAAAAGCAACGTGCTACGTGAGGGGGGGGGGGGGTAGAGGCAAAAACCACGTCGGGCTACGTGGGGGGAAGGGGAGGTTCACAGGAAGCAAAAGTGGAGCTACGTGGTTTATGGACGCTCCCAATTTTTTTTCAGATAACCCATTGATTATGCAAGCACTATCAATGACATTATTGCGATCCCTCCTGATAACCAATATCTTAAGGGTTGTTTATTCCCCAGTTCCAGTTTTATTACTACGATTTGACAATTTACCATAAACAATCAACTAAAATCATTCTAAAATCAAATAGGACCATTATCAAAGGTAGGATAGGTTTATATGATGCCTGAAACTGTATAGCTAATTACTTCGGAGTGTAAAAGTAATAGTGTGTACACTGTGCGTTTTGTCCCACACGTTAACTTCCATTTGGGAACGCGCCAAAATACCATTTGAAAATGACGCGAAATCAGCTAATGGCATACATACGCTAGCACTCTTTTTAACCAGTACCCGCTGCAGAAACAACGTAATGAAAATTAACGGTATATTCTGAATGATATTACTATTTCTTTTTTAATATTTACGCATTTATATGCACTGAAATACGGATGCATAAACCCTAGCAATGGTGTGAGGCAAATTTCAGCAGGTAAACTTTCCAGATTATGTACCTTTATGCCAGCAAGCTGTTTCTACAGAATTTATGGGTAAATAGAATTCGTACGAGTGTAGTTTCTCTGGCCCTACGTGAAAATAGTCTCTGATGTGGAACAATGGATTTTTTTTATATAAAGTAATAACTGTTTAAAACTCTGTGTCTACGTGTGAAAAGTAAAAACATTTAACTGATATTCAGTTCACAGAATACCTACAAGTATTTGTTAATTTATAAAGAATAATGTAAGGGTTTGGGAGAGGCTGTACTAGCCTTTTCCAACCAAATGTCAACCTCTCCTTCACGTGGTGCACCCTGTTTGCACGGACGAGGCTTTGGCAACTGAAATATTCCTGGTATAAGGAATCACCCACTGCTTGCCAACGGCCTCCGAAAGGAGAGCGGAAGAGCGGGGAGCGGTTCAGGGCACCCTCTTGCCCTTGGGGTTGGAAACGGTCCCTAAAGGCAGATGTATCAGAAATGATCAACGGCATGGGGATGCAGAAGGTAACGGGAAACCACTGCATTAAAGACCCAAAGGGTATCCCGAGGACATGTAATTCTCTCAAATTACATATGTAATGATGGCTTCTTCCTGGGTAAAATATTCCGGAGGTAAAATAGTCCCCCAATCGGATCTCCTGGTGGGGACTGCTCAGGGAGGAGTCATCAGAATGGATAGAAACATTCTACGAGTCGGAGCGTGGAATGTTAGAAGTCTGAATAGGGCAGGTAGGTTAGAAAACTTAAAAAGGGAAATGGAACAACTTAAGTTAGATGTTGTTGGGATTAGTGAGATTAATTGGAAGGACGCACAGGATTTCTGGTCTGGGGAACACAGGATAATTAGCACACAAGCTGTCAATAGAGTCACTGGTGTAGGATTTGTAATGAACAAGAAAGTAGGGAAACGGGTGAGTTATTATGAACACTTTAGTGACAGGATTATTTTGATGAGGTTAGAAACTCAGCCCGTCCAAACCACATTAGTACAAGTGTATATGCCAACGTCACAGGAAGATGACGAAGATATAGAAAAAATATACGCTGAAATTGAAGCATTAATCCAATATGTGAAGTGGGAGGAAAATCTAATAATCATGGGTGATTGGAATGCAATAGTGGGAGAAGGAAAAGAGGGGATTACTGTGGGAAGTTTTGGTCTGGGAGAAAGAAATGAGCCAGGAAGCAGGTTGCTAGAATTTTGTGAAAGATATAAGCTAGTAGTGACAAACACACTGTTTAAGAACCATGCAAGAAGAATGTACACCTGGAAACGTCCTGGGGATACAGGCAGATATCAGCTAGATTATATCATGGTCAAACAGAGATTCAGGAATCAAGTTCTAGACTGTAAAGCGTACCCAGGAGCAGACATAGACTCTGACCATAATTTGATAATGTTGGAGTGCAGGCTGAAATTTAAGCGAATAAGGAATCAGTATAAGCAGAACAGACTGGAAGTGAATAAACTGAAACCATCTAGCACGAGAGAAAAATTTGCAAAAATGGTAGACTTGGGTCTAAGAAGTAACTGTGAAATGAGCTCAATCGAGGACGAATGGAATGCATTAAAGACCGAAATAATGAAAGCTGGTAAAGAAACATTAGGCTTTAGGGAACAAGCTGCCCGAAAACCTTGGATCACAGAAGAAATTTTGGAGCTGATGGATCAGTGGAGAAGGTACAAACATGCTCAGGATGAAGCAGGAAGAGACCAGTACAGGCAATTTAGAAATCAAATAAATACGAAATGCAAAATAGCAAAAGAAAAATGGCTACAAGAAAAGTGTGAAGAAGTAGAAAAGGAAATGGTCGTTGGTAAAGTAGATGTTGCCTACAGAAAGATCAAACAGAATTTTGGAGAAATGAAGAAAAGAGGTATGAACATTAAAGCTGCCGATGGGAAACAACTTTTAAGCTCAGAAGACAGATCTAACCGATGGAAAGAATACATTGAGAAACTGTATGTTGGGGACGACTTGAACAATAGTGTAATGGAAAAGGAAGGTGATGTCGACATTGATGACTTAGGAGATACTGTTTTGAGGACAGAATTTAATAAAGCTCTGAATGACTTAAAAGCAAATAAGGCAGTTGGAATTGATGAGATCCCTGCAGAACTTCTTAAATCCCTAGGAGAGGAAGGAATCGAAAGATTATTCAAGCTGATATCAAAAAGTTATGAAACAGGAGAAATTCCAACTGATTTTAATAAAAATATCATCTTCACATTGCCAAAGGAAGCACAAGCCGACAAATGTGAGTATTATCGCACCATTAGTCTAACATCACATGCTTCAAAGTTACTGACCAGAATAATATACAGAAGGATGGAAAGGGTAGTAGAAGAGTTAGTAGGTGAAGATCAGTTTGGGTTTAGGAAAAATCGCAGTACAAGGGAAGCAATTCTGTCTTTAAGATTAATACTTGAAGGGCGGATCAAGAAAAACAAAGATACTTTTATGGCATTTGTTGATTTAGAAAAAGCATTTGATAACGTTAGGTGGGACAAGATGTTCAAAATTTTAAAGAAGTCAGGTCTAAAATATCGAGATAGATGAATACTCTATAAACTATATAACAATCAGGTGGCTATAATAAAAGTAGAGAATCACGAGAGACATGCATCAGTTAAAAAGGGTGTGACACAAGGTTGTAGTCTATACCCGCTAATATTCAACTTGTATGTAGAAGAAGCAATGAAGAAAGTCAAAGAAAAATTTCCATGTGGTATATGTTTTCAGGGAGATAAAAATCAGTATGCTACGATTTGCTGATGACATTGTATTGTTAGCAGAGAGGGCTGAGGATATTGAGAAGTTACTGAATGGCATTAACAAAATACTGAAGGAAGATTTTGGACTGAATATAAATCAAAGCAAGACAAAAGTGATGAAATGTAGCAGAAATGATACCAATACTAGTAGATTAAATATAAAAATAGGATCGGATGCAATAGGAGAAATAAGTGAATTCTGTTACTTGGGAAGTATAATTACAACCGATGGCCGAAGCAGGAATGATGTTAAAAGCAGAATAGCACTAGCAAAAAGAGCCTTCATGAAAAAGATAAACATTTTAGTTTCAAATATTGATCTAAGGATTAGAAAGAACTTTTTAAAACTCTATGTGTGGAGCACAGCACTTTATGGTAGCGAAACATGGACTTTAGGAATACCGGAAAGAAAGAAAATTGAAGCATTTGAAATGTGGTGCTCCAGAAGAATGCTAAAAATTAAGTGGACGAAGTAAGAAATGAACGAGTTTTGGAAATGATTGGTGAAAAAAGAAGTTTGTGGAAGAAGTTTACGGAAAGAAGAGACAGGCTGGTAGGTAATATTTTGAGACATTCTGGATTGGTTAATTTGTTAGTGGAGGGAACAGTCGAAGGTAAGAACTATAGAGGAAGACAGAGATTAGAATATATGAAACAGATAATTGAGGACGTGGGCTGTAAGGGGTATGTAGAAATGAAGAGGTTAGCACAGGATAGGAAAGGATGGAGGATTGCATCAAACCAGTCGAAAAACTGACTACAGAAAAAAAAAAACAACAGATCGATGACTGTAGCTTTCTTGCACATCTTTGTTCCTCACTGACGAACAATACTTTCTCAGTTCACTTTAGTTTCCAAATCAAAAACTGTAAAAATTTGACTGGACTTGAAAATATTACAATTTATATTCCTATAAATAGAACAAAAATAAAATTTCTCCCCGCACCGGACTCAAATCCGGGACTCTGATCAATAAGTATTTTTAAGGGTAGTGTGTTGTTTTCTGTTTGGTATGTTAGGTGTAAAGACATAATACAGTGCAAACGGGTGCCATTCCTCTCAGGTCTACTATTCCGACCAGTTTTATAACTTAGCCTACAGAAGAATCTGTGTCGTACGACCTCATTCCATAAACTCTAAGATATTTTGGATTTTATATCTCCCTACGTTATACAATCTCTTGATTAGGATTTATGAATTTCCATCTCGACTATTTTGCTCAAGAAGTACCATTGATCGTGGTGGGTGAACGGTTAACGTTCTGGTCTCGGGAGGACGCGGTTTTGAATCCCCGTCCGGGCGTCCAGATTTGGGTTTTCCATGGTTTCCCCAAATTACTCCAGGCGAAAGACGGGATGCTTCCTTCAAAAAAGGCCACGGCTGAATTCCTTCCAGTTCCTTGATCCCAATCCCATCCCGCCTCTAACGACCTTAGCCGTCGACGAGGCGCAAAGCAAAAATCAAGAAGTACCGAATGACGAAAATTTCTTCCTCTACCGGGGATCGAAAACAGATATAATTTAAAGATTGTACTAATTAATAGTATCAATTCGCTCGGACCATAGAAAATAAAAAAAAATTATGAAAGAATAGAAGTAATAAAATAATACGTTTTAAAATTGAAAAATTTTCAGATACTATCAGAAAAAAATGATGCCTAACGTTTTCAGGACATTTGGTGCATGTGAATCTGAAAAGATTACCCAAAATTTGATTATTTGCATAAAAATCATCAAAAAATTGGTTTGTTACAGTTAAAACGGACATGACAGATAATTATGACTCTTAAGATGGGGGAAATGTTGAACATGATAGTTTATGAGTAAAGGATCGAAAATTTTTAGTGTTTCCAAGAGACATCGCATAATTAAAGAAAGTAAGATATGAAGTTATTTTCAATGCTCCATAGTTGACTGCAATGGAAAAGAAGTATCCACGCTACGCGCAATCGCATCAGATCCGATTAAGCAAAACAGCAGTAAGATACGTGAATCCTCTAAGTTTGTATTAAAGTAGTAAGTAATGGGACATTGAATCAACACTTCGCCTGAATATCGGCAGGCGAATCGAGATCTAATCCTTTAGCATAATTTGGTGACTGCAGTACAACGAATAGTATTTCCGGGTGAAGAGAACCATATTATGAGCTCAAATCCACATTAGCTTTATAAGGTTAAATCCTTATCGACGCCCTGGCTGAAACTAGTCTGGCAGCAAGAGAACAATGGCTCGTGGCTTATTATGAGACAGTGAAAGGGCAGCGATAACTGTGCATACAAGAGCCGCCATGGAGGTCAACGGCAGCTCAAACTGGCGTCTTGGCACACGCCTTCACGACAGCTCTTCCGACATGCTCTGCGTAATTTGCCAGACACGTTCACTTCAAACTGGCACCAAAGATATGCGCAGCAGTTTGTGTCCGGCTAGGGGCAAATCAATCATGGAGCAAAGAAAAGAGAGGAGACCACGTAAGCGACCTTCTCCATACAACGAAGTGACGCCGAATGGAGAGCGGTGGGGTGGGGAGGTCGCCATATTGGTAGGGTCAAGAAACACAAGGAATGTATACGGAACGGAAGAATTTCTTCGTTTTTAATCATCGCATTACTAAAAATGAAGTCTTATGGGGTCACATTTATAAATACCCTAATTGATATAACCTACAAACATTAGAATTTAAGAAAAACAACTGCCAAATAATTTTTGATAGGAATTTTGTATGCAGAAATAAAACTTATTTTTTCTGCCTACAGCCGCAAAAAACAAACAAAAAAAACAGCATATTGCTATTTTGAAATCATTGAATAAATCCATAGTACTCTTATGGACTGACAAAAAGTTTTCACGTTCTAGACATTTAATTCTAAATGTATCTTCTTATGGGAACTTACTTGGCACGAATCAGCATAGTGGGTGAACGGTTTACCTTCTGGCTTCACATTCGGGGGATGTGGGTTCGAATAACCGTGCAGCCACCTAGATTTGGGTTTTTGACAGTTGCCCCAAATCACTCCAGGTGAATGCCTGGATGGTTCTGTCAAAAGAGCATGGTCGAATTCCTTCCAGTTCCTTGACACCTGCCTTTTCCCGCTTCTAATGACCTCAACGTCGACGAGATGTAAAGCCATAAGAAAAAAAGTTTTCCCCAAATCACTCCAGGTGAATTCCTGGATGGTTCTGTCAAACGGCCATGGCTGAATTCCTTCCCAGCTGTCCTTATCCGCCTCTAATGACCTCAACGTTCGACGAGACGTTAAGCCATAGGGGAAAAAGTTTTCCCCAAATCACTCCAGGTGAATGCCGGGATGGTTCCGTCAGTAGGTCATGGCCGAATTCATTCCCCCCATTATTTTCCCACTTCTAATGGCCTAGAGCCAAGAAAAGGGTTGATTATTGAAGGCTTGAATGTTAATATCTTGACCTAACATTTTATAACAGTCACTACTGGGAAAAGCACATTGGGAATATGGTAGGAAAATTTTACAAAAGGGTGATAAGAGGATATTACAGAGAAGTTGCGGAATTGGATTATGAAACTCTGGTCAGACCATTGCTTGAATATGGTGGTGTAGTTTGGGATCCACATTCTAGGTATCAAACAGAGGATTTGGAGGACATGCAAAGAGCAGCTGAATTTGTTAGTGCAAATTATTGCAGGAGTCAAGATCCGATATGATAAAAGCACTGTATTGGGAGGAAGGAGGGGAAGAGCATGCTGGGAGTGTTCAAGGCATGTATTGGTGGTGGAGTGTGAAAAGATATTGGTGGAATAATTAGTAGTAGTCTATGGAAGGGAAATGACAACGATATCCACAAGATGGCATTCTATTTTACACATAAGGTAGTGAGTGAGTGTAGGTGGCAGGGATTTGAATAAATTAGCAAGTGATGAATAGTATACCAAAAATGATACAGGAATTTAAAATTACAATTCGTCAATTGCATAAGTATATGCAGGAGCATTAAACTCTCAAAGTGTATAAGATAATTTAAAAAAATAATAAGAGGGTAATTAGATTAGTAGCGGAATTGTGACTAGATCATGTGTTCTACTTCAACTTAAAATTATTTTTAAAAACAGGAATAGTCAATTTCTGTAGGTTTAATTCTTTAGAACTCATCATAAAAGAGCACAATTACCTCTTATATTTGCAATAGTTCAAAGATCTCAGTTACATCAATTAGTGTGCATTTCAAATATTAACCAAAAATGATTTGTATTTATTTTGAAAGAGGTTCAAATAAAATACAATACAATACATTCAATTTCCATTGATCCCAATATAAGAGACTGGCTCTGTGGGATTTCGAAAGTTGTCAATTTACAGATAAACAATTGCATATTAAAAAAATACACACAAACAGAAGATGTATAGGCATAGCATACATAGTACATTAAACAACTGCATAGCAAAATAACACATTTACCAGAAGCTGTACACTCATAGCATACATGGTACGTTAATTATGTCACCTACATTTACTCAAACTACTGGCAGTTTATTGAAAATGTATGTAGAAAATGCTCCTCATTCAATAATCAAAATTGATAAAATTCTTAAAGAAAGAATTTATTGACTTTTAAACAAAATCAATCTTGTATATTTATTCCTAATGGAATCTCCTTTCTTTACATAGTTCTTGCCCCAGTAGTTAAACCTAAGTGATAAATAATTTCTTATAACTGCCCTTATAAGCAGGGCTGTGTGGTTGTGTAACACACCTTGGTCTAGGGAGTGCTCATTGAGCTGACTGAATATATTTTCACTCAGTAACATTCGTACAACTATGGTTTCTGTTTTCAAAATATTTACTTCATTTTTAAAAAAATTAACAGACATTAATTCGAAAACTTCTACGGAACACTTTTTCAGAAAAAAAGAAATTTGGTACTGCATTTTCTCTCAGTCTTGTTGATGACAGTGATGTTCTATCCATTTGATCTTCTGAAAAATGAGCTGAACATAAAAAACTGAAATTACTTGGCATCCAATTTTGCCTCCTGCAAGCTTTGATCCATTTTGACGTAGATCTTCATTCTTTGGAAACCTGTATCAAAGAAAAAATATTCTATGTGTTGGCTACACAGCAGTAGTTCTTTTTAATATGAATAAGTAACAAAACTGTTTGTTCCTAAAGTCCTTAAATTTTGGTTTATGTTCAAATAGATTATATTTCCACATTCCATTTCAGTAATTTTAAAATCTTTGATGGGAAAGATTACAAAATCAAGAAAATTAGTCTAGACCTATTTAAAAACAGATCAAGTCTTATATGAAATTTTAAAAATAGCCTAGCAGAATGGTAAGGACTTTAAAACAATTGAAACCTTCAAAAGAATTCATGGCTTACTCAGAAGATATTGCAATGGTAGTGGATACCTATTTAAATTCGCCAGCAGTATTAGTGCAAGGGGATTCTATCATTATCGTGGTGCCACAATGTGATGATGAATTCTTAAGGAACTAGATGAGACAAATCGAAAACATATATTGATATTTCGCTTAGTTCTCGAAATATAATGTCTCAAAAGTGAGGTGGTTAGACCGAAATGCAGCCTGGACCAAAAGAAAAAAGAACTAGGCGAGATATCAAAAAATTTTGTTCTTTACTTTCAATTAGTTTCGTTAAGTTACATAAGAATTCATAATCACTGTAATGATAGAACTGGCCAGTGCAATTATCTTGCTACCATATATCCAAAGTCGCAAGCTTGTGTCACTAACAACGTGCTCAATAAATTACTAATAACAAATAGATAATTTGTTCCTTATGCTATAAAAAGAATATTCTGCGACAGTCTGCATTTCAACCTAATCACAATGTTGCCGCTAAACAGTTAAACGACGCAAATGCAACTAAACACTTTAAACGTATTGCGAATTACATTTCAGATAACAACAAAATGTACTTCATTACGATTACTAGATCGCATATCACAAATTATCACAATTAATTTCATCAAACACTTTCAACTGGGCTAAAGCACATAGAATAATGTAATCGCTTCATCGCGATGTAAACTTGATCCACACGTGAAAAATAGTAAGATAAAATGATTCTCTGCATCAGCAAATATTTGATAACACCGTCGTCCTATTGAGAGCTATGAATAAACTTTTTAACAGGCACTGTAAATCTATAATGACATCTATTATGTCTTGCAGACGCCGCACTACAAATACTTCAAGAACAATAATTTCAGCGTGACTTACCTATGGAAAGTTTTCCAGGTTGTTTTTTACTGGTTCTGTTTGTGCAACCATGGGCAACACAATTATAAAATACCTTGAAATATCCGAACATGAAATGTTCACAGCAGGAAGCTAATGAAAACAAACCAATGTTTTGTACTCACGAAGATGGCGGTTCCGGAGACAGGCTGCTTCACAGTTTAAGTGACAACCTGGTCTCCCCTCTACTCCTACCTCCATGAAATCAATACGCCGCATCAGTCGAACAACAGTACCTGCGGTTGTTCACTCAAGTGCGAAGTACTTTTTAATTCTGTTCTCCAATTAACAACACCACATACAGTAAAAAGATAAACAAATGACATATATCTTAAAGATTTTCAAGATATTATAAATATATTTTCAACAAATTTGTTATTCCTTTTTCTACCATCCGTCTCTCGACTTGTTTAATACACTAACGCATCTCATCCTATTCTGATCTAATCTATTTTTTTCAATATACGAATACCCATTACAACCTACACCGTCATTTATCTGCGTCTACCAACCCCGGCAGCGTGGGCGCTAGGGTATTGGCCTCTCTTTGCAAAGGTCCCCGGTTCGACTCAGGCCTACCACATGGGAGTTTTTAATTAAATAATACATTCGACTTGTGCTGGCTCATGTAGAAACAAAAATATGCGAAGAGCAGTCAAATAAGAACATGCAAATCAAATAAAAACAACACATTTTAAGTGTACGCTCTTACTTAATACCTGTATTTTAAAAAGAAATTATTCAAAAATATAAAATAAATGCTCAAGGCCAAAATTACTAATTTTTTTAGTTCGTTTCTTTTTAATGAACGCGTTTCACTTCCTTTACAAAAACATCATAAATGGTTTTTCTTAACAAATATGTGTATCTTTACTATGTACTCATATTTAACCTGGTGTGTCTGTAGCGGTGGAAAAAAAACACCAGATGCCAATTTTCTTGTTTTTTTGAGGATGCGGCATATATGACCATCGCCACCAGCAGAAAAACTGGTCAGGTGGCTGAGAAATAATGTTCGCATCGGCATTTTGGAATACTTGCAGCCTGTTCTCTGTCCAGTTATCCATATTATGGGTTCGGATTCTCGAAATCACTCCATGCGAATGTCGATGTAATTCTTTCGTACATTACGTGATTGATATTCTTCCCACTCCTTATCAATCTCACCTCAGATATATATATATATACATATTTTTTACTTTTGGCTTAACGATTCGTCGAGGTTATTAGTGTTGGCAAGGAACTGGAGGCGAGGAACGGGGAGGAATCAGGCCATGGCCTTTTGGAGGAACCACTCCGAAATTCGCCTGGAGTGATTTCGGGAAAGCTTGGAGGACCGAAAGCTGAATAACCGGACGGGGATTCGTACCAGAGTCCTCTCGAATGCGAGGCCAGAGCATTGTCACTTATCCATAACACTCGGTTATATCCCGGCTGTAATGACCCTGTTTTTGATATGCCGAAAAACTTTGTAATTTTTTTTATATATTAAAATAAACAAAATACAACAAAACTGTGCTCAAAACACTGCCAGATACAAGGACAACATGTTTCAGAATATTACAAATAGAATAATTGACACTATTGCTTCCGTCAGACAGCATAGGCAGTTTTTGGTAAAATACATTAGAAGAAAAGTAGATGTACAAGGGGGAAGCAAGAACACCGCCAGGTGGCAGCACCGTCGGTGTGGTGGGGGGGGACCTCCCTCCCCTCCCCTCCTTGACGTCACAAGATGGCGGACCGTTAGTTCCTTGACTGGCCGCTAGGGAGCAGCATCTCCCAAGGGCTTAATTTCTTTGGGCGCAGACACTCCACTTCCCCAGGAGAGAAAGCTAGCGGGGAAATTCCGCCGCCCGGGGCGTGTTTACACAGGTGCGCTTTCGTTGCGACAGGTGTCAACTTGCTCAGCCAAGGCATCGGGCGTTTTGGCCTTGCATAACCTACCGGGACATAGTATCCCGGTTTCCGATAGATGGCGGGGCATGGCTCATTTTGGGCTCGATACGCGGTTGTGAAAGCTACAAATATTTCCAGGCATAGGTGCATAGTATCCCGTTTCCTGATAGATTGGCGCGGCATGCTTCATTTCTCAACGCGATAGGTATTTAACAAGCTTTTAAGAGAAATATTTCAGGTATTCCTGCCTGGTGTCTGTCTGCTATTATGGGTATATCTCTGTGACAAGTATTTCGAAACCATGGAGTTATTCCAGACGTTCAGAAATATTATTTCCGTTTACCCAGCGACAAGCAGAGCCCATTATCTCTTGCGAAAGCTCTGTACACAGCAAGGTGCAAATATTTCAGCACAGTAAAATATTTTCTTCGGTTCTGTGTCGTGAAATATACTTGCATTTGATTAAGCGTAAATCATTGCAATTTTACCAAAAAAAAAGTCCACATTAGCGGATATTAAAACGACCTCGGTAGTGTTGGGGCTAGATTGCCGAAGGTCGCCGGTTCGAGTCCGGCCGCGGTGTTTATGTTTTTTGTGATATTATTGAAAAAGCCGTTCCAACTCCTCAAAGTTACGTAATTTCCACGCCAAGAGAGTATGGCGCCAGCTTGACTTGTTATAATTGAATAAAAAATAAGTTGAAAAGCATACATTTTTCCTTTAAAATACGTTAACGTTCGATATGGAAAAAACCGTCATATACTCAGCAAAGTGGAAAGATATAAATTCTATGTGTACCTGTTTTAATGAAATTATTTAGCGTTCTGGCCTTGCATTCGGGAGGACGGCGGTTCGAATCACCCGTCCGGGCATCCAGATTTGGGTTCTCCATGGTTTCCCCCAAATCACTCCAGGTGAATGCCGGGATGCTTCCTTCAAAAGGACATGGCCGAATTCCTTCCCATTCCTTGCCCCCCATCCTTTCCCCGTCTCTAAAGACCACGTTGTTAGAGAGACGTTCAAAAGTTTTAAAAAATGAAATTTTTGTGATAAAGTATAGCAATACCACAGATACGTTATTCCTTTCAAAATTCGTAGCCTCAAAAACCCATCAATGGGTGAAATCCTTTCATTGAAACCGACAGATATACACCGACGAAGGTAGGGAAAACTATAATTTCCGTTCATCCAAGCAGGCAGACATTAAAAATTAATTCACCGACGAAGAACCGGGAAACAAACTCACTTTTTAACATCATGATGGATTCGTTATGAACAATATAATATAGCTCACGAGTGTCACCTACATTCCGTGTATTTTAAAGGATGTATTAAATTAGGGGTAATGAAACGGACCGAGAACACAGACACTTTTAAAACTCAAAAGAGGCATTGAATGGGTTTACTGATGTATGTAAGTATAACCTCGATGAATTAAGAGCTCCTAAACTAAATCAAAGTTGTCGATTTGAAAACCAGTTTCTTTCCCTACAGACATTCCAGACAATACACGTTAATCTCTCCACTTATGTAAAACCAATCAGCATGTAATTTTTTCAAGCCTATTTCTCAAACCTACAGACTCAGTCTTTGGACAAGAGCCCACTTGAAAATATTTATGAAATGATTAACAAAGCCTTTCCTACACCAAGGCTAGAAAAATCAAAGTTTCCAGTTTGACAATGGCAAAACTCATGGAATGCAACGAGGGAAGAAAAAATTCATATAAGCATCAGTACGACACCTTATTTCCCTAATCTTATCTCTGATATCACTGGTATGAAATACGAGTATTTCATTGCACTCGTAATAGGAATGGGAAGGAATTCGGCCATGTCCTTTTGAAGGAAGCATCCCGGCATTCACCTGGAGTGATTTGGGGGACACCATGGAAAACCCAAATCTGGATGCACGGACGGGTGATTCGAACCGCCGTCCTCCCGAATGCAAGGCCAAAACCCTAAATAATTTCATGAAAACAGGTACACATAGAATTTATATCTTTCCACTTTGCTGAGTATATGACGGTTTTTTCCATATCGAACGTTAACGTATTTTAAAGGAAAAATGTATGTTTTTCAACTTATTTTTTATTCAATTATAACAAGTCAAGCTGGCGCCATACTCTCTTGGCGTGGAAATTACGTAACTTTGAGGAGTTGGAACGGCTTTTTCAATAATATCACAAAAAACTTAAACACCGCGGCCGGACTCGAACCGGCGACCTTCGGCACTCTAGCCCCAACACTACCGAGGTTGATTTAATATCCGCTAATGTGGACTTTTTGGTTTTTAGTAAAATTGCAATGATTTAAAATGCAAGTATATTTCACGACACAGAACCGAAGAAAATATTTTACTGTGCTGAAATATTTGCACCTTGCTGTGTACAGAGCTTTCGCAAGAGATAATGGGCTCTGCTTGTCGCTGGGTAAACGGAAATAATATTTCTGAACGTCTGGAATAACTCCATGGTTTCGAAATACTTGTCACAGAGATATACCCATAATAGCAGACAGACACCAGGCAGGAATACCTGAAATATTTCTCTTAAAAGCTTGTTAAATACCTATCGCGTTGAGAAATGAAGCATGCCGCGCAATCTATCAGGAAACGGGATACTATGCACCTATGCCTGGAAATATTTGTAGCTTTCACAACCGCGTATCGAGCCCGATGCCTTGGCTGAGCAAGTTGACACCTGTCGCAACGAGAGCGCACCTGTGTAAACACGCCCGGGCGGCGGAATTTCCCCGCTAGCTTTCTCTCCTGGGGAAGTGGAATGTCTGCGCCCAAAGAAATTAAGCCCTTGGGAGATGCTGCTCCCTAGCGGCCGGTCAAGGAACTAACGGTCCGCCATCTTGTGACGCCACGGAGGGGAGGGGAGGGAAGTCCCCCCACCACACCGACGGTGCTGCCACCTGGCGGTGTTCTTGCTTCCCCCTTGTACATCTACTAAGATACACTTAAATCGGAAAATTTGTAGTTTATGATTAAAAAAATTGCACGCTGCAATACAGCCGCGAGCCGATATAACAAGCTACTCAGCCACTGACCTCAGAGGTCAGACTCGTATCTCCGGTAACAACTAGCTTGCCGAGCAATAACAAACAGTGTGAGCAGTCTGGTGTCTGGCGGCTGACTCATGATCGCAAAGATAACGATTCGAATCGTGATCTGAGCCGGAAATTTTTGCGGGCTGTTAACCCGAGCTTCACCTCTGGTATAGCCTAGGTTTTTTTCATATGGAGTACACTTGGACACTCCGAGGTTCGGACTCCATGTAAAACTGTAGACCACCTTCACCCAGTAGGAAAACTGAGTTAGATTAGGGTAGCCATGACAGAGGCTGATTGCGCCGCAAACTGAAGCTCTTTCACTAGACGTCCAGTAATGTCATACGTATTTATCATTTCTTTAATTAAAAAGTGACAGATGCTGTCATAAAAACCACTATGTTCTATTGGTTCTCCCGGTCACTCAGAATAATAGCACCAATTTAGAGTGGTCTTAACAAAATCGTAATAATTTCACGTTCCTACAGAGTCCTCCCTATGGATGAAGGGAACCCAACTAAGGTGAAATTCCGAACACTAAGCTCCTCCGGCATATTTCGCACCCTGAAAGTAAGCATAGCCACATATGAAAGTCAGGTTAAAGTTCTGTCAAAATTCCGACATTAGGATTCCAACAATGAGTATCTTGATCCCCAATGAAGGCTTTTTCTATAGCAGCTATTCAGAGGAGCAATTGGTCGTCTTGAAGACTGTTGTTTTGAAATAGGAAAAAAGTAATTCTGTCCATTCTACTGGCCCATTGCAGCACTAGTATGTTGTGCGACCTGGCCACGGGGTTTGCTGGTTAAATCCCCAGTGGTGGAAGAATTTTTTGTCATCTGACTTACCAACACAGCAGGAGAACGGTGGTGCACAATTCCTAATCACCAGATTGCATGCCAAAACAGGTAAAGTTAAATCGCAAACATCACCGCAGTTCACATATAGTGAGAGCAGCTTCGTCAGTCAGATGGGGACGTTCAACTTGACTGTCCTATTGGTGCCTTTTGGAGTAGGAATGGAAGTGGGTGTTACCCTCTCCTTTCCATCACTTTCACACACAAACTGCAAACAGACTGCACTTAACAACAGTTATCACAATCAATTACACGTATAAACAACGCCTTGACAGACGGAACCACCTATCTCCGTATCTGTCCAACTACAGGACTATAGGAACGCTGGTCCCACATACTTACAGCGATTGGTTTAAAAGAAATTTAGATTGATCAGAAGTTATGTATAACCTCAATTGAACACACAGAAGCAAATGCAGTGGAAATAACTGACTACAATATCAGACCAAAAATGTATTCCATAGAAAACAGTAGATTGATTATCTATTTTGCATGAAGCCACACCATCCCAGGCGGCGTTATTATTGGTGATGGGATTTATAATCGGCTGTTGCACAAGTCTAGATTGGAGCATTGACAAGTACCGAAAAATAAATTAGCCATGGTATATGAAGAAACCGTCCTGTAAATTGCCGGGAGCAATTTTGGATAACCATTATAAATATCAATTTGCTGATGAACAACTTTTCGAATTCTAACCTTGCAAATGACAGCAACATTATTCCTTTGGATCACAAACGATCTACGACTTCTATAATTAATATTTTATTTTTGAGTAAGGTCGGACATACTTTTCGGGTATCAAATACAGAGTTGGAGTAGGTGCAAAGGAAAGCAGTTAAATTTGTGAAAAATACAGCAGAACACTATCTGTAACTAATAGTATGAAGGAATTCATTGGAAGAAAGGAGGAGAGTGCTAGGAGTGGACAAGACGCGGAGGCTTGGAAGGATACTGTTAGAAGAAAAGAAATAGTGCCTGGAAGGGAAGAGATTTCCATGACCACAAGGTGGCACTCGATTTCAGGCCAGAGGAAGTGGGAAAATTTTCTTTTGTGGGCAAGGAAGTAAGGAATTGGAATAAATAATTTATAAAAAAAATACTGAAAGAATTTAAAATTCATAACTAGGAAAAAATTAGTGGGGAGAATTGAGGATAAAAATAAGAAAGGGGAAAATATTTAGGTAGAGAAATAAACACCGGAACGTGCGTTCCATTGCAACTAATTGATGCTGTTTCCATATACTACTTCATCCGACACTAGGATTCAGTTTGTATAGTCTTCTAATATTTATTTAGCCTTCACTAGCATTAATTTACCAGATAAAAATCAATATAATTATATTTTAGTTATTAACTTACGTAAAGTGTGAATTAAAATTTGTAAAATGTTAATTTGGATTAAGTGTAAATTATGTATCATAACCCTTGGTGTGATGTGAGAGAGGCGTTGACAATCCTCTTGCCATAATCCTTTTAAATCAATTAAATGTAATTCCGGAGTCTGAGAACGTGCTCTGTAGCCTTTATTTTATCCAACCTTGTGTTGTTGATCCTCCAAGCTGCTTCAGCCACAGTGCTTTCCACTTGATAGACTTTTAAGATAAGGCAGTACTTCTGCGGGAGTGGTTGCCTCTTTCCGGCCAGTCAACCTTGTGTTGCTGATGCGTTCTGTTTGTTGTGCATAATGTTTCCACTTGATACATATTTATTTGGTTAACGTCTCAATTTGGAGACCAGCCGCGGGTGTGAATACCAACTAGCGTCATTACGCGACGCATCTACTTGTCGCAGAGGAGATACGTCAGCTCTAGCCATTGTTCCATTGCTCCAACACATTTCCATATCTAATGGCAGGCACTGACTGAACGGCTTGTGCTCTGTGGGCGGGTTTCCACCTGCTTCGTCCCTTTGCTCTACCATCCACTTCACAGCAAAATGACTGGTAATTACCATCGTTTAATAACTCATACATTCGCCCCCTTGACTCTGTTGCGGCATCATGATGATTCCCGATGCCTGGTTAGCTGGTTCGAATCCTGGAGGTGGTAGAAATGTTCATCATCAAATACTTGGTTCAGGGTAGGAGATGTGGTGGTGAATAATTCCTAATCACCAGATTATGCACCAAAGCCCTGGATTAAATCCCATACATTTCCACAGTGCGTGTGAAGTGAAAGCATACGACACTGTTGGTGATTCATCCGTCGGATGAGGATGCTAAGCTTGGTGAACCCTTGGTATCTTTCCAAAGAGCAGACCTGAATAAACCGGTAGGGGGTTTACATTTTTTATTCATTCACAACACAAACAATATCTATTGTCAGGATACCTTCCCGTTCCTGTCTCACGATCATCTCCCGGATCCAGTAAATTCGCCGTGGGAGAGCTGTAGAGCACTAAAGGAAATAGTGAGAGGTTAGAGTAGACTCAGTGCATAGAAGCTTTTCAATAAGTGTTGTGTTAAATGATAGGGAACGAACACTGGTTAATAAGTCACACATGCTTACCCCGATTCCAAATTAGCCTTAACGACAAATGCAGTTTTTTAAATTAACTTTTGTATTCCTCAATCCCTGTTGAAAAAAAATCTGTCACATATGGCGCCTGGATTTTTTTTTAATGTTTCGTATGGTAAAACTACAGTACTTCTGGCAAAACATTATTTTTCGGGGAAAAAACATGGCTGTTACTTTCTGTTTCTGTTAGAGCCTGACGACGAAAATCGGTCATGGCCTTTTGAAGGAACCATCCCGGCATTCTTCTCTGGTAGTTTCGGGAACAACCGACGACTTGAATCTATAAGGTAGGAAAGCCGAACAAATCCACGGCTGTTACAATCGAGTATAACCCCGCGATTATATTATTTATAAGTTAAATGCCATCCAGAATTTTTTTTTTTTCGTGAACCTAAATTAAAAATAACAAATACAGTCAGGTCAGGAGATTTTTGATGCCTTCTTCCTTTCTTTTCTTCCCTGCTTGCATGTTAAGCAACTGCGAAATGTTGATTTGAGGCGAAATTTAGTAAAGACTTAGCAGTAGGGGGCCATCCACAAATTACGTCACACGAATTTCATGATTTTTGGACCCCTCCATCCCCCATGTCACAGGTTGTAACATTCGTGGGACCCCCCCCCCTTTTTCTCCCCTGGTGTGACGTCACATATTTTGCAATTTTAAATTTATAAATTAAAACAGCTCTTCCAAACTGATTTATGTATTTCTAGTTAAAAAATCATATCAACAATAAATCAAACATTTAACAAAATATAAAAAAAAACATAAAAAATCGAATCAATGATACAAAATTGAGTCATCATATGTCCATGGATTTTGTACCCATTCCTTGATACTGTTTATTATTGGCATTATAGTCACTTCATTCTTGATTTTGGTAGCGTTGGGAACATTCGATGTGTCAACATCATCTTCATCTTCCGCCACGAGCCAAAAAGTGATATGAATTACGCATGTGATGTCACAAAGTTTATGACCGTCCCCCCCCCCCCCCTTGTCACACGATGTCACACTTTGCTGACTCCCTCCCCCATCAAGGTGTGACGTAATTTAGTTAGACGCACGGAACAATGGGCCATGAATAATTGATCTCAGACGAAAAAGTTTTCATTCTAATGAGATTGGAATAATACGTTAACGAGGGAGGTGGTGTGAAAAATTCTGGTACAGGCTATATGTCAACATAACCACAGCTCCACTAACAGTGCTCGAAAATCCAAACATCTACCGTACGCGCATTAGTTAACACGCATAATCCACGCGGGCGCAGCTGACGGCAAATGTTAGCTACTGTACAAATTTGTCATTGTAAGATTCAATACTAGGTTGTGGAGGCCAAGTGAGAGACCCTCGCCAGTATAGGTAAAGAGTGGCGTCCTTCGTAGCGCAGACTGTTCCGCATGCTGAGTCACAGCTCTCTGCTTCGGGTACCGTTACCACGCTTCCGCTCCACAGCGGCCGTTACCATGTGCAGCACACTAGTCTTGGGTCAGAGAAACTAAACGACCCGTCTACTCCCACGCCGGTTTACATATCATCCGCCACCTCAGTTCACTGCAGAACGATACACTAGCAGGAATGGATGATACGGTATGTTTGATATTCTCACAGATGTTTCTGGTACCAATAATGGCTCCTGCAATAATCTATGGCAGTGTTTCTCAGTGGTCCGTGGTACACCAATGGTTCACGAAGATGGTTCAGGAGGTCCGAAGGCAGAATATTAATAGAATAAATACCATACTCTAATTATATAAGGCTACAATGGTGAATAAGTTATAAGCACAACTTTATAAAAGCTATGAACATTTCAGACAAAAATATATCATTTACAGGATATAAGAATAGGGCAGCATTGTTCCTATAATAACCTATTCATAAATACGTTTCCATTAGGCATCAGAGAGCGCGTCGTTCGTTTAAGGTTTATCTTAATGACCGTTTTCTGATGGTCTTGTAGTAGGTATCAGAGACCGCGAAACGGGTAGGGTTGGTAGAATAACAAAAACAACAGTTGTCAGGTCTCATTTCATTTATTTTGGGCTCGTACATCGGTGCTGTAATGTTGCGTACAGCCTGCAGTAGCATTATTATTATTTGGTTATTGAATATTAAGAGTCTGGTAAGTATGTAAATAACTTTAAATAGTCCATTTTCAGTTTCATAACTGTATTTCCATAGGAATTGAAAACATGCTTTTATATTTATTATTCTTTAATGGTACAAAACAATATGTTCTACATGTTAATAATATATACACTGGTAAAAAATTAGGCCCACGAACGTTACTGGACCGCAGCATTATTTTTGCCGATTTATTGGTCCTCAGGTTTAAAAAGGTTGAGAAACGCTGATCCATACTGTTGTAAACCTGTAAGGAAGCTGTATCTGTATGTTTCCTTGTTCAGGCATTACACAAAACCTACCAAACAAACATGGATGAGTTCCCTATATCACTATACACGAATGCCGGGACGATTCCTTCAAAAGGCCATGGCCGAGTTCCTACCAGATCCTTGTCCCCAGTCCATTCCCGCCTTTAATGACCTCGACGTCGACAAAATGTATGGATGAGGTTTCCATTCAGTGTGAAAACTTATTGTCCGACTTAAAATGTTATATTTCATTACTCTGCATCACCAGGAAACGGATCAAGAAATTGCAATTCGTTCGCACCGAGAAAAGTAGGCGCCACAAACAACGTTGTTTCTCTGATGAACACTCCTTAATATAGATACAATCCAATTCAGACAAACATTCCAGTCTTTGATTAATTGACTTTCGGGTTATGCCGCGTTGTTTATTTCATTACCTAAGCTTTCGGCTGGTATCCTCCAGCCTTCGTCAGAGATACTGTTTATGTTGACATAGCAACGAGCGCCAAGCATCGCAGAGTAAAAGGCCGCTATCTTCGTTGATGTTGTTGGTACAGGGCGTTCGACGGGAAACGCAACCCACTGTTAGCGCTACAAGGAAGAAACTGCTCCCGGCGAGCGAGCGCTCAGTTTCCGGCATTGTTCGACCGTCGGCCGCGGACTATTTCATAATAATTACGCTTCATAAACTTCATAAACTTGTGTGCTAAGCATTTAAATGTGACGTAATTCATTAGCTTACCTTATAAAAGATGCTGGAAGTGTTGACCCTCTTGTGTAATGCACATTTCACATCTTCTGAACATATTTCGAGACACACGCTGCTCTAACTGACTTAATGATTTTTTGGGTGACTGTTCTAGTCGAAAAGCGATATCGTTAATTTTCTCCTCTGTGAGAATACGGTTGACCGACAGTCTCTTTTTGTTAAAAAATGAACCCGTTTCTCTTACTTTTTTAACCAGACGCAGAATTGTTGATTTAGCTGGCAGTAAAGCGCCAGGAAATTCGCGACGAAATTTACTGCGACACTTTTTAAACGACTTCTTCTTCACATATGTATCGTAGAGAAATATTCTTTGTTGCAAACTGTAACGTACCATAATTATACTCACACTCAAACACGGTACAGATTAATAAGAGTATGAAGCCCCAAACCAGCCAAACCGCAAAGAAACGTTTATTCACAACACTGATTAATAAGAGACTGAAGTCACAAACTATCTACAATGCAAAGAAACCGTTCTTAACAATGTAAGGGTCACTGCAATGCACTGTTGGGGCAGCGGAGGTGTTAAACAGTGCGGTGATTCACGGTGCCGGTTGGCGGAAACTGCTGGCTCCACTGACGGAGCAAGTTGCCGACGGCAACAGACTGGGAGGGTAGCGTTTTCCGGCGAACGCCCTGTATTTTTTAAAATTTCTGCTGCCTCTTTCACCCGTCGCGTCGGGGCCACCACTGGTCTTCCCTCCACAGTAGCCTCGTTTCTTGAAATTTTACTTCATGCCCGGTATTAATAGCATGGCGGACTACGGCGGATTTGTCGCTGTTGTTATATTTGTAGTGGCGGATATGTTCTTTAAGTCTCTCCGCGACAGTGCGACCTATCTCGCCGATAACTGCAGGTAATGAAATAAACAACGCGGCATAACCCGAAAGTCAATTAATCATGAACAAAGATGGCCGTCGAAGTCTGAGGAATCATTCCAGTCTTTGGTTTCTGTAAATATTGACCAAGGCACACGGTAACACTAACAAACTGAGCGCCTGCCGTTTGAAACAAATGGGCGAAATCGTAAATAACAACTAGGCGAATAAAATTTTCTCGCGAAATTAGCCGAGAGCGGCCACTTATAAGACACGTTTCCGCGTTTAAGGTAACTGCCACCATTGCCAAGTTGACTAGGTGTGTAGCAAAATTTCCAAGAGGCATAATCTCCATCGCTATAAATATTTCTTATCTGACGGAATCTAGAAGTAAAGAGAATAAAAGAAAAGAGTGTTGTCCGCCTTGTTGTCTGATGTCTATTATGAAGTCTCAGGAGAAGATCACAAAAGCAAACATTAATACTGCGACCTCATACAAAAAGATCCGAGGTCCTTTGCATTCTGAGTGACATCAAAGCCATACCGCTTCCCCTCGTGACAGACTCTAATACACAATGCACCAATATGCGCAACAACATTCCCTAACACACGCGACACAAAAGATGGCATAACTTCGAAAATATTTTACGACTCACGCCTCCAAACAACAAAGTTTGTGATAAAACACTTAACTGACACAGGGCTACGAAAAATAACAAAGTAAACTTCGAGAATAACCAGCGAAGTTTGTTTTTAATTTCATCTGGAGAAACGTCTAACGGAATTAATTTTTTCCCAACTTTTATTACAGGTATGTACCATTTGAATGATCGAGGGAACCCTTATGAAGTCACTCATTTGTCTGTCTGCCACAGTCTCATAATTTAACTGGTCAATTTGTTATGGCGCATTATTTGAGTTCTTACTACGATTATATTTTTAAAAAAATGAAAAATAATGACTGAAAATAATTACGGATAGTTTGATAGTGGGTTTTGTTTAATCTTCATAAGTATCAAATGAAATCTAGCAACCAGTTGACTCTGAAAATGTTTGGATAAAATATTTCATTCCCCTTACTTTTTAGCACTTGATTTTACCTGTTGAAAATCACTCGATATTTCATCGATTTCACAATGTCCTACTGACTTGAAGCTTCGCATACATTCTCTTTCCCGGTGACAGTACAATACTCAATAATTATAATTACTAATTAATTAATAAAAATTAAGTAAATTTAATTATTTCCGCAGTCGAAATATTTACCAACGAAACCTCGTATCACTACCCAATTCACTTTCAATCTAGAGGCTTCGTATGGGAATAGGTAAGAGTAGCAGCCGATAAATCTTCCGCTTGCAATCCATATTCAACCTTCATGACATTGTCCTTTGTCTTGCACACTGTCTCATTGAAATGCGCGAAAATTCCGATACGTCTTAACCGTAAGATTGGGCACAATCTTCTTTGTCGATGTATCATGTAAGACTAGTTTATAATTTTCTTTAAAAATATATATTCATTATCGAAACAAGTGAACCGAAATTTGTATAATAGCGATCTTTCTGGAGTTTACGATCTTCCCAAAGTAACTAATGAACAATTTTAAGAAGTTTATTTCTTAAGCAGATTTTTTTGATAGAAAATCGTATAAACTTCTCTGAAATCTTCATAGAATATAATTTTAAATACATTATTGGGTGAACGAAACAACATATGCAAATTTGAAGTCTCGACTGTAAATCGTTTACAAAATTAAAGGCCTGTGGAAGATGGATACGAAGACAGCACAGCGAAAGCGATAGGGATCTGTTTCCCTGTAGAACTGAACCATATTATTGTCTTTGGGACGGCTCGTATCTAGGCCCATTATACCTCCTGAGACTCCGTAGGCCCAGCTTTAACGCGAACGGTCAAATTCATGGAAGTAAGATCACAGTGGAAGGGAGAAACGCTGTGATTCAATTGGTGACTAATAACAGCTGAGATCTACCACAGGACCAGTCACTTTACTACTGTATTACTGCGACATTATATCTGTTCTTGTTATAGGTAGAAAATTACACAATATTAAATCATCATTGTTTCTTTCTGCTACTAACAAAGCTATTGACGCAAGCTTCGTCACAAAGACGATCGCAATAAAACAGATACGGACGACGACTACAACAGCGATAACAAGGAGATCAGACATTCGAGAACAATTGGACGTCGCGTCGCTCTTGTGAGCAGTCAGCGATAAGGCAGAGAGACTCATAACGCTGCCGGAATCTCATGTAGGCACTTGACATTCATTTGACTAGAAAACGAGACTTTCTACGATTTTTTGCGTTAGGATAGCGCCCGCTCTGATAATAGTCGCTCCCGTATTAATTGGTGTGGAATCTTCATCAAGTTAGCGCACTACCTCGAAGTCGCAACATCCTTTCAGCTGTAGCAATATTACTGTCATTCTTATCTTAGAACGCAAATTACTGCGAGCAGGCTGTGAGAGATAATGTGCAACACGTAGCACATTTTCTTTCTCCTTGCTCGCTCTACTGTCATGAATTTCTCGAAGTGCTCCAGATACGGGCATTATTCACATATCTTTATGACTTCACTCTGTAAAACTGCGTAGTATATGTGTAAAGCCTTACGGCCATAATGTCCATATCTCCTGAGTCGTTGCATAGAAGTTAGGAGAGTTTAGCTTATTATCGCATTTCTATCATTTCTTCTCTATATATTTAAGTCTGTAGTGGATTGTGTTTGTTTCTTTGTTCCGCCATAATGCAAAAACGACCGAATCGGTTTGTATGAGGGTTTCAAATTTTGAAAACTTATGATCTAGCTTAAAATGTGCGGTATGTTTCATGAACGTGCCTTGCCGGATAGTGGAGCAATTAAAGAAATTCTTTAGCGCCATATTTCAATTATTTTTGTATGGTATAAACAGTGGAATATCTCGGGTACCTCTCGCTGATGACATTCGAATCGAAGCTTAAAATTGTAAATTAAAAATAGTTAATTGCATTTTCGTGGTTCGGATTTCACGTTAAACTGCAGTTTCCTGAGTAAACTGGCCATCGTACCTTTGACATAAGGGAGTGTCTATAAAGTACGTGGCTTGATCTGGGGAGGGGGGGGGAGGGGTCGGCTGGAAAGCTACGTTGGGCTACGAAGGGGGGAGGTGGAGTTCCGAGACAGGTCGCGTAGCTTTTCATTCGTATCATTTGTCACAGTTAAAATGAGGTACAGAACACACAACAGCATGTAAATATTTATTTCCATAATTATCTCCGTATGTAATTTACGATAGTCTGACAAGAGAAAATAGTATAAAATGTCTTCTAGAATCAATAGGGAAAAAGGCTACGTGCTACGTGAAGGGGGAGGGGGGAAGGGGGTAGAGAGAGAAGCCATATCAGGCTACGTGGTTTATGGACGCTCCCTAAGAGCTGAGTATATCTCTATCAGGAGGATTCAATCAACCTTCAGGTTGTGGACTAAGCTCACTTAATTGCATTTTACTAGAAAAGGGGTTAAACGATTGAGGCTGGATAGTTACCAATGTAGAGTTGTTGAGTTGTATTCCTTTCCATAATATCGCTTGTTCGATCCCCAGTTAGTAAAAAAAATATTGCACGTTTTCTTTTTCACTCCTTTAAAAATTAGTTTTTACAAAATTCGCCGAAATACTAATTTACTCTTCACATCAGAATTTTTTTATGAAAACGCTTTCGTAAGTGTGACTACCATACCACAAAAATTTTAGAAAAGCGTTTTCGATTAGTGTGATTACATTTTACATTTCATTTGCGCTTCTACATTTAGTTTTTTTACACCTATCTATGAAGAAACAAATCACCAGTACTAGATAGTTGATAATAATGATCACTACTATCTTCTTTTCATTTTTATATGACACAAGTTTCTTACGTCCCATAGTTTTTGGTCTCTAACCCAACGGAAAAATGTATCTGTGTAATATCTGAGGTAGGAATTTGTGATTCTATCCCCATTCGCCCAGATGATTACGGAAAACTGCTTGGTACATATGCAGCCGAATTTGAATTCACGCCGGAAGTGCCCAGAATTCTAGCACTCCAATAAATTAACGTAAAGATGGTTCCTTCAAACTGCAGGGATCGCCAAAACAAACACTTTCTATTATCATTTGCATAATTCACTTTGTGGTTGCATACATTAGGGCCAACTGTTCTCCAATAAACAGAAGTCCTCTTTCGGGATGACTGTGAGTACTGTTAGATATGTCTTCTAGCGAAAATTCAGTCGCGTTTTCTTTTCCTGTATTAATATAAAGTCATACAGAAAAGTAAATAGGTTGGCGAACTTGAGGCCTCTGTTTGCCAAAGAATTATTATTAACAGCAACAAGTCGTGTACCTGTTACTAGCTGTCATGGCTAAGGCACAGACATAACCTTCCAGCATCCCAGAGAGCACTCACTCCCAGCTATTATCAATTTCCGAGGAAAGATCTTGTTTTTGGATAGATATGACATAAAAAAAGACGTAAGAGCCAGTACAGCAAAATCCTTTAAAAGGCCGACATGGAGAGGTACAGCGGACTCTAGAATAAACTTTGGTTCAGACATACCAGCCGTCATGGCTACATCTTTTCGCTGTTTTACGCGGTCTAAACCCCCATGCCCCCCCCCCTCCCAAAAAAAACTACAAGCAACAGACTAAAATGGTCGTCGCATAATTATCCTGAGTTGTGGTATTTTTTATCTTCCCCCGCACATATTTTCCAATGAAGTTCCAATGTTTGTATGCTATCCTCTTCTACGTAACAAAAAATGTAATGACAGCACACATAACCATATCATCTGACTTGAAATGGTTGTCAGACAGAAACTTTGTAAGGTTAGAATATACGTGAAGTCTAGGAAGCCAGATCGGCTGAATACGGAGTATGCTGAACTAACTAAAACCCACACGGCCATGTCAATGAGAGACTTGCGAGTCTCTATGAAACAGCACATTGTTTGACAACTAGCCCCTTTTATTTTCCTTGAGAGCTGTTAGCAGTTGCTTCGAAAAATTAGAGTAACATGTTCGCGTGAAGTATTCACTCTTTTTCGGAAAATCCAGAACCGGTGCATCCAAAGAACAACGCTTCCCCCCCCCCCCCTAAAAAATATACCATCACTATTCCTAGGCTCAGCGAAAGCTTTTGCCCTAATGGGAAGGGGAGAACTGGCGACTGGCGTGCTTCCATTGATCTAACTGTTGGTTCGATTCTGTGGTAAAGTGATTGGGTCAGGTCCAAACCGTAGCCACAAATAGTCGTACAAAATGTAATGGATTGCCTTCAAAAGGGGACAGATTTTCTATATCCTCACTGCCTTTCGATCTGTTATCAAAAATGTTGGCACACAACAGGCAGAAATCTTTGTCATGTCCAAGTATCTTCAAGAATGGAATCTATTGTTTAGGAATGCTTTCTCTCTTCAATTTGCCGAAATGTTAAACTTCGTCAGCAGCTCATGAACCATGTTCACGTTTCGTGCTCGTTTCCACTTGCACTCCTGCGCGGGGATTAAAGGACATTTAATTTAATTGCGTTGGAGCGCTTGCTCCGGTGACTAGTTCCCTACAGACCCATTTTCCCCCCCTCTCCTTCCCCAACCAATTTTTTCCCTCTACTAATTTCAGCTTTAAATTCTTTCAACGTTTTTGGTAAATTATCATTTCCCTTGGTAATTTATTCCAATCCCTGACTCCCTTACCTTGTGCCTGAAATCTAGTGGTCATGGTCATCTTTTCCCTTCCATGAATCTTTCCTAATACCTCCACCAATATCTTTCCACACCTCACCACCAATATACAAGCTGTACACTCCCATGGCTCTCATCATCCTCCTCCTGTCTTCCAATGAAACCCGTTAATGCACTTTCTTCCTTGTTTAAATTCACATGGCCGTTATTTTTTTTTTTTTACTCTGCTTTAGACAGTGTTGGCACCATACCATCATGAGTGACCTTCGGTGGCGTCTCTTTCTTACACAAATATTAAATCACAGCACGGATTTCGTTGTTCTCCTTTTTAACCGAGGTTCTCAATTCGTCTGAATTTTATTTTTATATATGTTCAGCGATATCTTCGCCAATTTTGAACCGATTTAAATGAAATTTTTATAGTGGATAGAGTATACCTCCAAAGTGGTCCCATATGAATTTCATTGAGAAACCACCCCTTCTACCCCTTTACGCCCCTTAACTTTTATACAAACCCACACTTTTTATCCGATTTTGATGGAACTTTGGAAATGTATAGTAAAAAATAAACAGAAAATACTGTCAACTTTCGGTTTGAAAAAAACCGAACCCCTCTCCCCCTATCCACCCCTTAATTTTTGCCAATGTTCTTTATAAAAAGCTAAGGTCAACACTATTTTAATTGATGTCCATTAAAGTTGGCATATACATGTAATTTTTCATGAAAAAGGTTTCTGACCCAAAAAAATAAAAAAAACACCCCTCTCTCCCTTTACAACCATTAATTTTTATACAAACCCACATTTTTTATCTGATTTCAATGGAACTTTGGACATGTATAGTCAAAAATAAAGAGAAAAATGCTGTCAACATTTGGTTTGAAAAAACTGAACCCCTCTCACCATATCCACCCCTTAATTTTTGCCAATGTTCTTTATACAAAACTATAGACGACATCAGTTAACTGATCTCCATTAAAGTTGTCATATACATGTAATATTTAATGGAGAAGGTTTCTGACCAAAAAATAAAAAAGCCACCCCATCTCCCCCTTTACACCCCTTACTTTTATAGAAACCTATATTTCATATCTGATTTTGATTGAACTTTGCCAATGTATACTTTCAAACAAACAGAAAAATCTTGTTAACACTTGGTCTGCCAAAGCTCAACCACTCTCCCTCCTACCAACCCCTTAATTTTTGTTAATTCTTTTTATAAAAAGCTACAGCCACCACCATTTGACCTATTACCATGAAAGTTGGAGCTTATATGTATTTTTTCACGAGGAAGGTTTTGGACAAAAAAATAAAAAAAACCACTCCCACTCCCTATTAAACAGTTTAATTTTTATACAGAACCACAGTTTTTATCCAGTTTAGATAGAACTTAGCAAACCTTTACTGTAAAACAAAGAGAAAAATAATGTCAGCTTTGGTTTGCAAAAACTGAACCCCTTTCCCCATTTCCGTCCCTTGACTTTTGTCAATTTTCTTTTTGAAAAGTTACAGTTGACACCATTTGACCGATCTTTATGAATGTTGGCACAAATATGTATTTTTTTTATGAAGAATATTTCTGACCAAAAAATAAAAAAGCTATCCCAGCTCCCCTTTTACATCCCTTAATGTTTCTACAAACCCACATTTTAATTCGATTTCGGTGGAACTTCGCATATGTATACTTTAAACCAAATAGAAAAAGAAACATACTACTCACATTACTTTGACAAAAACACAAACCCTATTCTCCTTTCTACCCCTTTAATTACTGTCAATGTTCATTATGTAAAGCTACCATTTCTATCTACTTTTGAATGAAGTATGCACATGTATACTTCAAAACAAACAGAAAAATACTTTCTGCATTTCGTTTAGAGAAGCCAAACCTCTCTTCCCGTTTCCTCCCCTTTAATCTACACAAAGCACAGTTTCTATCTGATTCTGAAGAAAATTTGCACACGTATATTTAAAAAAAAAAATGTAACAATTGTGTTTAAATTAGGTTGCAGACGCCCAACCCCTCTTGCCTTCTTCCCCCACCCCTCCTAATTTCCCATGATCTTTATAGATACCTACCGTACTGTTTGTCAGTGTTTGTGGTATGTAGTATTGTCCAGATGTTACATGTTTCTATTATCGAGCAGCAGCTTTAACAGATGTTATGATTAGATCGAAACACAGCCTGGACCAAAATGTAAACTGACATTTCTTAACACAGCATCCAATTCACCCCATTCTGAAAGTTGTTGTAAAGACAGATTTAAAAAAAAAGCATTCGCTTTAACCACTGAGCTACCAGGAAGTTCGCAAAATGAGAACAGCTGCGGCATATTTGAATACAAATTAACTACAATACCACTAGAAATTTTAAAATAAAATAATTGTTTAAAAAACATAAAAAACCGCCTTCAAAAAAAGGCACTAAAATTTTTAAAATAACTTTATACCTTGCTTCGAAGAAAGTAAATCTAAATGGACAATATTTTACATTACTGTTATTGAAATTTTTACATTAATTAGTTATTTTTGGAGTCGGAGCCAGCCAAAACAAGAAAAAAAGATAAAAACAATAATAAATAACAATAATACATAAAAAAATCATGTTACTACTTACCTACAATTAATTCCAGAACAAAGCTGAAACATATAGATTATACACCGGTATTATACTAACTATAAAGTGTTTACTGCATGATGCAGCCTACCGACACTATAGCGCCAGAGATATGCCTTAATGACCAATAAGGCCGAGCAACAGATAACATACCGTTAATTTGTTTCCCTAAGCTGTCTCCCGCAATAAAACTATCTTCCTCACGACATGCTGTAAAATATTTTGAATTTTTGTTCGTACTCTCGGTTCACCTCGAACACCAAATAAAGTTAAGTAATTCGATCTGCGTGATCTGACAAATGGCACCGACTCCAAAAATAACTAATTAATGTAAAAATTTCAATAACAGTAATGTAAAATATTGTCCATTTATATTTACTTTCTTCGAAGCAAGGTATAAAGTTATTTTAAAAATTTTAGTGCCTTTTTTTGAAGGCGATTTTTATGTTTTTTAAACAATTATTTTATTATACTAAAGATATACCTTTTCGTCACAGCATTAGTAACAAAATGAAAGTGTATTATCGGATGTTGTAATTTTCGACAATATTCTGCAAAGGACGAAATAATTACACGCAGTTTTCACAATAATGTACTATTTCGTTTTTATGGAATGATCCTGATAACACAAATCACTGTTGAATAAAGATTACATGGTTCGCAATGAGATAAGAACATTCAGTATCTTCCTTCGGTAAGGGTATTGCGAATTAACTCAATTTTAACTGGACCCAAATCAAACGTCTCTCAACCCAGGACAAAATTATAAATTGCTATAATTTACATCATTACTTCCTTACTTCACTCAGGGCGTGAGTATTGATATACTCACACTAAAACATCGATACGACGGTAATATTAAATACATTCAAACCCAAACCCGAGCCATAGGGTAGATTGCGGTTGCATTCCCTAGTGTGAAAGTGTTAGTGCAGTGTAGTGTGTTGTGTTGTGTTATTCATGGGAGATGGAAGAAGAGAGGGTAACAGGTTTATTTTGCCTCGTGGTCTTTTTTCCCTTCGCGTATTTATAAAAGCATTTTATTCTAATTTTTCGTTTATATGGAATGATAATAAAGGACGGGTGTTAGAGATGACGTAATGTAAACACACTGTGGAAGGCCACACTTAGGGTGGTCTGGCAAATAATGGCCAAAGTGATTCAAATTTAGGAAATGTAATTGCGAAAAGGTGATTTTGACAGTAGTAACAGTTTTTTATGCATTTGTGAATTACCGTTCGGTGAGAATTATCAAAAAATAATAAAAGCGTTTTCTTTAAAATTGTGCTACAGAAGTTAGTGAAATTATGATTGTCACAGTGAAAGAGAACGCATTATCTACGACATACCTCCAATATAATCTTTGTACTGTTTATCTGTTATATAATTTCACTAACCTCACTCACTCACCTCGATGGCTATTGGCTGGGAAACGGTGACGTCACATGCTAGCCTTCACTAGAAAATTAACAGCGACCGGAGTTATTCGTAATTATAGGTTAGGTGAACAGTTTGATAGCCAAGCAAATGTAATGAAATTAATTACCAGAATACGTTCATTAAGTTTGCTTTTCGTAGCGTTTCATTCCCCCCCCAAAAAATATGGAAAACTTTATGGTTGAAAAACTTGGAACTACTTTTCAGTAATATGTCGCTAATGAAAACAAAATAAAAAACTTTTAAAAACTTAAATTACTTATGGTATCTGCTGTAACAACGAGTGCAAATGGTCATTTCGGCCTAGACTAAATTTCAGTTTAATAAAAAGTTCCGCTAACATTGTTGCTTGACCAAAGTTTATACATTACGGTTTATTTGATTTTTACATATTTTACTGGTCATTTTTGCTAGTGGTCTTTGTTCGTGTTCACTATAAGTGAATTATTAAGTTATACTTCAGCTATGTTACCTGACCGAGTATTCCAGCAATTCATTTCTTTGGAATTGTTCAGTTATTTAATAATCTGGAATCTGTACTAAGTTCTCTGGACGAAACGGAAACATGACTAAAGATTACATTATGAATGTTTGGCCACCCTCAAACAAGAACAACGTGATGCTCTCGAAGCAAATGTTGCTGCGATTCTATAGAGAAATTCTTCAAATTTTGCGGAGTGATCCTTTAGTGTAAAATACGAGTCTGGTTTGTATTTCAGCCATTTCGGGTTTAGCAACCACGACTTTTGAAATAATGTACTTATACACTAGTGCGATCGTCTCTGTCCGTATTCAATACGTCTATTAATGATTTAAGAGATCTATTTAAATTTTGCCAGTGATCCGTGAGGGTGAAACACAGGTCAAGTTCGTCTTTGGTCAGATCAGATCAGATCAAACTGTCGTTATCTTTGACCTTAAAAATACGGACTATTCTAAATCCGTGACCATACGCAAAAAACGGTCACCGGCTTACTCTAGTTTACAAATAAAGGGGTGAAGGGACCATGTTATTTATGGCAAATACCACCAATTAATTTTACAGGGGTGAGAAACCAGCGACCAGCCCATTGAAGTTTATTTTATCGGAAGACAAGAATGGGTTGCCATTCGATCGACGAATCATCAAACACTGTTGTATGCCGTCACTCCATTCGCACTGCGGAGACGGTACAGGAATTGATGTTTAGTAATAGTGTACTACTTCGTTCCTACTATACTGCCCAAGTTCCGAATGGTGAAAATTTCTTCCACCAGCGGGGCTCGAACCAACTAACCCCATGGTGCCTCAATCTCGTCACCAAACAGGGCGGGCAGCAAACCGCTCTCCAGCAGTCCCGCATGGCTTTTGAGGTAGGTTGGCATCTGATTACATTTATCCGCTCGCTCTCGGTTGTGTCAAGTGTTCTCGGTACTGTACAATTGTCGGAGAGCATCTCAGTTCATCAACCCTAGCCCGATTTAAGCTGGTTAGTGGTGTATGCCGCCGCCGGCAGCGCATTCTGGCGGCGCGTGCGCAAAGAGCTAACGACCGGGGAGAGGCATGGCGTGGGCCCGGAGGTGGTGTGTGGGCGACCAGAGGCAGAGCACCAAATACCAGCCTCCAGCCTCTAACATGCCCGGCGCGCCATTTTACCTTACCTTCCGCGCGCAGTAAGAATTTTCTGCGCAAATACCTCACGAAACAAAATTGTTGGCCGTAATACCAACGCTTATCGATGAGGCATGTCCGTAACAAAAGCTTACAACCTATAATACTTCCTGGTACCCATGTAGACACATTAACTCTTGGAAAAATAGCTGAATGATGATGAATGGACTTCAAGAAATGGATACTTTCACTAACGACAGTAAATAGTTCGATTTTTTTAATATACAATGCCGTTATCTCTAGTCTACATTTCCTTCCACGCGAAAATAAGTAAAAGCGCGATGCAACGAAGTAATTTCAAATGATAAATTAATATTCAAGATATTGCCAATCAAACTGTTACTGGTTGTAAGATTATTTTCGAATATTTCGAGGTGTTACCAACGATCGAAAATTTATTTTACATTGATATTACGAAGTATGGTAGCTGATTGCTTTCATCAATAGTCTTCTTTAACTACTGCACATAGCTTCCCTTTTTTTTTTTTTTTGGTGCTCAACTGCCAAATAGCAAGCTATATCAATTTAATGTATTTTAACGTAATATATGGTACAAAAAACTATAAGTTAAGCAAAATCTTATATACATATAAAAATAGACGTGTTTTTTCCTATATTTCACTTTTCAGCCACCACTACCTAGCACAGATCACTGATGTTTGTGGGTGGAAGTAGCATGGAGTTTCCTGTCGTGCACAACGTTGGCCGAATGCCGATAGCTGTGGGGATGTGGGAGATATAATGATTAAAGTTGGTCAGTGCAGGGCGTTTTCATATTTCGACCAAAAATTCGTATCTCCGTTTACTTCTCTTTCCTGTCACAACTACATAACATAGACTTTTGGTGTTTGTGTGTGGTAGTAGAATCGTCTTTCCTGTCGTGCACTATGGTTGTTAGATATCGGTAGCTATGGGGATGTGGGAGATATGGGGGTTGAAAGTGGTCGACCTGTGGCAATTTCATACTTCTGCCAAAGACAAAAGTGTCATGGTGTATCACTTTTCAGCGAAAACTACAGATCACAGATAACTGGCGTTTGTGTGTAGTAGTAGCACAGAGTCACCTTTCGATCACAACAGCGGCCGAATTTCAGAAACTGTAGTACTGTGGTAGATATGGTGGTTGAAAGTGGCCGACCAAGGATATTTTCGTATTTCGACTGTCTCCGCATATGTCACTTTTCTGCCACAACTACATAGCATAGAGCATTGGTGTTTGTGTTTGGTAGTTGAATCGTATCTCATGTAGTGCACTATGGTTGTTAGATGTCGGTAGCTATGGGGATGTGGGAGAAATGGGGGTTGAAAGTGGTCAACCTGTGACAGTTTCATACTTCTGCCAAAGACAAAAGTGTCATGGTGTATCACTTTTCAGCGAAAACTATAGATCACATATAACTGGCGTTTGTGTGTAGTAGTAGCACAGAGTCACCTTTCGATCACAACAGTGGTCGAATTTCAGAAACTGTGGTACTGCGGTAGATATGGTGGTTGTAAGTGGCCGACCAAGGATATTTTCGTATTTCGACTGTCTCCGCATATGTCACTTTTCTGCCACAACTACATAGCATAGAGCATTGGTGTTTGTGTTTGGTAGTTGAATCGTATCTCATGTAGTGCACTATGGTTGTTAGATGTCGGTAGCTATGGGGGTGTGGGAGAAATGGGGGTTGAAAGTGGTCGACCTGTGGCAGTTTCATACTTCTGCCAAAGACAAAAGTGTCATGGTGTCATGGTGTATCACTTTTCAGCGAAAACTATAGATCACAGATAACTGGCGTTTGTGTGTAGTAGTAGCACAGAGTCACCTTTCAATCACAACAGCGGCAGAATTTCAGAAACTGTAGTACTGTGGTAGATATGGTGGTTGAAAGTGGCCAACCAAGGATATTTTCGTATTTCGGCGAAAGGCATGTGTCTCCGCAGATTTAACTTTTCTGCCACAACTACATAGCACAGAGCATTGGTGTTTGTGTTTGGTAGTTGAATCGTATCTCATGTAGTGCACTATGGTTGTTAGATGTCGGTTGCTATGGGGGTGTGGGAGAAATGGGGGTTGAAAGTGGTCGACCTGTGGCAGTTTCATACTTCTGCCAAAGACAAAAGTGTCATGGTGTCATGGTGTCATGGTGTCATGGTGTATCACTTTTCAGCGAAAACTACAGATCACATATAACAGGCGTTTGTGTGTAATAGTAGCACAGAGTCACCTTTCGATCACAACAGCGGCCGAATTTCAGAAACTTTGGTACTGTGGTAGATATGGTGGTTGTTAGTGGCAGACCAAGTATATTTTCGTATTTCGACTGTCTCCGCATATGTCACTTTTCTGGCAGAACTACATAGCATAGACCATTGGTGTTTGTGTTTGGTAGTAGAACCGTATCTCATGTAGTGCACTATGGTTGTTAGATGTCGGTAACTATGGGGGTGTGGGAGAAATGGGGGTTGAAAGTGGTCGACCTGTGGCAGTTTCATACTTCTGCCAAAGACAAAAGTGTCACGGTGTATCACTTTTCAGCGAAAACTATAGATCACAGATAACTGGCGTTTGTGTGTAGTAGTAGCACAGAGTCACCTTTCGATCACAACAGCGGCCGAATTTCAGAAACTGTAGTACTGTGGTAGATATGGTGGTTGCAAGTGGCCGACCAAGGATATTTTCGTATTTCGACTGTCTCCGCATATGTCACTTTTCTGCCACAACTACATAGCATAGAGCATTGGTGTTTGTGTTTGGTAGTTGAATAGTATCTCATGTAGTGCACTATGGTTGTTAGATGTCGGTAGCTATGGGGGTGTGGGAGAAATGGGGGTTGAAAATGGTTGACCTGTGGCAGTTTCATACTTCTGCCAAAGACAAAAGTGTCATGGCGTATCACTTTTCAGCGAAAACTATAGATCACAGATAACTGGCGTTTGTGTGTAGTAGTAGCACAGAGTCACCTTTCGATCACAACAGCGGCCGAATTTCAGAAACTGTAGTACTGTGGTAGATATGGTGGTTGTAAGTGGCCGACCAAGGATATTTTCGTATTTCGACTGTCTCCGCATATGTCACTTTTCTGCCACAACTACATAGCATAGAGCATTGGTGTTTGTGTTTGGTAGTTGAATCGTATCTCATGTAGTGCACTATGGTTGTTAGATGTCGGTAGCTATGGGGGTGTGGGAGAAATGGGGGTTGAAAGTGGTCGACCTGTGGCAGTTTCATACTTCTGCCAAAGACAAAAGTGTCATGGTGTCATGGTGTATCACTATTCAGCGAAAACTATAGATCACAGATAACTGGCGTTTGTGTGTAGTAGTAGCACAGAGTCACCTTTCAATCACAACAGCGGCAGAATTTCAGAAACTGTAGTACTGTGGTAGATATGGTGGTTGAAACTGGCCAACCAAGGATATTTTCGTATTTCGGCGAAAGGCATGTGTCTCCGCAGATTTAACTTTTCTGCCACAACTACATAGCACAGAGCATTGGTGTTTGTGTTTGGTAGTTGAATCGTATCTCATGTAGTGCACTATGGTTGTTAGATGTCGGTAGCTATGGGGGTGTGGGAGAAATGGGGGTTGAAAGTGGTCGACATGTGGCAGTTTCATACTTCTGCCAAAGACAAAAGTGTCATGGTGTCATGGTGTCATGGTGTATCACTTTTCAGCGAAAACTACAGATCACATATAACAGGCGTTTGTGTGTAATAGTAGCACAGAGTCACCTTTCGATCACAACAGCGGCCGAATTTCAGAAACTTTGGTACTGTGGTAGATATGGTGGTTGTTAGTGGCAGACCAAGGATATTTTCGTATTTCGACTGTCTCCGCATATGTCACTTTTCTGCCACAACTACATAGCATAGATCATTGGTGTTTGTGTTTGGTAGTTGAATAGTATCTCATGTAGTGCACTATGGTTGTTAGATGTCGGTAGCTATGGGGGTGTGGGAGAAATGGGGGTTGAAAATGGTTGACCTGTGGCAGTTTCATACTTCTGCCAAAGACAAAAGTGTCATGGTGTATCACTTTTCAGCGAAAACTATAGATCACATATAACTGGCGTTTGTGTGTAGTAGTAGCACAGAGTCACCTTTCGATCACAATAGTGGTCGAATTTCAGAAACTGTGGTACTGCGGTAGATATGGTGGTTGTAAGTGGCTGACCAAGGATATTTTCGTATTTCGACTGTCTCCGCATATGTCACTTTTCTGCCACAACTACATAGCATAGAGCATAGAGCATTGGTGTTTGTGTTTGGTAGTTGAATCGTATCTCATGTAGTGCACTATGGTTGTTAGATGTCGGTAACTATGGGGGTGTGGGAGAAATGGGGGTTGAAAGTGGTCGACCTGTGGCAATTTCATACTTCTGGCAAAGACAAAAGTGTCATGGTGTATCACTTTTCAGCGAAAACTACAGATCACAGATAACTGGCGTTTGTGTGTAGTAGTAGCACAGAGTCACCTTTCGATCACAACAGCTGCCGAATTTCAGAAACTGCGGTAATGTAGTAGATATGGTGGTTGTAAGTGGCCGACCAAGGATATTTTCGTATTTCGGCGAAAGGCATGTGTCTCCGCATATTTCACTTTTCTGCCACAACTACATAGCACAGAGCATTGGTGTTTGTGTTTGGTAGTTGAATCGTATCTCATGTAGTGCACTATGGTTGTTAGATGTCGTTAGCTATGGGGGTGTGGGAGAAATGGGGGTTGAAAGTGGTCGACCTGTGGCAGTTTCATACTTCTGCCAAAGACAAAAGTGTCATGGTGTATCACTTTTCAGCGAAAACTACAGATCACATATAACTGACGTTTGTGTGTAATAGTAGCACAGAGTAACCTTTCGATCACAACAGCGGCCGAATTTCAGAAACTGTGGTACTGTGGTAGATATGGTGGTTGTTAGTGGCAGACCAAGTATATTTTCGTATTTCGACTGTCTCCGCATATGTCACTTTTCTGCCAGAACTACATAGCATAGACCATTGGTGTTTGTGTTTGGTAGTAGAACCGTATCTCATGTAGTGCACTATGGTTGTTAGATGTCGGTAGCTGTGGGGGTGTGGGAGAAATGGGGGTTGAAAGTGGTCGACCTGTGGCAGTTTCATACTTCTGCCAAAGACAAAAGTGTCATGGTGTATCACTTTTCAGCGAAAACTATAGATCACAGATAACTGGCGTTTGTGTGTAGTAGTAGCACAGAGTCACCTTTCGATCACAACAGCGGCCCGAATTTCAGAAACTGTGGTACTGTGGTAGATATGGTGGTTGTAAGTGGCCGACCAAGGATATTTTCGTATTTCGACTGTCTCCGCATATGTCACTTTTCAGCCAAAACTACTTAGCATAAAGCTTTTGGTGTTTGTGTTTGGTGGTTGAATAGTATCTCATGTAGTGCACTATGGTTGTTAGATGTCGGTAGCTATGGGGGTGTGGGAGAAATGGGGATTGAAAGTGGTCGACCTGTGGCAATTTCATACTTCTGGCAAAGACAAAAGTGTCATGGTGTATCACTTTTCAGCGAAAACTACAGATCACAGATAACTGGCGTTTGTGTGTAGTAGTAGCACAGAGTCACCTTTCGATCACAAAAGCGGCCGAATTTCAGAAACTGCGGTAATGTGGTAGATATGGTGGTTGTAAGTGGCCGACCAAGGATATTTTCGTATTTCGGCGAAAGGCATGTGTCTCCGCAGATTTCACTTTTCTACCACGACTACATAGCATAGAGCATTGGTGTTTATGTGTGGTAGTAGAATCGTGTCTGTTGTTGTGCACTATGGTTGTTAGATGTCGGTAGCTATGTGGGTGTGGAAGATATGGGGGATGAAAATGGTCGAACTGCGGCAATTTCATATTTCTGCCAAAGACGCATGTGTCACGATGTATCACTTTTAAGTGAAAACTATCAATCGCAGATCACTGGCGTTTTTGTGTGGTAGTAACACAGAGTCTCCCATCGATCACAACGTTGGCTGATATTCGGTAACTGTGTAGCGCAGAAGACTGGTACTTGTGTGTGGTAATAGTATCGAGTCTCCCATCGTGCACTAGGGTGGTTAGATGTCTATAGCTGTCAATATGAATTCTTTACAATCACGAACGAAGTCGTGGGTACCAGCTAGTAAGGCTATAACTTACATTTGGTACCAGATTAATATTATTATTTACATCAACATATTATTCTAAATAACAACATTTGTACATATCTTGTTTTATGGTACCGATGATGATATAATAAATCAAAACGCGTATGCCAAAATGAAGTTTATATTTTAGCTGAAATAGACGCATGAAAATCCAGTATTAATATAGACGCTAAGTAAAACGGCCTAAATAATCAAAATGTTATTAAATTATTACTTTAACCACAGCCTACAGTAACATACAAGTTATCTAGTTAAGGCAGAATGTCTCATGGCAGAAGGTAACGCAGAAGAAATTGTTATTCTGCAGATAGTTGCAGAGCAAGAAATATGCTTGTGCAAGACTTGTGAAAAACTAGAATCGAAAAGGAGAAGGAAGAAACAACACCACAAAAATATTTGTCGGTATGATAATTGTCTTTACCCGTCCTTCTAGCAACAACACATGCTTCCTGAAACCTTGCAAGATATCCAAACTAATTTACGTCCAGCAAGGGATAGTGCACAGAAGTAAAGCTATTTTTTACTATACGATCGTCTATCTAACACAGATTCCTGAAAAAGTGACAATGTTAATTTTTATACTTTCAACATTTTCTTACTTCACTGGCTATAGTCGACTTTCGCGCCAATTGTAGACCTGCAGTCCTACAAAATTTTCCAAAACCTCACGTGAGATTTCCATTGACCTTCTCTCCCCCTTGTTGAGATTTCGTCGGCCCCCCCCCCCCTTATTTCACCTCACGTAATTTATGGACCCCCCCTTATTAGTTTGAGAATAGTTTCGCTTTTTTTTGTTTCATTTCGTTACAAACCTTTTTCTATTATGACTCTCGTGAAGGAGGGCAAGTTTAAATGAAATTTCGCAGTTACTAACGGGGTTAATCGATCTGTTGTTTTCATTATTGTTGAGAAATAACAGTTTTGCATCTGTCGTTTTATCTATACATTCTTTACCAAAGTGTAAATATACAGTATCTTCAAAACAGTTTCCAATCTTACTTTAGCAACACATCAAAAGGATTGCTTTTGGGAAAGCTACCGCGCAGAAACCATCAGAGGCCAATAAAGTACATCTAGTTGCCATATTCAGTTTTAAATCATCTATATATGTGAAACATGGACCTTGAGCGCCTAGGACAGGGAATATGACCAATGATAGTGCTTCTCAAAATGTCGTCCTGACCGGTGCAATAGATAATCTGAAAGAAGAGAACACCCGGTTCCTCCATAATGTCAGAACTTAACATCCTGACGAAATTTTCAATTATTCTTCGGATAAATTGCTAGAAGACAACCTAAAAAAATGTTACATTAGACCTCCCAATAACATAGAATTAACAAGACTCGTACACACCGACCCCAAAATCAATCAACCTACGCTCTTGGCGACTACTGACATTCTCCACTGAATAAAAAGCAGTCCCTGGAATGATAATACTAAAAAACGACAGGAACTATAGGAGGGAGCGTGACATTCCTAGCTGAAGATGAAGTGTTAAATCGTTTAATGCGATTCGATGCTTAAATCACGATAAGATGGCCATATCTGATCGGATTAAGAAGGGGTTAGGGTTCGTTACAAGTTATGACCCATCAAGCTAGGTAGTTGTTTCAAGTGATATCAGTTACGATCGCGAGACATCTCACAAGAGATACGCGGAATATCTCTGACGGCATCGTCTTTGGCTTGGCGGCTCCACTTTGTGTCTGAGCTGTCGATGGCGGAGCTCAGACCTCTCTAAGAGCCATTACGACGTTTAATTACACGGCCACCACAAACTAATTAGCCAATAACAAGTTGTTGGCGGCAACCCGGCGAGGAATCTCACTTAAGTCGACTGACCTCCAGAGAGGATCCAATACCATCTTATCCCAGCGCATGCTCGCTTCCCGAGATAAAATACACCGGGTGCCAACAAAATAAAGCAGGAACAAAAATGTTGGTAACGGCCACACCATGATATAAATTACCACTAGATTTTCGCTCTCAGCACCGCCTTTAAATGAAAAGTCGACAAAGACTTGCTGTGCTACGAAACGTAATAAGACGTTCTCGCTATACTACGATAGATCCTGGTGGCTAAGCGGTAATGCTCGGGCCTGGCATTTGGGTGGAAATCTAATTCTGTTAACATGAAATATTTATTCATGAAGTTACAATGGAAACTGAAACAATAGGCTGGCGAACATGATATACTAACTTCCGATGTTTCATTTGTTAGTCGAAATTTCTACATCTACATTTATACTCTGCAATTCACAAAATTGTGGGTGGCAGAGGGTGCTCAGCACCAAAGCTAATCTCTTTGATGTGCATTCCAATCCCTAATGGTACGAGGGAAAAAAGAATTCATATAAGAATCAGTGCACCACCTTATTTCTCTAATTTTTTCTGTCATGTCATTTCCGACTCAAATAGGTTGGTGGACGAAGTATTTCACTACACTCGCAAGTGAACGTGGGAGTACACATGTTTACCAATAAGTTTATACGAAACGTGCGTCGTCTATCTATCAGAGACTCCCAGCCTAGTCTACTAATAATGCCTATGTTAAGGAGATCTACAAAATTTCAGCAGGAATACTTAAGAAATCATCTAAAATTAATGAAAACTGAAAACCAGAACCTGGAAGTTTGAGTTTTCAATTTTACAAAAATCTTTACACACACATTATAAATAGAAAAAGTTTTGTCACTTAAGCTGAGCATATAATGATAACATTATTATTATTATTACTCCGCGATTCACTAGAAGTGGGTGGTGGAGAGTGCATTGCACCTATCCGAATGTGTAATAGTTTCGAAGGGATATACGGGATATGACAGGAGGCGCCCATGGTCTATTTAGAGGAACCATCCCGGCATTCGCCTGGAGTGATCTGGGAAAACCATGGAAAACCCAGATCAGGATGGCCGGAGTGATCTCTCCTGAACCACTCCTGTCGGGTTTCTCGCTCGGTAAATCCTTCCAGTTCCATTACCAATCGTGGAAAAAATGAGTATAGGAATGAATCTATTCTGGCCCTGATTTCTCTTCTCTTCTCTTCTCTTATTGTCTCGGTCATTCCTAGATATGAATGTTGCTGGTAGTAATATTTGTTTACTGTCATTCCGAAATAAGTCAGTCATGAATTTTTCAATTAGCTTCTGTCGAGAGCAAATCCTTCGGTGTTCCAAGTCTGCCCAATCTAACTCGTTCAATATCGCACTTACGTTTTCCCTCCAGCAACATTTGGCGTGCGCGCTCGTCATTATTACCGTCTGAATAGTAAGGCAAAGAATAAACGACGGACTGAGATACAAGTTGTTAACCATTAATACGAAAGGAAGACTGCGAGCCATGTAGACCAACTTACCACCTGCTGGAGAACCCCAGGTCTGTGCTGAACGTGCCCAGTGTCGTCGTGCTGCATCTGTTAACAGAACAGTATGGTTTGTTAGATTTTTCTTGTTGAGTGGAACGAAAATTAGTAGAATTTACAAGAGTGGTATAATTCTATAAATGGTTAGTGTAGAAATATTTTTTCTTGCATCGTAAATGCGCTCAGGAAAACACAGTAACTATTCATAGCATATTTATGACATGTAATGGGGAGTGTGGGTCCTGGACGGGTGATGGATGAAATTTTCATCATCCGTTACTTGATTGACTGGGTAGAAACAATGATCTTGTAAAGTTTATAAATATATAGCGTACTAAAGAATTGTGGTTAATTCCAAAAAATTTCGCGCAATAGACTGTGAGGTTGGACAAGTGGCTTCCTTGTTGTTTTCGAAAGAGTAAGCTTGAATGGTTTGACAACTGATTACAACCTCTATATTCTTTCGTCTCTCACCGACAGGTGCTAACAACACTGACCAACATTTTGGGTATCAAATACAGGAGTTGGAAGGCGTTCAAAATAGGGAAGCTAGATTTGTTTGGGAAATTACCGCAGTACCAAACCAATAACTGAAGGTTAAAGAGCTGGACTGGGAGTCACTGGAAGACAGGATGAGGATGAAGGGAGTGCTGGGAGTATACAAGAAATAGATTGGTAATGAGGCTTGAAAAGACATTAGTAGAAAAATCAGGAGTAGCGCTTGGAATGGAAAAGATGACCATGAGCACAAGCAGGCGCTCAATTTAATGCAAATAGGGAGTGGATAAATCTTCTTTTGCAGATAAGGGAGTCGGGGATTGTAATAAATTACCAAGGGAAATGATGAATAATTTACCAGAAACGTTAAAAGAATTCAAAATTAAAATTCTAAAAGGGCAAAAGTAGATGCATGGGGCTATTTACACTCAAAGGATATAAAATAACAATAATAAGTGGGTAAATATAAGACTATGTAAGTTTCCACCGGAGCATGCGCTCCATTGCAATTATATTAAATTAAAATTACACTCAACACATCTGCATTTAGTAACAACAGCCGTATTGGAAAAGACAACGCGAAACAATCGCAAGCAAAATTTCGTCGTTAGTCGTTACAGGAAACCGGGCATGGCACACACTGATTTCAGAAGTATTTTTATATAATCTACCTACTGTTTTACAATACGAAGGTTGCCTCAATCTGTTACAATGACCACACTAGGCCAAAGATGGGTGCAGGTACTTTGACTGCATTCTTATTTCTGCGAGGAAAAGAAGGTGACATGTTATGGCATAATCTTAACGCAATACGCCAAGCCGAACGTCTGGTTTAACGTAGGGTTACCAGACGTCCCCGTTTGCCGAGGACAATCCCTGAATTTAGCTCTCTGTCCCCGGACAGATTTCGTCCCCGTAATGTCCCCGGATTTTTACTGTTGTCCTCAGAATGTATTATTTTTTTAATCAAGCGAGAGTTCTTTAAAAGCCCTGATTTGCTAATGCATTCGTTTAAAGCAAGATATATGAACTGCACTACTTTCCTTGTACGTGCCTAGGATTAAAGAAAATTACAAGGAAACTGCGTCTTGGACACAACAGCTTTGGAAAATCAAGTCTCCATGCTGTGTGCAACATGCCTGTCTGTGATCCTCATTTTTTTAAAAATAATAAAAAATATAAACAATGTGGGTTTTAAGTTAACTCAACCTTTAATCATATAACTTACAAAAGTACAACGCGTAATTAGGACAAATGCCGAAATCGTCCACGGATTTTGGTGACAGTGTTGTGAAGCGTCCCGGGATAAGGAGAAAAAATTGTGGTAACCCTAGTTTAACGTCCCCATCCGACAAACGAATCTTCATCCACACTAGGCTTAACTTTCTTCACTGTTTCGCTATAAGGTGATTAGCAATTGCGTATTTCCATCGCCTGAGCTCTCTTGAACATAGTGAAAATTTATTTCATCCTCAAACTCGAACTCCCCTAGAACTAAGCAATTAACGCGCTTTAAAACGTTCTCAGCCTCAAAGGCTGCTTGTAAAACATTTATGGAACACATTTCAGTGGGTAGCAGCTTAAAATTTTGTTCCTTATTGCTTTACGCCTAATCGAAGTCGAGGACATTAGCAACGGTAAAGGACTAGGGGCAAGTAACGGGGAGGAATTAGTCCATGGCTTTTTGAAGGAACCAACACGGCAATCGCCTGCAGTAATTTCAGAAAAACGAACTAGCATCCTCCCGAATTTGAGGCCAATCATATATATTATTTCTATAAGGTATTTTTTTGTCACAAGCCTATATCTTCCTTCATACTTAACCGAAATCAATGAATGAGGTGTCATTTTAAAGCTTATGGTCTCCACTTTGGTTAAATCGTATTTTAAGCATGAAAGTTTTCGGAATTCGACCCTTAAAGGGCAAAAATGTAATTTTTTCTAAAATGCTGTTTTCTGTGTTACGAGTCAGTTATCTCCCTGGATACCTATCTGAAACCGTTTTATGAAGTATCGTTTTAAAGATTAAGATTTCCGCTTTAGTGCCGTCATATATTAAGCCAGAAAGTTTTCGGAATTCGACCCTTAAAGGGCAAAAGTATCAATATTTTTGCAATGCGTTTTTGTGTCACGAGCGATTTATCTCCCTTAATATCTAACCGATATAGATAAATGAGGTATCATATTAAAGAATAAGGTCTCCGCCATGGTAACATTATATTTTAAGAAAGGAATTTTTCGTAATTCGACCCTTATAGGGCAAAAATGTCACTTTTTCTAAAATGCGTTTTTTGTATCTCGAGCCATTTATCTCCCTGGATATCTAACCAAAATCGATAAATGAGGTCGAAGTATGAGGAGTAATTTCTCAGCTTTGTGACATCATATTTTAAGAAAGAATGTGTTTGGAATTCAACCCTTAAAGGGAAAAAGTATAAATTTTTCTATAACGCATTTTTGTGTCACGAGCGATTTATCTCCCTTAATATCTAACCGATATAGATAAATGAGGTATCATATTAAAGAATAAGGTCTCCGCCATGGTAACATTATATTTTAAGAAAGGAATTTTTCGTAATTCGACCCTTATAGGGCAAAAATGTCACTTTTTCTATAATGCGTTTTTTGTATCTCGAGCCATTTATCTCTCTGGATATCTAACCAAAATCGATAAATGAGGTCGAAGTATGAGGAGTAATTTCTCAGCTTTGTGACATCATATTTTAAGAAAGAATGTGTTTGGAATTCAACCCTTAAAGGGAAAAAGTATAAATTTTTCTATAACGCATTTTTGTGTCACGAGCGATTTATCTCCCTTAATATCTAACCGATATAGATAAATGAGGTATCATATTAAATAATAAGGTCTCCGCCATGGTAACATTATATTTTAAGAAAGGAATTTTTCGTAATTCGACCCTTATAGGGCAAAAAAATGACACTTTTTCTAAAATGCGTTTTTTGTATCTCGAGCCATTTATCTCCCTGGATATCTAACCAAAATCGATAAATCAAGTACGATTATGAGGAGTAATGTCTCAGCTTTGTGACATCATATTTTAAGAAAGAATGTATTTGGAATTCAACCCTTAAAGGGAAAAAGTATAAATTTTTCTATAACGCATTTTTGTGTCACGAGCGATTTATCTCCCTTAATATCTAACCGATATAGATAAATGAGGTATCATATTAAATAATAAGGTCTCCGCCATGGTAACATTATATTTTAAGAGAGGAATTTTTCGTAATTCGACCCTTATAGGGCAAAAATGTCACTTTTTCTAAAATGCGTTTTTTGTATCTCGAGCCATTTATCTCCCTGGATATCTAACCAAAATCGATAAATGAGGTCGAAGTATGAGGAGTAATTTCTCAGCTTTGTGACATCATATTTTAAGAAAGAATGTGTTTGGAATTCAACCCTTAAAGGGAAAAAGTATAAATTTTTCTATAACGCATTTTTGTGTCACGAGCGATTTATCTCCCTTAATATCTAACCGATATAGATAAATGAAGTATCATATTAAAGAATAAGGTCTCCGCCGTGGTAACATTATATTTTAAGAAAGGAATTTTTCGTAATTCGACCCACAAAAGGCAAAAAAGTCAATTTTTCTAAAATGCGTTTTTTGTGTCTCGAGCCACTTATCTCCCTTGGTATCTATCCAAAATCGATAAATCAAGTACGATTGTGAGGAATAATGTCTCAGCTTTGCTGACATCATATTTTAAGAAAGAAGTGCTTGGAATTCAACTATTAAAGGGAGAAAGTATAAATTGTTCTACAACGTATTTTTGTGTCACGAACCTTATATTTCCCTTTATATCTAATCGATATAGATAAATGACATATCGTATTAAAGACTAAGGTTTCCGCCTTGGTAACATTATATTCTAAGAAAGGAATTTTTCGTAATTCGACCAAGAAAGCGCAAAAATGTCAATATTTCCAAAATACGTTTTTTGTGTTTCGAGCCATTTATCTCCCTGGATTTCTAACCAAAATCGATAAATGAAGTAGGAGTATGAAGAGTAATGACTGAACTTGGTGACATTATATTCAACCTCACTATTCATCGCATTTTATTCGCGAAATTTTCGCACGGGTCGTCTAATTTGTTTATATTTGTATTATTTTATTTTTTAAATTTATTTTGTTGTATTTATTTTGTTTTATAAACTTTTATTTGTTTTGTTTCAAATTCTATTGGCGAAAAGAGTCAAGAGATGTCCTAAATTTATTGCGTTTATTTATTGTGAATTCCTTCTTATTTTTTTGTTTTGTTCAATTTCGTTAGGTTTTGTTTTTTTCAAGTTTGTCTAGTTTGGTTAAGTTTTGTATTAACTTTTTTTTATTTTCATTTGTTTTGTTTTAACCTTTTTTATTTTCATTTGTTTTTTTTGTTTATTATTAAATTATTATAGGTTAGATATTCTCTTGAACTTGTTAGAATGAGATGCAATGCCAAAATCATATTTAAAAAATGAGTGAAGAATCAATTTTTTATATACATATAAAGGTTAATAACACGCCAATGCAATTTAATTTTGTTTTATTCTTTGTGTCGTACGCGTTTCACTCTATTTCCAGAGCATCATCAGTGACATATGTGACATGTGTGACCAACAATATCCAGTTGTGAGTGAAGAATGGTTATGCAATACAAACTATTCCTACTAAAAAAATCAGCAGGCACCATTTAGCTGGAGTCAGATTCACAAAGTAAATTATTGTGTTGTTGCGTAATTATCTTGCCCCGAGGCAATACTTGATGCTCGTAAGAGAAAATCACACATATTGGATACTTCTAGAACAGCGTTATTAACTGATGATCACTAACTGCCTCCAATTGACCAGAACTGGATCTTACAAGAGCACCGGCAGTCGGATGATCGGAACTTATGTCCGGGGATAAATAATCTCTGAATCATGCAAATGCAGGCTTTCCCGGCGAATAAATGACAACAAATCTTCTAGGGTTTGCAGCCGGATTTTTTTAGAAAGCTTGTCGCTTTATAATAAAATCCGGCTGCAAACCCTAGAAGATTTGTTGTCAATCTCTGAATCAGTGACAAAAATAACTACGGATTGTCGTAGAAACAGAAACGAAGTTTGATAGAAACGCCAAACGTGCTCAGATCTTGAGTGTGTGAATGAATCTTGCATCA
>CM061920.1:363968715-364015678 GCA_031002005.1 Vandiemenella viatica | reverse complement strand
AGGATTGCCGGGTTGGGATAGACGGCCATGAAGGCGGATAGCGCAGCAATTGAGAAACTCTGTCAACCAGGTCCTAAAGCAACGACATGAAATTATTATAACGTATTCAATAATTAATTCAGTCAGAAACTGGTGACACCTATGTACAACTAATTTTCATTTCACATTAGAGATCCCAAAAGTTTAAATGTTTTTAAACATTTAGCCTCGTGGGTAAACTATAACATTCTGACGTGGCATTCGGAAAGACAAAGGTTAGTATCCTCGCAGAGCGAAGCTCATTCTCTTTCTTTCAACGTCGGGTTGTTAATATCGTCCGTGATTGTTTTACACCAGTTTGTTCCACTTCAACGCTGACCTTTCCGACTATAACTATTCAGCCGCCAACAAGCCGTAAAAGTGGAAAAAGAAAAATATATTTTTCAATTACATGAGGAAAGTAAACAATCAATCGCCGCATCCAGCCAAACCTATTCTTATTTAGTCATAAGGCTCAACTCTTCATTTTAGATGAAGTTTTGTAACGACGCAAAAATAACACAAGACTTTTTTTGTAAACTGAATCCACTTAATAATGGCGTGCACATGGTGAGCTGAGCTCTTGCATAATGAGGCGAAGTCAGCCAAAACATTCGTAGTTCCTCTCTGTTCGTTAAGAATAACAATCCTCCCTACCACAGGGAAAACCTGTGGAGTCGAACCCTGATCCTAAAGTTTGAGCAATAAGTCTCACAATCAAAGTGAAACGTATGACAGAACGCTTATCTTTCTTTGCATACTTCCAGTCTCAAGTGAATACACTGGCATAGTAATTTGTTATACCTTTAATTTAATTTAATTTAATTGCAATGGAGCACAGGCTCCGGTGGCAATCCTGTAGCATTTCATATAGCTGCGCGTAGTGCCCCTCGCGTGTTTTAATGCAACCGTAAAACATAGCACGTATAAGGGACATTCCTTAGGTCGGTACGACGCAGAGCTCCCATTAAATAAGAAGAAAAAATAGCGAAAGTAAAATAAAAATTAGTCCTTGTTCTTATTCACATCTACCGTGTTACTGTGATTGTCTCTTTTATTTGGAATTTTCTGGGAAAATTATTTGAGAATGTTCTGCAAAGACAAAGCTCACACAAGCACACATGCGGCTGTGACTTTGTCAACATCTCATAGCATGGCGACGAAGACTGTGTATGGATATTGGGTGATTGTTTAGGACTAGTCATGTGGAAGAGACGAGATGATCATGACTATAAATTAACGAGTAGAGGCATATATGAGTAGAAAAATTGTGATTTGTGCGTAACGCACTGCGATAAATTATTTACATCGAACAGAGAAAAAGTTTAAAGTAAAAATCCGCATAGTGTAAAAGTAGGTGTGTAAGGAATTAGTCACCATAAAGCAAGCGCCATCGTAATTAATAATAGTAATGAGTTATCATGTTGAAAAATCTGTCACAGATAACAACAGACGAATAAACACCATGACTGAAATAGCAAACTATTTTCAAGGGATCACTAAACATAATGGTTTTTTAAATTTTGAACTTAGATTTTTGCGCAATCATAATCATGTCTTCTACTATTGTGCATGCAGAAAGAAGAGAGAAACATTAAGAGGGCCGGTGCGGCCACCGAAATTTAATAAACATGTAACCAATTACTGTAAAGATCATAAATATACTATTTTATAGTATGATGGGTATGTATGAGATATGTGTTCAAGATGGGTATTTGATGAAGAATTAGAAGCTTTTAGCGGAAGGGAAGGTTACCACGACCATGATGAGCAATTTAACTCAAACAGTGAAAGAATTTAATGTAAAAATGCGTAGTAGGTGTCACTTCACTTATCACTGCATGGTGTATGACAATTATTAGTAATAAGTAAAAAAAAAGGACGAATGGGACTCAAAGTTAATCGATGGAAGCGATTGACGGTCATAATAGTGAAGTCACTTAGAAATGAATAATGAAGTTCATTAAAATCTTAACCTATGAATTACGCATATCAACGAAGGGTTTCTGACTTTCTGCAGACAGAGAAAGTAAAACGATTGTGACTAAGATATTCCATCTCAACGCCGCCGTTATGCGGGCTGCATTAGCGCACGCTAAGGCGCATGACGTTACATTTGTGCTTCGGAGCGCAACAGGATAAGAAAAACAGTCACGCTGCTTGTACAGAGAGCGAGTAGGCTACTACAGCTAAAAAACAGGGTATCCGACGTTCAAGTGACACTTCAAGCTCTAGACTTCAGAAGTCAAAGACAGCTGCGCTCAATTTAGAGATATTACCACAGTAATAAATCGTTATTACTTGTACGAAATTATATATTTATTTTTTAAATCATACCGAGAAAGGAAATTCCCATACCTGTGTATACAAACCAAAATTTTCTATGCGTATTCCTAAGGCCTATTCTATCAGTGAAGAGGATGAGGCCATTTTAGGGTTCTTGAAACTCCATTTCGGTAGTTTTAAACAAACTTCATACATTCGTTGAGGTTTTAAGATATAAGTTTATAAAGCTAGATACATTTATTCTCAACGTAGTTCCCTTACGGAACTTATTAAGTTATGTAAACTTCGAGAAATTTATTATAATCTGAAGTTTTGGTACAGAAGAACTTTGCTTACATCAAGTAAATCCATTAATTGCCTTGACTTAAACTTTAGTTAACTGATTTTGTACATTATGGAAGGCAGTAGTTGCTTGTTTCTGTCAATAAACAATACTTCCACTTATTACGAATTATCAACTATTTTCTATCAACAAATTAAGTATAATTAACTTCCCGTTTATCGTTCACGCATTTTGAATCACTGTCTACTTGTCAACATAGCTTTGGAGAAAATTGCAAGTGCCAAATTGTTTAAAACTGTTTCACGTTAATTAAACTACTGTTCAGGATCTCCTTCGCCAACTCAGTTCATTTCTGAGATTTCCTTACCAACAAAACAAAAAGTCTGACACTCACTTATAGAAGAAATCAACTGCTAATTTATTTTCATCTTCGCATCTAAGTACCTAACATACTGCCAGCAAGCTATTCAGCCACATTCTGTCTTCCATTGACTCCAAATCCAGGTTATTTCGTTAGAATTCTTGTGTAATAATACAAGGATAAAAGAATAATGTCTCTTTATTAACGAGTAGCTGTTGTATTATCTACCAATATTCCAGTGGAATATAAAGATCAGGTGATTAAAACCAGGAACGGACTGGAAACTAATTGTTAAGGTAAAAACTAGAAGTTGTTTAGGTAAAAACCTTAAGTTGGAATCCCAATCAAGTATGATATCCTTACGTTCACTTCACGTGGCTTAAACATTTCGCAAAGCTTTTTTTGTGTACGTGAAACATGCTATAAATGTTCCGATCACTGGATTCCACTTTAAATTTAAGACACAACTACTACAGATATGATAAGTTCGGCAACTTGATGCTGTCTTACCCGGAGATAATACTAATACACTTTAATGTGTCATCTCCTAATGAGATGGAGAAAATGAAGAAAAAAAGAACAAATATAAAATTGTGATGTTACAGACGTTCACATTCTGAATACAATATTAAGCATGCCATATGAACATTTAGCTCTTTTATGTAAAAATGATTATAAAATCTAAAACTCACTCACTAAAAGTAGGATCTCCCACGTAATGAACACTCTTAAAATGAGTAAGTTCTCGGGCGTTAAAAAGTAAAAAATTACAATTACGCGTTCTTAACAGACAGCAAAAAGTTGCAAAACAAGCTTTCGAATTCTAATTACCCTTTTTTTCAAGCTAATTAGGAATGTAACATAAATTTTAAAAGACTGCAATCTCATAAAGACCTTATTTAGCAGTTTATACTCAAGATATCGATCAAATAGGTTTGTCGAGTTTATAGTGTTATTAAAGTACTAATTTAAGAGAAATATTTTTTATGTTTTCACCAAATAGGTCTGTGAGTCATTCCGACACGTATACTTGAGGTTCTATTAAGTATTTATGGTATTCTTCTTCTTCATATCCGCCTTTCCAAATGTTAGGACGAACTACCTTTGATGAGTTTTATATTGGCCTGTTCAAATCTGGAGCTTTGGTTTGAAATTCGCATACCTTCACGCCAAGCATTTTATACCTACTGACAGGTGGTACTAGAACTTGGTTCTAAAGGTGGGAATGGCGGGATACCATCTGTCTGCGAAATGCGTAACTATGTTCTGTGTGAGATAAGTGTATTGTTATGAAATGTGTAGCTTATGAGGTGGAGACTGGGAACCGTCCCGCCATTCGCCTTGATGGAAACGGAAAACCGTCCAAAAACCGTAGTCAGGAAGGCCAGTGCGCGGGTGCCTGGGCTCGAGCCCGGTCCAGTTGTACCTCCCCGACACAGTGTGCGGCGTATCAGCGCATTGAGCCACACTGGCGGGTTGAGTGTCCACGGTTTCAATAAATATAATTACAATAAGATGATAACTGGGAGTTATATTTTCCTTAACAACAACAAACACATATGCTGCTTCGTTTTCATTAGTGTTTATCTGTATATATTCTGCTGTGCACATCGTTTCAGTGTCGTCTTTCACTGCCTTCATCAGTTGAAGCAGCAAAGGAAGACAGCGAAGGAAGCCGCTGACACGTTACGCATAGCAGAACTCCTCCAGCTAAACCCCCGAGAGCAGTTCGACGGGAATGACTAAATTGTCATATGAAATACAATATAATTACAGCAGTTGCCATTCACGTTGTTCGTCATAATAATCTGTTTTAAAGTTAAGCATTACATTCTGAATACGAGCAAAGAAAGTTGAAAACTGGTTGATTAACATAGCCTTGTATTATTATCATTTTCAAGCTAGAAATTTGTGCAACAGAAAACAAATCATCCTTAAAAATGGTAAAACAATATTTAGTTGGAGAAATTCATGCTTCCATAACGATATCTTTTCCAGAGGCATGAAATAGAACTCACCATAAAATCAAATAATTATGCGATACTCTGTCTAAAAAAAGTCGAACTGTATTCTAAAACAACGTATTCAAATATTCCACCCACCCAGCAAAACAATCTAAAAATTGGAAAAGATTGAATCCTCGAACAAGTCACATAACGTTTCCCAATCCGTAAATGTTTATTCTTCCATTAATAAGATTTACCCATCCCCATCTTTCATAAAACTGCTTCTTTTATCTTTGCATGTTGAATATAACGGTACTATCATGTGATGTAAGCTACAGTTTCAGCAAAATCTGGTTGTTAAAAACAGAACTGAAATTTTTAAGGTTAATATCCAATTCCAGTTCTCACAAAACTTAACTATTCTCCTTGATTTGTTTCGAAGGTAAAAATAAGAATGCCTCTAAATATTATTCATTTTAATAAACGGGTTTGTCAACAACAATGATGCATGACACAACCTGCTCCCAAACAACTCTAAACTAGAGAATCTTGGCGAAGATTTAGAAACATTTTGGCTTAATGGAACCTCAACACTACATTATGTGGATATCAAATAAAAACGAAATTGGATATTTCTAGACGTAAATTCCACTGGCAGGATATTCTTGCTACCAAGAACGAGGAAAAACTAAAACCCACAACTTCGAAGTAAGGACGTGTAGGACTATCACTCTACATCAGGACAATGTTGGCAATGTGTTTTTGTGATATTTTGTGGGCTTTTACAATCCCTTTAAGTGTAAATATGAGTGCTAGTTACAATTAACTTTCTTCAACAGCTAAAAACGCGCAGTGATAATTAATAGTGTCACGCAATTAATTTAATAAGCCTTCGCATTCAATTCCGTGTAAATTCAACTTCTGCAAACAACCTGTTAATTCACCATGGAATGAACAGTAATTTCACTCTTCCCAACCATTGCTCGCCAGCAATTGCTAGCAAAATGAATACCATTGTTTACATTCGACTTAAGATCCACAAGAAGAGGCTAGATATACAGACAAATGTGGGACTCGAATCGCAGATTGATACTCATACACTCAAAGCATTACTAGTTAGTAAAAAATCTGTCAGCTTCCTAATTATAACTGGAGCCCCGTCAGACACCCATTGAGGCAACAGACCGCTCTGAATAAATTTCTCATCCCATTTATGTCATATGGAGATCAAGGGTTCTGTTTTCTACATTTCGTATATATTTAACAAAGACTATAGAAAATAATTAACATGTAACTGATGATCCTTCATTTCAACAACGCTAGTAGAATAAGCTACACAACCAGATCAACAAAACTGTATCTACCAAGAAAGAAAAAGATTCAGCTAAAAGGGATAATACGTGTTCCTCACTTCCATTTCCATTTTTTAAATAAGGGCTTTAAGGGTCTTCAGAGATAGTATAGGGTTGTGGCCATAGAATATGAAGTAACTCTGCCTAACCTTTTGTAGAGGATACTTCCCACGGTTCGTCTTGGGTGATTTCGAAAAATCTTGAAAAATCGAAGTATAGATGGCCGGAAATGTGATGGAACAATAGTTCTCCCAAACATCAATCTACGCTCAACGACCGGGTTTGGTAATGAATTCCTCGTTAGGTATCACATCAAAAAGTTTGACATTAAGGTACTTCTTACCTTAGTCGTTCAATGGACACGTTCAGTAGTCTTCTTCGATCCTAAGCTTCTGGTTCCAGCTGTTCACCTGACACTATCGAGTCGCATCGGCACTAGGCAATTACTAGAGCAGCACTGTTGACCACTACCGTCTCTTCGCTCGTTGTTGTCTTCACAAAGGCCTAGGCACTGTTCGCATTGACACACCGCAACAAATCCGGTCGGTGTTGTTCGCCGCCTCTGTGAAAGACGACTGGGGTTCCAAAGAAAAAGCTGCCTCGCTCAGCGAAGTCAAGTCGAAATCCCCGCCGTCAGGCCGCCCGCTAGATGTCTCCCTTCCCTCCTGCTCTCCTTTCTCTGCAGACCACACCTGCACTCCGGGCACCGGGTCACAGTAGCCAAGGAGAACTGGCTTCTCTCACTTTCATGCCGGAATTACTACTCCAGAGCAGCAAACATCACACTGCTTTCGGTTTTCTCAAGGCTACTGTATCTCTTATTTCTTTATTTTGCACGTTGCGCCGGACTACTTAGTTCCCGGGGTCATACATTTCATTTATGTCGTTTTAGTAATCCCAGCGTCCCTCAATGATCAATGTTAGAGTCACTGTTATTTCTCCCTCCTGTAATCATTAACTATTTAAATTCTTAACGGAAGATTTAAAAAAATAAAACCTTCGTTACCACTTAACACGTTTGTGTGTCTAGCCCATCTTCCTAAGATGGTATGATAACTGTTTTTATTAACATTCCTCAGTCTTAAATAAAGATGTATTACATGTATGCCATAATTTGTTTTGGGTTTGAAATAGTGAAAAACCATGATAAAAACAGCCGTCATAACAATTATCCGCGACAATTAAAACATTAGTAAATGTCTAATCATAGTTTAATAAAGCTCGAAACGAGTGTTTCATTGGTAACCAACGGTCAATATGAAAAGTGTTTGTTTTTTATTTTTGAAGTTTAATTATTTGGTTATTCACCTATTGAAAGGATGTTTTGGCACTGTTTCTACTTTCGGCATGTTACGTACACACTAATTCCTAGAAGAACCACTCTTAAAAGAATAATTCTATGATCTGTCACAAAACATGAACAGCACCAAAACTTATTGAGGTCACTCAGAAGTTAAAAGCCAAAAATATTATTTTTCTCCAACTGAGAATCTTGTCAAAACTAAGCCAGCGTTATGGAGGTCGTTATGCTTACCATAAACCCACCAAAAAGTCATATTGATGCACGAAAAGAGAGACAAGTAAAAATTTACCAATTAATTTCACAGACAGCTTTATGAGTAAGTAAAGATTTACCAATTGATTTCACAGATTTATTAACAATTATTGGAATAATACCTATTGAAACATTCAATTGGCACCACTGACGATGGGAAACAAATACGGCAGTGAGGTAACAAATACTTTTTAAGGTTTGTAGAACTGGCGACGTAATATAATTGATATGAATATTTTTTTTTTTTTTAGAAGATTGCAAGCTAAATTTTTGATGAAACTCCTGATAGTAATTAACGGATCACCAGATTCATCCAATTTTGACTGGATTGCGGAATATTTATTTAATTTTATATATTTCTATGTCCTTCAGTCTATACGATCATTCAGCCAGCTTCAGGTGTTTACATTTTGTAAAATAGAAATATATTAAAATTTAATAGTTTCAAAATAAGCATTAGGGGGCGTCCATTAATTACGTGAGGTGAAAAAGGAGGGCTGAGGGGGGTCGATGGAAATCTCACGAGGGGGAGGAGGCCGTCGACCGAAAATTCACGTGAACTGTTGAAATTCTTGAAGGACAGTAGGGCGGAAATGGCCTTTGTGGAGGGTATAAACGCCCTTGGAAGCAGGAGAGCTAAAAAAAAGGGGGGGGGGTCCCGTAAAAATCTTACGTCATCTTAGGAAGAGAGGGTCCGAACCAGATCTTACCAAATCTCATCAGAAAAAAAGGGGGGGGGAAGTCCGGAATTCCGGAAAACACCCCACGTAGTTAATGGACGCCCCCTTACTATAACTCTATGTTAAGAAAATAATTACATCACATGATGGGCGAGAATACGTATATGTCGTTTACAAACTTCACCAACACCAAGCACATACAAATAAAGATAAATATGGCACTAATTGTTCCAGATAAATAAAATAGAATTACTTACATTATAATAAAAAAAATATGTGAAAGTACAATTTTAACATAGACAGAAAACTTTACTTAAATATACTAATAGGCTATTTGACAGTATTCAAAATATATTACAAATTGTAGTCATTCGCGTAGATTAATGCTTAAGGAAACTATTTTTGCTAAATTTGAAAAAAAAGACGGATTGTTTTCAATTAAAAAAATAAAAATCTAATTTTTGCCTCTTGTCACCTGACAGAAAATGCTCTGGGATTGGAGATCGCTTTAGTGACGTCACATGCCTGTAGGCGCTGCAGCTGCATATGGAGTGTTTCCCGCTATCCCAGTTTTCAACTATTTGTTGCTGGTTATCTCTTGTTACTAATGAGCTTTTGTGTTGGATACAAAATGAAGAACAATTTGTAAAAGCCTACAGCCGAAAAATAGCGAAAATCATTTGTCGGACTAGCTATAGAAACAACCACTGACTTTTATTCTACAGAGCTTGAGAATGTAATAACTTCAATTCGACAATCATTTATATTTAAACTGGAAGTTAGAGATTAACAGAAATCCTTCATAAGAATGACTAAAATTTTAAATTAAGTTAGTTGTTTTAAGGAGATATTTAGGAGAAACATGCAAGTGTAGTAGAAGGTAAGCATAACAGTTAAATAACTGGATGTTATGGACAATATTTCTTAACTGCAGATAAATAATTATAGATAAATAATATTTTTTTCCAACAAAACTGAATTTATTGTTTATTTATTTAACGACCGCGTTCACTTCGCCGCACGTAGAAACTGTAATGTTTAAGTGCTCAGCTATTAACGAGAAGAAAAGTAATGATGCCATGATGTCCAGGTAGTTACATGGTTAAAGGTGCTATAGGAATTTGAAAGATCCTATATTCGAACCATGATTAGGATAAAAAAAAATTTCGTGTGTAAATTTTTTTTGTTTCTGTTTTGCCGTTTGTTGCTTTACAGAATCATGTTTTTGTTAGAAGGAGTCATAAAACGTCATGCAAACGTTTGAAACGTAAATTGCTGTCATACAAGAAAACTTTTATAAAAGATAACCTCCTGCTTTTAAGTTTTGAAACATACCAAAGAAACATCATCATTGCAACAAAACCCAAGTACTCGGTTGCGAATAACAGGATTTATTTTAACAATAATATTGCACGATAATCTCGCAACAATTCCGGAACGCTTTGAATACTTGTTGTTGGAATTTCTACGTGACGAAACAACTGTATGTTGCCTTTTTGACATAAATGCATCTATTTAAGCGGTATTTACTTTTAATGCGCAAGTAATTTTCATTTTTTTAAAAAACTTTTTATCGATGTGCAAGTAATGTCCAGTTTCAGCTTTGAGTTTTCTTTGGTTATGTCACAAATGTTTATAATACTCTTGCTATCCAAAAATTTGTGAAACATTCGGAAAAGAAATTAATGTTTTGGTGGATTTTAGAATAAGAATATGCGGCGCTACCAACAGCAACTAGTATCCAAAGAAAACGCTCACATCCGTCACTCTGTCACTATTCGATAAGTTCTCAAAATTTCGTGACTACAACTATTAATCATACCGAAAAAAAATGTCCTGTGCCCTCCCTACAGATTTTCTTGTCAAATTTCCGTCAATATCGGTATAAGCATTTAGTCGTAAAAACGTAACAAAAGACAGAGACTTACTTCCGCATTTATAGTATTATTACTGCAGGATCACACACACACTGACTGCGAATCACCCCTGAGGGATCAATGTAACGTAAAAAGTGTACACCTACAGCATTGCAAGACTACCTACGATTTGCCTCGCATTGCACCCCTAACTTTGTGATATCTACAGTTTAACATTCAATCCTAATAACCGACGGCCCCGGCGTGACTCCTACGATCAAAAACAATTTTTAAAAATCTTAGCCTTCCACGGAGAGATGAACCGGAGACCACGATCCAAACATTAGTAACCAAGCGCTTTAACCACTGAGCTACCTGACCACTACACGGAAAAACAGTACAGAGACCTCCACATCCAACGCGTCTGTCTATCGCCGTTCAGTAATTTTTCGAAATTATAAGACAACATGGGGGTGTAAGGGTTTGGGAGAGACTATACTAGTCTTTTCCAACCAAATGTCAACCTCTCCTTCACGTGGTGCACCCTGTTTGCACGGACGAGGCTCTGGCGACTGAAAGATTCCCGGTACAAGGAGTCACCCACTGCTTGCCAACGGCCTCCGAAAGGAGGACGGAAGAGCGGGGAGCGGTTCAGGGCACCCTCTTGCCCTTGGGGTTGGAAACGGCCCCTAAAGGCGGATGAATCAGAAATGATCAACGACATGGGGATGCAGAAGGCAACGGGAAACCACTGCATTTAAGACCCAAAGGGTATCCCGATGACATGTAATCCTCTCAAATTACATATATCATAATGGCTTCTTCCTGGGTAAAATATTCCGGAGGTAAAATAGTCCCCCAATCGGATCTCCGGGTGGGGACTGCTGAGGGAGGAGTCATCAGAATGGATAGAAACATTCTACGAGTCGGAGCGTGGAATGTTAGAAGTCTGAATAGGGTAGGTAGGTTAGAAAACTTAAAAAGGGAGATGGAACAACTTAAGTTAGATGTTGTGGGGATTAGTGAGATTAAATGGAAGGACGCACAGGATTTCTGGTCCGGGGAACACAGGATAATTAGCACACAAGCTGTCAATGGAGTCACTGGTGTAGGATTTGTAATGAACAAGAAAGTAGGGAAACGGGTGAGTTATTATGAACAATTTAGTGACAGGATTATTTTGATGAGATTAGAAACTAAGCCCGTCCCAACCACATTAGTACAAGTATATATGCCAACGTCACAGGAAGATGACGAAGAAATAGAAAAAATATACGCTGAAATTGAAGAATTAATCCAATATGTGAAAGGGGAGGAAAATCTAATAATCATGGGTGATTGGAATGCAATAGTGGGAGAAGGAAAAGATGGGAATACTGTAGGAAGTTTTGGTCTAGGAGAAAGAAATGAGCGAGGAAGCAGGTTGCTAGAATTTTGTGAAAGATATAAGCTAGTAGTGGCAAACACACTGTTTAAGAACCATGCAAGAAGAATATACACCTGGAAACGTCCTGGGGATACAGGCAGATATCAGCTAGATTATATCATGGTCAAACAGAGATTCAGGAATCAAGTTCTAGACGGTAAACCGTACCCAGGAGCTGACATAGACTCGGACCATAATTTGATAGTAATGAAGTGCAGGCTGAAATTCCAGCGATAAAGGAAGCAGTATAAACAGAACAGACTGGAAGTGAATAAACAGAAACAATCTAGCACAAGAGAAAAATTTGCAGAAATGGTAGACTTAGGTCTAAGAATTAACTGTGAAAGGAGCTCAACCGAGGACGAATGGAATGCATTAAAGACCGAAATAATGGAAGCTGGCAAAGAAACCTTAGGCTTTAGGGAACAAGCTGCCCGAAAACCTTGGATCACAGAAGAAATTTTGCAGCTGATGGATCAGAGAAGAAGGTACAAACATGCTCTGGATCAAGCAGGAAGAGAGCAGTACAGGCAATTTAGAAATCAAATAAATAGGAAATGCAAAATAGCAAAAGAAAAATGGCTACAAGGAAAGTGTGAAGAAGTAGAAAAGGAAATGGTCATAGGAAAAGTAGATGTTGCATACAGAAAGATAAAACAGAATTTTGGAGAAATGAAGAAAAGAGGTATGAACATTAAAACTGCCGATGGGAAACCTCTTTTAAGCTCAGAAGATAGAGCTAACCGATGGAAGGAATACATTGAGAAACTGTATGATGGGGACGACTTGAACAATAGTGTATTGGAAAAGGAAGGTGATGTCGACATTGATGACTTAGGAGATCCTGTTTTGAGGACAGAATTTAATAAAGCTCTGAATGACTTGAAAGCAAATAAGGCAGTTGGAATTGATGAGATCCCTGCAGAACTTATTAAATCTCTAGGAGAGGAAGGAATCGAAAGATTATTCAAGCTGATATGAAAAAGTTATGAAACAGGAGAAATTCCAACTGATTTTAATAAAAATATCATCTTCACACTTCCAAAGAAAACACAAGCCGACAAATGTGAGAATTATCGCTCCATTAGTCGAACATCACATGCTTCAAAATTACTGAACAGAATAATATACAGAAGGATGGAAAGGGTAGTAGAAGAGATAGTAGGTGAAGATCAGTTTGGGTTTAGCAAAAATCGCGGCACAAGGGAAGCAATTCTGTCTTTAAGATTAATACTTGAAGGGCGGATTAAGAAAAACAAAGATACTTTTATGGCATTTGTTGATTTAGAAAAAGCTTTTGATAATGTTAGGTGGGACAAGATGTTCAAAATTTTAAAGAAGTAAGGTCTAAAGCAGGGGTGGGCAACCAAAATGATCTTGCGGGCCACTTTGGAAATGCGTCATAACTCCGCGGGCCACATATAACATTATATATTGTATATTAGATGTTCCGAGATGCGCCCGTATTATGAGTTCGCAAAATATAACATAATTATTCGGCGAACTGATAACTGTAAACTCATAAATAAAACAGGCAATATCTGTCATATATTCGCAAAATCATATTTTAAAAACAAAGAAACTTTTTTCTCATAATTTCGAGTTAATTTTGAAATATATGGATGCACAAATAATGTATTTTTTTTTAAATACATTGGTTTTCACTACATTGGCAATTATAAACTAAATATAATTTGAAAAAGTGTGATGAATCTTCAAGGCGGCCGCGGGTCGGCCAACCATGCTCTAAACCCAGTACGATGCTTATTTTTTATTAATTTTCATGATTGAAAAAAAAGCTGCTCACATTTACATGTGCTTCCGAATGTGCAAATTATTTTTCGTACGAAAACTCTCAGCTTTGGATATTTTTCTTCGGAAAGGTATGTTCTGTATCTGAAATTTCTGAACCTCTCGCGGGCCGGATTGAAGCTGGTGGAGGGCCGAATTCGGCCCGCGGGCCGGGGGTTGCCCATATATGGTCTAAAGTATCGAGATAGAAGAATACTCTATAAACTATATAAGAATCAAGTGGCTGTAATAAAAGTAGAGAATCACGAGAGACATGTATCAGTTAAAAAGAGTGTGAGACAAGGTTGTAGTCTATCCCTGTTAATATTCAACTTGTATGTAGAAGAATCAATGAAGAAAGTCAAAGAAAAATTTCCATGTGGCATAAGTTTTCAGGGAGAAAAAATCAGTATGCTTCGATTTGCTGACGACATTGTCTTATTAGCAGAGAGGGTTGTGGATATTGAGAAGTTATTGAATGACATGAACAAAATACTGAAGGAAGATTTTGGACTGAATATAAATCAAAGTAAAACAAAAGTGATGAAATGTAGCAGACATGACACCAATACTAGCATATTAAATATAAAAATAGGATCTGATGCAATAGGAGAAGTGAGTGAGTTCTGTTACTTGGGAAGCAAAATTACAACCGATGGCCGAAGCAGGAATGATGTTAAAAGCAGAATAGCACTAGCAAAAATAGCCTTCATGAAAAAGAGAAACCTTTTAGTTTCAAATATTGATCTAGGAATTAGAAAGAATTTCTTAAAACTCTATGTGTGGAGCGCAGCACTTTACAGTAGCGAAACATGGACTTTAGGAATACCGGAAAGAAAGAAACTTGAAGCATTTGAAATGTGGTGCTACAGAAGAATGCTGAAAATTAGGTGGACAGACAAAGTAAGAAATGAACGAGTTTTGGAAATGATGGGTGAGAAAAGAAGTTTATGGAAGAAGCTTACAGGAAGAAGAGACAGGCTGGTAGGTCATATTTTGAGACATGCTGGATTGGTTAATTTGTTAGTGGAGGGAACAGTTGAAGGTAAGAACTGTATAGGTAGACAGAGATTAGAATATACGAAGCAGATAATTGAGGACGTGGGTTGTAAGGGGTATGTAGAAATGCAGAAAAAAAAAGACAACATGAATTATTTATACGGATAATTTTTCAATCAAATGTAGAAAGTATTTTTCTCCTTGTTTCAAAGCATAAGTGTGCTAAGTTTCATCGAGATCGGATGAAAACTGCGGATTTGTATGAAGAACAAACAATATATATATATATCTAGATGAATGAATTCACGTTACCTCAGTGAGAGAGAGAGAGTCGTGAAATCATAGACATCCGCTAATATCTGCGTTAGGAGGCCTAAGTAGATATCAGATAGGAAATCTGGATTGAGGGGGAGTGTAACCCCTTTGGTGCTCGCCATCTTGAATTAGTGTGAAATATCTTGAAAGTGTCAAATTAGGAAATTGCAACGAGGACATATCATTCGTTTCTACTGGGGGGTTGGTATAAATAATTCCGTGTGGTCCCATTTATCTGGTGATTTCTTACCGTATGCGCAATGAGACTCAGTCATAGCCGCCTACACTAGCTCGGTAAATCTACCGAAGCAAAGGGGTCCTACAGTTTAAGATGGAATGCGAACCTCAGAGCATACCAGCGTAATTCATATTAACAAAGCAAAGATTTATCAAATGGTACGGTCAGTTTTTAAAAATCCCGATCGAGACCGGGATTCGAACCGGACACCTTCTCATCACCAACCACATCTCTTAACCTACCGAGCCAACAGACTTGTGGATACAAAAATCAGAAGGCGTGCAAAAAGAGGGTAACTAGATTTGTATGCATAAATTATCGAGCAGCACCCCAAGTAACTGACATAAATGAAGTGTTGGGAGCCATTAAAAGGTAGGAAGCAGGTTTGTATTAAAATGCGATGGCGATAAAGCCGGAGGTTTTCCCGGCGTCACAATGCAATGTAGTCTTCTCGGTTTTGTAGAAACACGACGTTTCAACGACGTGATCTTCCGTCTTCATCAGTTTCTAACATTGTGACGTTCTTATCATGTAGTCAGTTCGTAATTCATAACATAACTGACATTATAATTAGAGCCTGATGAAAAAGATAGAGAAAGGCGTCGAAATGTGTTTTTCTTGCTTTTTCTGTTTCTTTTTAGAAAAAAAAGATATTTACGTAAATCGAGTAGACTACATCTAGCTTGAATAGACATTTGGTGAAGAATTGGGAATATTGTTGGAAGGGAACAGAGAACTATGCACAAGACACGAAGAATTTTCCATTATAGGTGAGGGAATCGAGGACTGAAGAGTGTTATTGGGAAAGCTGTCGGACAACTTACCTCAAATAATAAAAGAATTTAGAGTTTGTTTAAAACGAAGTACTGACATATTAAATCAAACATTACTTCCATATCAACAGATAATAAACATCAATACACTTTTCCTATACGGCTAAAAACAAAATTTTATGGGAATATTAGTTTGTGTGTTCAAAATTCAAATATAAATCTAAGAGAATTAAGGAACCCAGCAGGAAATGATGGGAATAAAGTTGGTACATTGAATATTGCATAACACCAGAACAGAAATATCCTCGCAAAATGTCATCATGCATAATGCTATAATGAGTGCCCAGTGTTAATTACACAATGAACCTCTACTGTAAAGATAAGATATACAATATCTTATTTCATGTCGACATATCATTTACCAAGAATGTAACCTGATGTACATAGAACATGTAAATAAATTGGAATGCAATTGTTTAAAATAAAATGTAATGAACTTGGCTGTATGGGCGATAAGGCCGAAAGCCATTAAATTAAAAAACAAAAACAAATGCTGATTAGACTTCATAACGCAAATAGTGAGGTTGAGAGAGAGAGAGGAACAATTTTAGTGATTCACGAAACTTGAAGGTTTATTAAAATCTTTAACTAAAAAATTCTGCACTGTCACATTCAGTATCGTATGGCCGGAGCGTGGCGCTGACCCGGTCACATCCATTCTGGTGCCAACGGTTGTAATTGAAATGCGGAGCTCCACCTCCGTGAATCCTACGGGAAGCGGCAGGAGCCGTAGGAACCCCGTGACCTTTACCTTAATTCACTTTCGTATACGATAGTACAGGAATGCAATAAGACGAAGTGTGAAGAGGAAAATATTGTAATAAATACTAAACAAACTGCACTGAAAACGCAGCCCAAATATTGGATGAATAATTTCAGAATGTAACTATTATATTACAATACTGAATCTCAAATAGTTTTGTAAGGTTCTGCTTTGCGAAAAACGGGTTAAGTTATTATGTCTTCAAGATTAAATTATACAAAGATAATGGTACTAATATATTTGCTATTGACATATGGCAGAGAAAATAACATTTGCGATACTAATTTGAAGTCTTCATACGGGGTTCACGTGGAGCAAGTCCGGCCTAGGGCATGGTGGTTGCAATTCAAAATGTTTGAATTCGCTGTACGATTGAAACGCCAAAATGCCATATGTAGGGGAAAAAATGCTTATTATCGAACATCTCGCAAATAGACATAAATTTACGGTATTATAAAACAAGCCTAAGTGCCCGCCATTTTAAACGCGATAAAAGTGATGCTAAATTAGGCAAAGGCTTATGGTCCGGCGGACAGACGTTCTGGTTACGGTATTAACGGATATTACAGTAATTATCTGGGTGAATGCTGGGAAGGTCTCCAGTTTTCCGATTCAAAAACTACACATGCAACAAAAAATAACATGTAAAATAGAAAACTTCACACGTTTCACACACACTTAGTCTTTCTAATTTGCCACAGCAACGAACGATAGAGTAATGCGACAAACTAGACGGGTAAACCAAACTGTTATATCCAAAACGTGCCCCCACGATAATAGGGCAAAAGTTGGGATGGAGAAGAAGATTATAAAGATACTGTAATAAAATAATATGATCAAATAATTATATCACAAAACTTGTTAGTAGTAAAACAATGGGTAACAACAACGTTGAAGGCCACCCCTTTTAGAGTAAACTAATTTTTTTTTCCTATTGCTTTGCGCCTCGTCGACATCAAGGTCACTAGAGGTGGGAAAGAACTTCGTGCAAAGGAATCACTGCCTCAGGTAATAATGGCCGTGAGCTCTGTGGGAACTTGAATATCCTTCACCAGTCAGTGGTGAAGAGGAAATGATAGCCAACTGTGTAAGTATATGGGCGCTCTTTCACAATTTCTTTTCTCAAGAAAACAAGTTCACTTTGACTTTGCTCTGTACGTCCAGAACAATTTACTGTTATCATTTTGTAGCTGGTAACATGATGGTGACGCATGTGACATAATATTGCATTACAGAGGGATTTAGACATAATATACTATTCAATTTAATTATGATGGAGCACATACCCTATTGGCAATTTCCATACACACCTGCTTTCCTAGTCCATCATTTTCCTTTTTTTGTTCTAATAACCCAACCCAGCTACTTTTTTTCCTTTCTGAATTTTCAATTCTTTCAGTGTTTCTGCAAAGTAGTTCATCATATCCCTAGGGAATTTTTTCCACTTCACAACTCCATACATTTTCCCACTCTCTCCCTCTCTTTTTTTTTTTTTTTTAACTTGTGGCATTATGCCTCGACAGCATTGAGGTCATTAGAGGCAGGATAGGACTGGAGGCAAGGAACGGGAAGGAATTTTGCCATGGCCTTTTTGAAGGAAGCATCCTGGTGTTTGCCTGGAGTGATTTGGGGAAACCATGGGAAACGCAAATCTGGATGCCTGGACGGGGATTCGAACCGGCGTCGACCCGAATGCGAGGCCAGAGCGTTAACCGCTCACCCACCATGTTCGGTCACTCCCTCTCTCCTGAAATCAAGTGCCAGCTTACGATCATGGTCTTCCAAGTACTGTTCCTAATTCCTCTACTCATATCTGACAAGTCTCATCACCAATATTCACCTTATATATTTCCAGCATTCTCTTCACCAATCAATTGTCTTACAATAAATCCCACCACAGGTCCTGTGTGATAGCACTGGTCGACAAGGTTTTCTTCACAAGAAATCTAATCAGTGAATCTAGAGAATTTCTTAATAATGAATTCAGATATGCGGTCAGAATTATTCCATCAAACAGTTTTTTGTGACAGCTACTTTTTAAAATTTGACCTGTCACAGGAACCTTTCTTCACCTTATATGGAGCAATTTTATTCAAGTTGTATTTAAGGAAATTATATGTAATACAAGGCAGTGCTGGATTTCCCATTAGGCTGTATAGGCTCCAGCCTAGGGGCGGCAAATTTCCTAAGGTGCCCGCTTTAGTAAGCTGTCAAATTTGTGTGTGATTATAAACATAATAGAAAAACGTCCACTATAAATTTTCATTTACATATAATCGTTTGCTACCTAATAAAGGTAATACAAATTACTGATTAGTATGAAAGAGAAAAGGGCGGCACAAAATGAACAGCCTACACTAAAAGAAAGTTTAAACCCGGCCCTGATACAAGGCAGACATGACTGTGCAGGTTTATTTAGGCCCGCCGGAAGCGGGCGTGCAAGGCGTGCATCGCACGCGGGCGGCAAAACGACAGTCGCCGCCTCGCGATAGTTGCCACTCCGATGTCGCCGCGACTAAATTTACAGCGTATTACGTAGCGGGCGAACCCTCTTTTTTTTTTGTCTCAACAGGCAACAATGGGGGCGGCAAATAATGTTTAGTTAGACAGGAGACGCCATAATCGGTATTGCACGCGGGCGCTCTAACAGCTAGCGGCGGGCCTGGGTTTATTCATATTTTGACATGCATAGACCCGTTAATCTGGCATTGTGACATGTCATTGTTGAGCTGATTGTGAACTTGTTAGCATGAATACCTTACTGAAATATTTCCTTCCTTTCTGTTTAGAAGTATATGTTGAGTTGCAGAGTTTTATTTTTCGTCATGAAAGTGTGTAAATCATGCAGATAATTTCTGCCATATTTGTGGTGAGCTGACCTTCAGAGGCGAAATCTTATGCGACTTGTGAAACACTGTTATGAACTTTACTTTGGCTGTCAAGTGGGTGATTTTGATAAGAGCTGGGCTCCAAAGGTATGCTGTGTTTCGTGTGTTAGACTGTTGACTGGGTGGGAAAATGGTACACATCAAATGCCATTTGCATTTCCCATGATTAGAAGGAATCAAAGGATCATCTAACAGATAGTTATTTTTGTTTAACAAATATTAAAGGAATCACATCTAAAGCGAAATATATAGTTAAGTATCCAAATTTGCCATCTGCAATTAAGACTGTCTTACACAATAAAGATGCAAAAAAGGGCTGCTAGATTTGTTTCTGGAAATTATCGCAGAATGCAATCAGTGACGGATGTGATAAAGGAGCTAGAATGGGATTCATTGCAAGGCAGGAGGAGGATGAGGAGGGTCATAGGAGTGTACAGGGCGTATAATGGCGATGAGGCATGGAAAGATATTGGAGTAGGTATGAAAAGTAGTGCATGGAAGGGAAAAGATGACCATGACCACAAGCTGGCACTCGATTTCAGGCACAAGGGTGTGGGAAGATTCTCTTTTTAGGTAAGGATGTCAGGGATTGGAATGAGTTACCAACAGAACAATGAATAATTTACCGAAAATGTTAAAAGAATTTAAAGATAAAATTTGTAGAGGGCAAATGTAGGTGGGTGCAGGATAGGGGTAAGATGGGGACGTAGGGTAATTGCCACCGGAGCCTGTGCTCCATTGCAATTAAATTAAATTAAATTTCCCTGTGCCAGTATATGCAGATAAGACCTTAACTAGTTAATCTGTTCAGTGGTGTAGCAAGATTAACAACGGCCCTGGTGCAAAAAAACTATTTTGGGCCCTTAGGCCAGATGGGCGACCATTAAAAAAAAAAAGCTCTACAAAGTCGTTGTAACGTTTGCCTCGCAGGGGCTCCCTGACCTTTAGGGGTCCCCCTGAGCTGAGTGTGGGGCCCCTGAGCTGCGTTTGGGGGGGGGGCTGAGCTAGGGGCCCTGGTGCATGATACCGCCTAGCCCTCCGATAGCTATGCCCCTGACTCTGACCTAGCTCAAACTAAAAATGATTATAAAAATGGTGCTACATATCAAGGCAGTAACTGTTCATCAGAACCATACTTTCCAAGTCAACAAGACCTTAATGATCTGGTTCGAGATTTAAACCTGTCTAAACAGCAAACTGAAGTTTTAACTTCCAGTCTCAAAGACTGGAATCTAATCCAAAAAGATGTATGAATATGTAGTTATTGTAACTGCTACAGTGATTTTAAAGAATGCTTTCCTGAAGAAAATGGCATTGCGTTTTACAATAATTTATGTTCTGTTATGGAAACCCTTGGGCATCAACACCAGTCTGATGACTGGCAATTGTTCACAGACTGATATAAAGTTAGTTTTAACGCTCTCCTGCTACATATTGGCAATGAACTTCCATCAATATCTGTAGCGCATGCCGCTGATATAAAAGAGACATATGAAAATGTGAAACTAGTTTTAGAAAAAATCCAATATGAAAAATATAAATAGTATATCTGTAGTGACTTAAAGCTTACAACTTGTGTTCATCAAATTTTGCTGTTTTTTGTGTGCATAGGAAAGGAGAGATAGGAAGTCTCACTACGTTATAAAATCATCGCCTAAATCTCTTATCCCTGGCCAGAAAAATGTGTCACATGTCCCTTTAGTGATCCTGAAAAAATATATTTAACTCCACTGCATATTATATTAGGACTAATGAAAAATTTCATAAAAGCTATTGATAAACTTTCTGGCGGATTCTTCTACTCGAAATCAAAATTTTGTACGTCAGTGATGCTAAACTGAAAGAAGGATTTTTATAGGACCACAAATACATTCATTAACGGCTGATGAAAATTTTGAAGGACTGTTAAATCCACTAGAAAAAGCAGCCTGGAAGTCTTTCAAAAAGGTATGTTGCTATTTCCTTGGAAACCATAAAACAGAAAACTATAGTGACATAGTGGCTGATCTTCTGCATTCTTATGAAGCTATCGGTTTCAACATGTCCTTAAAAATTCACTTCTTGGACTTTCACTTAAACTTCTTCCTGGAAAATGTTGGGGTTGTCAGTGATGAGCATGGTGAATGTTCTCATCACCAAATTTCTACAACAGAACAGAGGTACAAAGGCAATTGGAGTTCTAATATATGCTGGCTGACTTCTGCTGAACCAAGAAGAGATATGTTCCAGGTGTAAAATATTCCAAAAAATCAATATCTACCAGTTGCTTACTGGTTTTATTACAAATTATTAAAAAAATCAAATGAATATCACAAAAAAAAACTCATGCCTGATGAGGAAAAACTAAAACAATATTTGAATTGAGCATGAAAAATACCTCTAGATTTCATGTTTTTGTTCTTGTGAAAGAAAAAAAAAAAAGATCATTTTTGTAGACCAGTGTAATAGCTGTTCCACAACCAAATCTAGATGCCCTTCACTGCATCCCCTCCAACTCCTGTATTTGATATCCAAAATGTGGGTCCCATACCCATACTACACCACTACATTCAAGCAGTGGTATGCCCATGGTTTCATAACCAGTGCCCTAACTTCTCTGGTACAAACCTTTATCCCTTTCTTCAGTAAATGATTTTGAAACCTCTCCCTATATGCTAGCCAACTGAATTTACTATCAAATAGTATATCAAGATTGTTTCACTTAATGTCTTCAACAATCAATTTGTTCCCCAATCTACAATCATAAGAATATTTATTAATTTACCTGTGTACCTAACGGGTTAATTCTTCATTGCATGTTGAAGTTAAATAGGTAGGCTAAACATGGAATAAAAATAAATGTGAAAAAGAATCAGCACAGTAGGTGCACACTGTTGGAAGGTAGGTGCAGAATACTGATAAAAAGAATACAATGTAAATATTTTGACAAATTATTAGATAATAAACTTAGTTGAGCAGGACAAATTTTACAGATGGTGAGAAAGATTTACCTGCCTCATTGGTTGAGACCAATGACACACAATGAGTGTGTTGGTGTATAGTATTTCACACGAGACTGGCTGGTTTGAGCCCTGGTAGTGGAGGAATTCTCATCATTCGGAATATGGTCAGCAGGTGCTGCACAGTTCCTAACCACCAGTTTGAGTACCTGGGTTAACCTCAAACCACTCTGCATTGTAGATATCGATATCTTATTGACTCCCACAACCGTCAAATGTACTGTCCTGCAGCACTCCCGGAGGGGGATTTTTAATTTCAAACACAGTATACAAGATTTTTTTTTCACCCCTCCTTCTTCTGGCTTTACCTCTCATTGATGTCAAGGTTTAGAGGTGGGAAGGGACTGGGGTCAAGGAATATGGCCCTTTTGAAGAAACCATCCGCACATTCACCTAGAAAGATTTGGGGAAACTCAAATCTGTATGACCTGACAGAGATTTGAACCCAAATGCAAGGTCACATCATTGTTGCTTACCCACCACATTCAGTGTGTATACGATGTGCTGTCTTCATGATGGTTTTGAGACCTTTTCTACTAGACAAATCATTAACACAAAAAATTATGTAAGTAAAAATAACACTCGGAACACAATTTACATTAGTATATTAATAGTGTAATGCTAGATTGAAACTAAATTGTGACATTATTTCTTTTTAGTGGGAATCAAATTATTTCCTACAGCAACCCGCCCTTCTTCCAAATGTTTTTCCACATATTACCTGTACCAGCGTCGGCCTTAGTCATTGCGAGGCCCCAGGTTGCAGATCTTTGGGAGGCCCCTTGTCCTTTGTACAAAATATATTAATCGTAGATATTTCTGATGATCAACGATAAATGCAAACATCATAAAAATAAACTTTGAGTTTAAAAATATTATATTAGAAGAGTTTTTAAAAGTTAACAAACATAAAGATGACAAATCATTAAGGATAAACTGAAGTACATAAGTACATTAAGGCCTTGGAAGATATAAGCACAGGAATTTAAAAATAATGTGTTTTTTTTTAAAAAAAAAGCTCTACAAAATGGCAAGGCGACAATGGGCGTAATATTGGCTTCATGGCTTGAGGGTCGGTGATCGGGTCCCCAATTAGCCCGCGGGGCCCGGGTACTTTCGACCCGCTTACCCCCCCCCCCCTAATGCCGGCCCTGCCTGAAACTAAAATATTTAATAATAGCACAAGAAACTAACCAATGAGCTATTTCATTTTCAATTCAAAGAATAGAAAGAGCTGAAAATTAATTTTGTGTCATCGAATTCCTCAAATATGTTTTAATATTTTTTAACCATGAAAAACTTCTTTCTGCGGACGCAACTGTATTACGTGTGGCGGCGATAATTCTCAAGACTACATCGATAGGGTACGCTTCAGTAATTCAGTTAATGTTTTTTCTGTTATTTATGTCATCACTGTGATACCGCCGTCGTTTTCTTCATACAGTTCTACTCCATCAATATCAGCTACTTCTCCTACTATTATACGAATGTGACAGTCAATAAATCTAATTAAGAAATTTTGATTAGTTAGTAATTAATATATACTTTACCATCAATTAAACAAGTTTACTTTATTGTTACACTAACAGCTGAGGATAAAATAATTTCTAATCATAAACTTTAATCAACTTGGGTAGCTGCGCGAGGCCTCTCCAAGAGCGAGGCCCTGGGCGAATGCCCTGTTCGCCACCCCCAAAGGCCGCCTCTGACCTGCACTCTTTCTTTATTAGTAGTATATTGGAAATTAATTTATCACTAATCAATCCAGTATAGAATTAAATTCATTCGATTAAATTGCACAAACTCATCACACCTTAAATTTTACCATTTTAAATTCAAACACCAATTTTGAAGCAAACACTTTAACTCACAAACTGAATAACATTAATTCCAAGTTATATTTTACACCATACAGCTTACTTTCTAATTTCTTACATGCATCAGCCTCTGCAGTAGAAATGTGTAGTAGTAGGAGCCAGCCTGGGGTTAACAGACCCGTGTTATTAAGGATTTCTTCTGATCTTCAAAGGTTGCCATTTAGCTACACAAAAGAAAAATGCTGGAAAAAGGGTGTGGGAAGATTTTCTTTCATAGGTAGAGGGGTCAGGAATTGGAATAAGTTACCAAAAGAAATGATTAATAATTTACCAAAAATGTTGAAAGAATTTAAATTTGAAATTTGTAGAGGGCAAAAGCAGGTGGGTTCAAGAAAGAAGGAAAAATTGGTATCTAGGGAAATTGCCACTGGAGCATAAGCAACCAAGAGAAATGAAGAATAATTTACCAAAAACATTGAAAGAATTTAAAGATGAAAGTTTTAAAGGGCAAAATTTGGGTGATTCAGGAAATGAGGAAAAATGGGTGTGTAGAGAAACTGCCACCAGAGCATGGGCTCCATTCCAATTAAAAACTAAATTTAAAAAAATTGTTGGCTTTCTTCCCCAAGATCCCCCCAATTCCCAATCACTTTAGCTTTTAGGTTTATTATTTAGGAGCGGCACATGAGCAATTTTGTTTTGTGTGAAGTTGAAATAATCTTTAAGAACTGCTTGGTCAAAAGATTTTCTAATAAGATTCTGCACTTTTTTACACCCATTCTTAAATGTATTTTGATGTGGCTTGTCTCTCACCAGTCAGAATCAGTATTAACTGGTTACTGATCTGCACATTACCTCATTATCCACATTGAAGTATTTTATAACCACTTGTGAATGCCTAAGTTGTTAAACATGAATCTTCTATTTGATATTAATAAATTTGAGATTTCCAAACACGATAGTCCAAGCATGATGTGGCAACTTGTAAGTTACTTAATTGGATTTTTTTATGTCTAAGTATTACTTTACAGATTTTTGGCATCATTACAGATGGGAAAGGATTAGGGGGGAAATAGGAACAAATTCAGGACTGATATTTTGAAGAAACCATCACAGCATTCGCATGGAGTGATATTCAGCAACTACGGACAACTGAATTCTAGATTACCAGTCCAGTATCTATTGAAAGAACAACTCCAACATTTTCCAGATTGTTTGGGGAAACCTTGGCCAGCTCTGGGATCGAATCCATATATTGAATGCAAGACCCAATAGGGAATTGATTTGCAGAAACAAGACATAATGGCTAATAGTGGTTGATGTATCTGATTTTGTGGAGGGTATAATGGTTTTATATTATAAAATAGGGACGATCAGTTAAAAGTAGGAAGTATAAGGTCACTAAGGAAAATTTTACAAGACAGGTATAATGTCTGATTAAGTTTATCCTTTTTTCCATTAAGGCTTTATGTTGCTATTAGACAAATAGATCTAGGTGAGGATTGGAAACAGGAGGCAGCCACTATGGCCTTTATGATCACACAATCTCAGCCCGGAATGATATCATGAAATCCAGAAAAAGCAAAGTCTAAATGGCTGAAATCCAGTCCACTTAAATACTGGGTCCTGGTAGAAACATTTAATGTTTCTACCAGGTGTTGTATGAGATTTTAAAATGGGAATTCAGTGAATGAGAATTTGTACAATTGAAAAAAATAAGTTAATTACATTCACCACAAATTATTAAGGCATATAAAACCATTGTCACACTTTGCAGATAGCTCTCAGTCAGAATGTATGGCCACTATCTAATAGTCTAATCTGCCACCTAGACCAACCAGTGACAGCACATGCCAGTTCTCACAACTCTAATCTCAACAACAGTGAGAGCTGTCAGAGATTTCCCAGAAATACAACCACTTTTGAATTCCATAGTTGGGAACTTGCTTGCCAAAACAGTGTAGATTACAGATCTCTTCTTTGTTTATCATTATAGTTAAATTATATATTTTTATATACATGTAAAATATTTGAGTGTTCCACCACTGCCAGTGATATTGTTTTTCTAGCATTATTAATAGTTTACTGAGCATTATTTTAATCCTCCACTCCTACCTTTTTTCTCCAAGGTCAAGCAAGTCATGTGGTAAGCTTTGGTGTGTGTATACCTCATTTGCCAAACAACCTGTCTATCTCTGCATCAGTAAGAAATTGTACCAGAGATTGTGATACCATTACAACAACATGAATCAGAAATGACATCATAATAACAAGGTATTCAATCACAAATTGTACTATTTTTAAGCAGTAGTTAGAATTTAATAACCTCGGACCATATTTTGAAGCAGTAATCAAGTTGTAATACACCCTGGATAAGCATGGACAGCGCTAGCACTACTTAGAAAAGTATTTCTAGCAGTGTCTTCAGTTTGATTACTGCAGTATTATGTCTCAAAGAATTGGAATTTCCAGTAATTCTGAATAACATTTCAGAGTGGCATATAGTAAAATTGTGTTCATCTCATTTTTGTGTGTTTGACAATGCTGTCCTGACTTTATGTATGGTTAGTAATTGATATATTTTCCCCATTCTTTATTATTTTTGCTGCCATACTATATGTAAAGTAAAAATTGTGATGATTGATAAGCATTACATACAACAAGCCAAGGTTCAAACCTTAGTCTTAATGTGTTGGCCATTATAATGGCCCTCAGACCCAAATCTTTAATGAAATTGTATTTTAAGAATTATTTGTAGCAAGCTGGGAGTTGAGTAAATATAATTTTGTATATTCTAAGTATTAAGGTGAGCTACAATGTTTATATGACAATTTGCAACAGTTTGGACAGATTTATGTGGATAATTTCGTGTGTAAATATCTTTAATTTTAATTTCTGTGCATTTCATAATGATTGTGAACTATTTTGTATTAATTCTGGTTGTTTTAACGTGATTTTAATTGTTTAAGTATTGTTAGAATTCAAGAAACTCCTGTCGGAAGTCTTTGAATTATTGTGGAATATCTGTAAAGCCAATATTAGTGATTGGCAGAGAAGAGTTTTCAGTAGTACTAGTATTGAGCATGGAGGAAGGAAATATATGGAGACGACGCAAGAGACCTTCAACATGCATTGAAGTGAAGCAGGGTGGAGGAGTGGGGGGGCATGGCCGGAGTGGAGGGGGCATGGCCGCTTCCATACAGACACGGGGAATATGTACAAAAACCTCAAGGCGACTCTAGGATAAACGTGACGCCGCAATCTGGTGATGGATTATTATGTAACTCGATATGATAAATAAAAATTAAAGAATAAAATTTTTTGATATCCTGCTTAGTTTTCGAGATATTCTGTCCCAAATGTGAAATGATTTTGGTTAAAATTCAGAAGAAAAAATTGGTCAAAGTCAAATTTGATAATGGATTCTTATTTAAAAATACGAGACAAATGAAAAATAAAGAATAAAAATTTTCGATATCTCACCTAGTTCTAGAGATATACTGTATCAAAAGTGAGGTGTCTTGAGTTGAAATGGAGAAGAAAAATTTCACAAAAGTCAAATTTAATGATCGATTCTTATGTAACACGGCGAGACAAATCGAAAATAAAGAATAAAAATTTTAGATATCTTGCTTAGTTTTCGGGATATACTGGGATTGGGTTGATATGCGGCCTGGACCAAAAATTAATTCTGCCATAGCTACAATGAATTACATGCAGAATGGATATTTTAGTTTTTTTTACTACCACTTGTGGTTAGGTTGAAATGCCGCCTAGACCAGAATAAAAATAGTTATCTTGTTAACATAAATCGTAAGCTTAATTGGAAATGGCTGGAAGTAGTTTCCATCGCGATAAACGTTTTGTCACTAACTTGGTTCTCATGAAATTACTAACAGTAATAGATAAATTCTTTGTCCCTCATGGAACAACAAAACCATTCTGGTACAGACTGCATTTAGACCTAACCACAATCTCCATTAAATTGTCGCTACAGAATCATACTATGTAGGCATACCCACACACGCGTATTTGAATCGCAAACTGTATTTGCAGTAACAACATCGTTTGCTTCATCAAGATTCCTAGATTGCATAGCATAATTTAACACATTTCATTTCATCATACAGTATAAACTGCAACGTGACGAAAGAAAGCGCAATACGAAATTCACTGAATCATGATGTAAAACACACACCCTTAAATCTCATTTTCAACACTCGTTAAAAAGTAATGCTAGTCTATTATGTGCAAAATAGCAAGGTATGCTGATTTTCTACACTACACCAACAAAAATTTTAGAACAAAGTCATCCCATTGAGAGCTATGATTAAATATTTATAGACAGGCAGCGAAGTTTTCAACTTCTACAGCTCACTTCAACGACGATAATTAGAATTCAACTCACTTATGAAATGATATTCCAGGTTCTTTCCTGTCTGGCCTATTTGTGCAACCGTACGCAACACAAGATGGCATTATAAAACACTTATACACATTACAAAATGAAATAATCACTACATCTAACACAATGTGAACATCGCAATTGTTTGGAAGCGCAATATCGCCGCTGCCACCACTGCGCCGGCGCGAGCCTGCTTCACCGATTTTACGTCACTTCTCCTCCATATATTTCCTTCCTCCATGGTATTGAGTGGTCTTTGAAAGTTAGTTCAGTTTTGGTGTTCAAAGTTATAATAGCTGGAGCATTTGTTTATGTTTGCACCTAATATCTTTGGAGTTTGATGTCTTTAAGGAAAATAAACCAACCTAAATCTGAATCTTCTTGGAGAAGTTATTTCATTTTAAAGAAGACACCTATCACCACCTTGATAATAGTTTAAGTGATTTACCTCAGTAATCTTGGCAAACATTGTGACTGTCCCCAATTTACTAAAAACACATTTCTGAAACAATATAACGAATAATAGACAGTTTAGTCCAGCACAGTGAAGAGTCTGGCCTGCTTTGCAACCCTTCCAAGACCAACGTTGTAGTCTCCTCTAAGAGAAAAATAGACAAACCTATCAATAAAAGGCAATAAGACCAAGCAAGTATCCTCCTTCAAATACTTAGGCATTGTGGTGGATGAGCAATGTGATTGCAAGAAAGGAATCGAATAGAACAGGCCAGGAGACAATTTATTAGCAGCAAATTGTTTTCATAAGATCGGATCTCAGACTGCAATTGAGAATGTGAATGATTCGCTGCTACGTATTCTCCATTTTTCTTTATGGGTGTGAAAGCTGGACTGTAGACCAAAATCTAGAGACAATAAATTGAAGCTTTTGAAATATATTTGTATCGCCATCTCTTACACATATCTTGGGTGCTGAAAATCTCAAATGAAGTACTTCATCAAATGGAAAAAAAAGAACAGTTGCTCACTATAAAGCAAAGGAAAACACAATATCCAGGAAACATTATGAGAGGCAAGGGGTACCAGCTATTGCAATACTTCATCGAAGGGAAGATACAGGGCAAAATATCTGTTGGAAGGAGAAGGAATTTGTGGCTGAAGGACAATTGGAGATGGTACAACTGCACATCAGAAGAGACTTTCCATGCTACATTTTCAGTTGCTGTGAACCGCCAACATCCTATACGAGAAGACAACTTAAGAAGAAAAAGAACAGAGGTTTGCCAGGATATAAAATTTAAGTGATGTGTCAAGTTCCTGGTGGGCTCTCCTGAAACATGATGAATTTGTCCTAGGGATAGGCCCAAAGACATTTTATAAAACATAGCAGTTGTTACATACAACATAATTAACACAAGAAATAATTAAACACTCTCTTCCCTCTAGTAGCAGTGACATGTTTACAGTAAATCAGCCATAGTGTAATAATAACATAACATTATATACAAAATCTAAGTTAACTGTGCCAGGTATAAAAATAAGGATGAAAAGAATTAACGCCGCAAACATGTAAATATAACAGGTAAGCCTCAGTCATTTCAAGAATGGTGTATTATTATTATAAAAAGTTACATATAGCTAAAATGAAGCATACAAATAAAGTAACAAAAAGATCACAATCCCTGCTGAGAAGTTTCAGTAGCAAAAACTACAGTAATCTGAAACTCAAACAAATCCAATATGATGCTGAAGGAAGAATTATGAACAGGGCATGAAAAGGAAGATGTAACTTTGAGTTAAACATGACACAGCATTCAAAACACTGAAGTGTTAGGTTTTTGTAAGGAAGAATGTCAAACATTTGAGCAGCTCACTTCATCGGAATGAGCCCTCGAAGGTAACTGATCTGGAGATTGCTATTAGGAAAATAATAGAACATAAATTTATTTTTATTATTCCAATGAATAATAGCAATTGAGAGTGAATCAGAAGTATTAATTATAATCTTTCTGCTAACAGATTTACACGTAGTAAAGGTCGTTAGAGGTGAGAAAGGACTTGAGGCAAGTTCTTTTAAAGGAACAATCCTAGCATTCTTATGAAGAGATTTTGGAAAACTACAAACAAAAAAAACGAAATCTGGACGGGAATCTGATTCCACATTCTTCCAAATGCTAGTGTTACCTGTTACCACACATCTGCCACATGCATTCTTTTTTTAATTTAATGTTCTGTAACACATAGCAGCATGGGCGCCGGGAGGGGGGTGCAAGGGGGCGCACTTGCACCCCCCTGGCATCCCGGGTCGCCCGTAAATTTGGGCCGATAGGGGGGGGGGGCACCAACGCAGCCCTGGTGCACCCCCCTAGAAGCAATCCTGGCGGCGCCCATGCATAGCAAGCAAAATTGTGATATTTATCCAAGGATAAATGTCACAATTGCAATCAGAAAGAAGTACTACATTAAAAGTAAGTAATGCAAAACACGAAAGCAAAGGTATAAAGTATGTTTGTTTGAATTACTTTCTTTAATTTAAAAAAATGAACATTTACAATATTATAAAAATTCTCTAATTTTATTACTTTTTGCAAGAAACGTAATTGACGGAACAACCTCACAATTTCTCTCGTTTCTAGTTTTATTCATTGTTTAAACATTTAAAAAAATCAACAAAAAGTTTCTTACAAACTGTTTAACTGAAAGTTCAAAAGGTGGAGTTATGCATTAAAGAAAAATACTTACTTCAGTATATATTTGGGTCTTTTATCTTTCAATATAGTACTGCACCATGCCTTTGCATCTGAGTCCACAGTAGAGCTTTGCCTTGACAAGAATATGACTCTTATATAAGTAAATCTATGGATTGTTAACAAATGAAAAATGATAATTTCAAGTTCATCCCACACAATTATATGTATTATTATATATGCTGTATCACAGAAGAAAAATGACAAAGCTTAAGTAAATAACTTCCCAATTTTATCGGGATTGTATACACATTTTCACACCAACAGTTTGTAGGGTAAGATAATTTTGCGGCCATAGAAAATTCAAATAATAATGAACTCTTGAAATTATCCCAAGAGTGTACTCCTCTTCCTCCAGATAATAACACCTACAATTAGTGATGGTAGCAGCAATCTCAGAAGAAGTCTTTTACAGTATCTTTCACCATCGTCACTCTCTCTGATTAAATCACACGGTCCAAAAGACCACACTGGATCTTCAGTTTGCTGATTAATGCGCTTAATCACAATGTTCAACTTCTTCGAAATTTTATACAAAGCTCGCACAGCACGCTGTGTATCATCAGATACGTCACATCTCTCTGATTTTTGTGGGACTTTTCCTTCAGCAGACAGACGCAACTGTTTCATTACGTATATAACAGACATCCGATCAATGTACAACTGTTGGACTATGCGGATCATAGCTAGAAGAATTTCCTCATTATCCATTTTCACTGTCCACCCATCCAGATTTAAAGTTGACCTCACATTCCATCTTTTTAAATGAAAGCTCTTAAGAAAGTCCTGAATTCGGTTAATGTCAACTGTCAAAAGATGTTGTTGACGGAGTTCTGACTCTGTTAAAGTCAAAAATTTACCCAGACTTACATTTTTGAACGACGGTGAAAGGTATCCCAAATCAATGTCGCGCAACAATATCTGAAGAGCACCAACAAAGGCGTTATCAATAGAACTTTGTGATTTAGGTAAATCAGTTAAAACATCATACACTGTTTTCGAATCATCTTTCTTAACTTCAGTTTTGAAGTCTTCAACACCAAACTTGATCCGCTGTGGTTTTATCATGTTAGTATAAGTATTTCACTAGTGAAAAAAGTTTTAAAGCATTTTATTGAGACTAAGTAACAGAAAAACTAAATAAAATAATGTAATTTTCAAGTCTCAAAATGAAAACAAACAACCAACGTACTGACAGTTTACTAACACCACAATCGGAAAGACAAAATCAACGATGTTATTTGACGTATCCACAGATAAAATATCATCGTTTCAACTTCCACATCTTTTGTTTTACCACACCATGGAGGAAGGAATAATATGAAGACGACGCAAGAGAACTTTACCACGCATAGGAGTGAAGCAGGCCGGCGGAGGAGTGGGGGGGCATGCCCGGAGTGGTGGGGGCTTAACCGCTTCCCAACAAACACGGGGAATATGTACAAACACCTCAAGGGGACTCTAGGATAAACGTGACGCCGCAATCTGGTGATGGATTATTATGTAACTCGATGAGACAGATAAAACATGAAGAATAAAATTTTTTGATATCCTGCTTAGTTTTCGAGATATTCTGTCTCAAATGTGAAATGGTTTTGGTTGAAATTCAGAAGAAAAAATTATTCAAAGTCAAATTTTATGATGAATTTTTATTTAAAAAGACGAGACAAATAAAAAATAAAGAGTAAAATTTTTCGATATTTCACCTAGTTCTCGAGATATACTGTCTCAAAAGTGAGGTGTCTTGAGTTGAAATGCAGAAGAAAAATTTCGCAAAAGTCAAATTTAATGATGGATTCTTATGTAACACGACGAAAAAACTCGATAATAAGGAATAAATGTTTTCGATATCTTGCTTAGTTTGGGGGATATACTACATCCAAATTGAGGGGTTTAGGTTTGGGTGCAGGCTGGACCAAAAATTAATTCTGTCAAAGCCACAATGATTACATGGTTGACATGCAGAATGGATATTTCAGTTTTATTACTACCACTTGTGGTTAGTCTGAAATGTGTCCTAGCCCAGAAAAAAAGTAAGAGGACCCACTCTAGGGATGAGCAACTCAGACATTTTGTAGGCTGGTACCACAAATAAAATGTTTATTCAGTCACCTTAATGAACATTCTCTTGATCAAGATGTGTTGTCTAATTTTACAGCCCTACTTATTAGGACAATTGTAAAAAAATTATCTCTCAGTTAGATTTAGATACGGGGGGGGGGGGGGGGGGGGGGGAGAATGTTGTACAAAAAAAAAGAGACTAAATTAGAAACACATTCCCCAAATTGATTTTGTTCAAAGGCCAATAACTTCTTTATTTATGAAGCCCACTTTTATTTCTGCATGAACCTGTTTCGACATAAATAGATGAGAAAGATTTCAAAATCGGTAAAAATAGGTATAGACGTATTTACAAACAGAAACAAGTCTTATATGAAGCTTTAAAAATAACCTAAGTCAATGGCCTGAAATAGCTATTTAAAAAATTAATAAAACTCACAGCTTCTCACATAACAGTTAATTTCATCATCCATTTTCAGTATAATCAGCAACGTGACGAAAGAAATCGTAATAGTAAATTCACTGAATCGCGAAGTAAAACACGCCCCTTTAAATCTCATTTTAAACACTCGTTAAAAAATAATGCTAGTCTATTATGTGCAAAATAGCAAGTTTGCTGATTTTCTACACTACACCAAGAAAAATTTGAGAACAAAGTCATCCCATTGAGAGCTATGACTAAATATTTATAGACGTGCTGCAAAGTTTGCGGTGTCTACCGCTCACTTCAACAACGATAATTACAATTCAACTTACTTATGAAATGATATTCCAGGTTCTTTCCTGTCTGGCCTATTTGTGCAACCGTACGCAACACAAGCTGGCATTTTTAAACACTTATACACAATACTAAATGAAATAATCACTGCATCTACCACAATGTGAACACCTTAATTGTTGGGAAGCGCCATATGGTCGCTGCCGGTGCTGCCACCATGCGGGAGAGTTTAGTGCTTGCTTCACCGATTTAACGTCACTTCTCCTCCATGTACCACACCAGGCATTAAAGGTAGATTCCTTTCCATAATCAAATAAAAATAATAATTTGTTGTATTTATTAGTCTCAGCATAATAAATATTATTGTTTAAATGGTCTGTGGGTCTTATAAATATATTATATTCCAAAGCCGACATAATGATTAGAACTATTATTATAGTTGGGATGAAACATGTACCGACGGCAATTTCACTACGTAGCTATTTACGATTCATAAATTAAAATACTTTACAGGATAATCATGTACAATAGATGTGATAGAAGGCAGTGGGTCAACAAGGTACTGAATCATCGTGTATACGGCCTGTGATGAGTTTGCATCAACTAAACCGTTTAGGTTTTAAAGTAGCCTGAACCACAGTACTCTGCATGTTTTAAGTGTGGTGCAGGCTTCATTCTCCGCACACGACGATTCGAGTGACACAGTTGAAAGTGTGGCCCTGTACAGTTATTAGCGTGGTTACTGTGGTCCAGGCTACATACAACCTAAACGGTTCAGTTGTTATAAACTCATAACAGGCCGGATACAAGACTATTCAATGCCTTGCTAACCTACCGTCTTTTAATCAGATCTATTGTGCATGATTATCCTACAAAGGCTTACCTTGCGAGGTATGTGTGCGGTAAGTAGTACCGGATTAACCATATAGCAAGAGTTAGCAAATGCCACGGGCCCCGCACCTGACCGGACATCCATATTTAGATTTTCCATGGGTTCCCGAAATCACTCCAGGTGAATGCCAGGATACTTCCTTCAAAAGGCCATGGCCGAATTTCTTCCCGTTTCTTGCCCCCAGTGCTTTTCCACCTCTGATGACCTCGACGTAGACAGGCGTAAAGCCATAGTAAAAAAAATCTTCACAGTCTGATTTATATTTTCCAGTACCTCGTCAGGTGACATTTTTTCAGTCAACCTTTGTATCTTTACAGATAAAACAGCTCCTTGTAATGAACTATTTACCATTAATTTAGATGAACTTTAATCGCACACGATAACATTAAATTAATAATCATGATTTAAGATACTATGCATGAATAAAACAATTAACACACTATTAAAATTCAGAAGATACAACAGCCAAGACAGAAATTGTCTCAAGTAACAGCGTAACATGACTTGTCAGATACAAAATTTTTGCCCTCTTCAACTGTGCCACCTCTGCTCTGGTCTCTACTTTTATAAATTTGATATTGCTTGTCAGATCTTGAGAATTTTGAGGATGTGACGCCTTCATAATGATTCCTTTTTGTAGATGCTTTTATGTTAAATATTACAGATATAGTCGTTCATAAATTATTAATATAATTTTAATGTTTAGTTGTATCTGGTACTTTATTATTATTATTTATGGCGATGGAGCTTATGCCTTGTGGCAGTTTTCCTACACTCCTACCTACGTAAATTTTTAATTAAACGTTTAGGGTATCTTACTCCAGTTAGCCACAAATAAAAAAATCCCGCAATACCTTAAATCAATGCCTTAAGTGAAGTCATGATCGCATCTTCTGTATACTATTCGCAATATCCATTTAGATCTCTAACACATGTGCCTTATACAAATCCTGTGTCCTTTTCCACAAATCCTTGTCTTCACTCAACCCAGCTGCTTTTTTAACGTCAATTACTGCGTATGTTCTATGATGATTTCCATAGTCCAATTTGGCTGCCCTCAGTTAAATCACAAGCAACACGTGAATTTTATGTCGATTTTGTGTGTCGCACATCCTGTCCTATTCAAGCGAAGGTCTTTCAGAATCCAGTTCCCCTACTTACATAGTCCATCCCCTCATTAATCTCTGTAATTATAATTGAGTTCATGCTCAGGTGGAAATTTCCTGCATACCTGCTTATTTTTCCGATTCATTTTTTCTTTAAAATCCTTTACAGCCTGAGGTATATTGTCTACCAACTCATTAGATATCTTATTTCAGTTTCTGATTCCCCTACCTGTAAACGTAAACTTTTCTACTCTCTTATGCTTGAAATCAATTACTAATTTATCATTGTAGTCCATTCATTATTCCCTTTCACATGCCACTTCAAAATCTTAATTCAATGTCTGTCTAGGCCTCATCGCCAGTGTCTGCCTTATTCATACCCACATTTCCTTTCACCCTCTTTCTATTACCCAACTACTTCCAATCCAACTCTGTTTCATTCCAATTGTAGAATGCAACTACAAAGTTCTCGCGTCGTTGGTCAATAAGCCGAACTCCAACCTTTATACCGACAGCTCCCTATAGACTCTTGGATACAACCGTACAGGGCTCCTATCCTGTCTAGATCCCTCTGCATCTGCTAGCAATTCTTTCTCAATCCTACTATACATCAATGACAACCTCTTAAGAATTGTTTCTATGGCTAACTCTTGTCTTAAAAGGTCCAGTCCCACACTATCACTTGACCCACTTTGCCCATTTCATCTGAAATATCTTGGAAACAACCTGCTAAATGAAATTCAGTTGAAGAATCTCTTCTAAATCTATGTTTCTTACTTAAGAAACATTTATTTTCCTCATAGAATTTTCTAATGTGATTGGCTATTGAACTTTCCATTCACTTACCCGTCACTGAAGTCAAACTAATGGCTCTGTAGTTCTCAGTCCTATGTGTCTCGCCTAGTGATTTGGTGCTAATGTATCACATTTACATTTCGCTGAAACAGAGTAAGTCTCCAAACTCAATACAAATAATACTTTTTTGGTTTTTCGTCGACGGAGAGGCCATTAGAGGCGGGAAAGGACTAGAGGACAGGAACGGGAAGGAATTGGGTTTGGCCTTTTTAAAGGGATCATCCAGACATTCGCTTGGAGTGATTCGGGGAAACCATGGAAAACACAAATCTAGATCGCCTTATGGGCATTCAAACCCGCGTGCAGCCGAATCCGAGACCAGAGAGTTGCCGTTCACCCAAATACTTCTAGGTATGGCACAATGTCACTGCTACTTATGTGGTTACTTTATATATAGGTTTTTCTAAATTCCTCAGCACTTTCATAATGTTCTAAGATTGTATTTCTTATTTCCTAATATATATACATAAAAAAAAATACTGTTCAGTTACTTCTCTGTAAGAATCAATAACAGTTCATCAAACCAGTTGCTCAGTATCTCAGCCTTTTTGACACACTCTTTAACTTCTTCCGCGTCCTTCTCCACAGTTGTCTGAATACCTTCCTTTCCCCTTGTTTGACACAGCTTCAGAAATTTTTACTCGCATCATTCTGTGTTCCCTGCCCAGCCACGATATTTTCCATGAATGTACCCTAATCTATCATCTTTGCTGCAGTTTTGTACATTACTATTGCCCCTCTGCTTCTTTAGTCTATTATGTTCTTATCAGCATCTCTACCCTTTTCATATCCCTGTACGTTCTATGCCATTACTTATTTTTTGTTTTGGGTCAAACATTTCTTCCCTTATCGTTACTACTTTTCTAACTATTCCCATTTATTCCGTACTGTAGGAGTGTCTGCCTTCGTTCCAAATGTAATACCTCTCTCCAAAATAAATCTTCAGTTCTAAACTCCTTACCTTGTTTTAAGGAAATGCAGTTTCAAAAGAATTGGACATGAAAATTGGTAGAGTGTTGTGACCGTTGGTATTCGTTATTCTAATAGTTTACGGTTAGAAGTTAGGTTGTTTGCAGATGACAATGTTACACGGGGATTTTAAAAATAAAAAAAAGATTAAAAAAAGGGTTCAAACCTCAGCATCCATTGAGGGTCGGTACAGAGAGTTTTTTGATTTGGGGAAAATAGGGTCGCAGCAGCCTCCAAAGCCCCGAAAAACGTGGTTGAATTAGGACCTCGCCCCTAATGAGGGGGTCCGGGGATCCCTCAATATTTGTATATGTCTTTCGCGCAAATGTCTTTGTCACACTTGCGACTTCTGTTTACTAACCACGTGACTCCTTACCACCGCTGTACCGCTGCATGTTGCCAGTTGTCATGGACGTATAATCATTTTCTCCCCAGCTATTTCATCTTTTTCATTCATCCTCCTAAATCGGTAACTAACTATAATTCGTATCTTTTTCCTTACACCCCCTCAAAACTGTATGTTCAGCATATGCGAATACCTATGAAATGTAATAGTCATAATTAACCAGTATAAATACCTCTTGAATAGTTGTTTTTCTGTCTCTATGGAACACACTGTAACCGTCGAAAAAACTCCTTCTTTTAAACAGAACACAAAACCCTATAACTATCTGTGGTTTCCGATAAGGTACCAAATTTTAAAACCGTATTCGTTTGACCTCTACAATTTACCAACAAAAGTCTGTGTTTTATATAGTTTACACTCGATTTCATGAACCTCCCTTATTTTAAAAAAAAAAATTAATCTAATTGCGAAAGCTCCAGTGGCAATTTCCCCACATGCCCATTTTACGCCTTTCCTGTACCCGCCTATTTTTTCCCTTTTTAAATTTAAACTTTAAATTCTTTCAGCGTTTTCAAGAAAATTATTCGTCATCTTCTTCGTAATTTATTGCAATCCCTGACCTCCAGAGTCCTCTAATACCCATCAGAACTGCTTCGTGATTACTTATTCCTTCAGTTACTTGACAAATCACCGGGTTATTACCGGGCTTTATTAGGAAGGTATCCAACATATTTGGTTCCCTTGTGTTCTGCTCTATCACTTGTGTAAAACTCCTTCCCTTATTAAGATATTTACAAATCTCTGTTCCCTTTGACCTTATTTTTATTTCCTACCGAGTTGTTACTTGGTAAATTTAAATCTCATTACTATACGAAACATCTACTGTATAGAATACCCGGCGTTGATCGAGGCCTTGATAAGTAAATTCTCATGTTTTATCTCCATCACCGTACCGTTTTCGAGTTATATGCAAAAAAAAGACCGAAAAGTTACACATTAAAATCTCTCATATTTAAATGATAATAAACTTTTGTATGACTTCTTGCTATTCATTAAAATAGCATTTGATCGATAAGAATCCGAAGAAACAAGGTCCTTGCTCGTAGTAATGGTTTATCATCAACTCAAACACACACGCCTATTACCTCGCTCGATCTCTGTTTGTTACTCCCGTCATTTCCATGACTACTAATTTCTCCCAGAATAACCTTAAACCTTTTGTAATTTCTCCATGAAACTCGTTATGCCACAGGGGGAATGGAGGGCACACTAGATGAGCTAATGCAGTTTTTTTAAACCAAATCTAAATATTATTTTTACACTAATTTTAAAACGTACTTCCGGAAAGTTCTTTTAAGATCATATCAAAACTATAGATTTGTGTGTGCAACACCCACTTTAAAACGATTTGTAAATTTCAAGTTAGAATTTCTCGGTCAGCAATCGCCCGATCTGAATCAGTACAATGCCGTTCGACGGAAAGCATTATAGGCTTTCAGAATAGCCATATTTACATTTTGCCGATTTCCCTACCATTCTCGAGATGTTTGCAAGAAACTGAATATTTCACCAGTAAATTTTGCTTAGTGGTATAAAGGGGGAGAGGGGTTGGGTTTTTATAAAACAAAACAGTATTTATCTCTCAACGTGTGCAAAGTTCCCTTGAAATCGGATAAAAACTGAGGATTTGTATAAAGAACATTTACCAAAGGGGAAGAACCTCGACAGTTTTTTTCTGTTTGTTTGAAAGTATACGTACCTTCAATCAGTGACTGACAAAGCCATCGCATTGGCGGAAAAAACTACCCCATATTTGATTCTGTCATCGACACGAGAAGAAGAAGAAGAAAGTATACATGTGCAAAGTTCATCAAGATTGGATAAAAGTGTTAATTTGCGTTTGGTCACACCAACTTTAAAATTTAAATTTAGAATTTATCGCTCACTAATTTTCAGACATTAATCATAAATTTTAAGGGCTTTCAGAATATCATCATCCACTTTGGCCGATTGCTGTACCGTTTTCGAGATATTTACAAAAAAACTGCTCGTTGCACTTGTAAATTTTCCTAAGGGGGTGATGGAAAAAAAGGGGTGGTTTTTTTTAAAACAAATGCAGAAAGTATTTTTTTCCTTCCAGTGTAATTGGACAGAGATCGGATTAAAACTGTGTGCTTTTAGACAGAAAATACAAATATACATACATTTATTTTTGAAGATATGTAGATTAACATCCTGTTTGCCCTGAAATGTTCATAAATGAAATTTTTGTATTGCGGTGACTATTTATTATTTGAAAAAATAAATTCTTTTTTTTTTTTAATGTTCTGATGAAGAACTTTCATATAAATTTACTGTTATAATTACTGGCAGTCTATATATTGATTGTAATAACAGGGATCGATTGGTGTGTACGCCCTTAATATTTTGCCATTTCTCGTATTAATCTAATTTTCCCGTCCAGATTTACTATACCTAATAAATTCCCAACTTAATCCACTGAGGGACTATACATATTATGAGACTTTTAGGTTATCATGCCGCACAGCTGAACTTGAGATAATCGTGACACTGAAAATTCTCCACAATTCTCACATTAGTATTTTCTATCGATACACTGGTTAGTTCTACAATAAATCGCTTATTCATAGTGTAACTTTTCTTTCTTATGCTCTCGTCGTTTTATACCTCCCAAGTTTCCAATTGTAACTAGCCATAGCTAGTAGTCTCTTAAGGAGTATTGTTAATTAAAATTCCATTGGATTCTCTACCGCAGATCGCCAGTTAACGTTCAGTTAACTAGATCATATCTTTATACTTACTTAATAAAGTTTGATGTAAGGGTACGTGTGAAAGAAGTCTGTTGAAGCAGTATATATTTATTTTAGATCCAAATGTGAACATCTACTTCGTTTTTCAATATAGTAAACAGAATATTTCCTTCTATGTAAATCACCATTTTATCTGCGATCAATATACAGTATCCCTCAAGCAAATTATGATCTAAATGGATAAAAGATGGAAACAGTATATTTTTAATTTGTTTTAGCTGGTTACATGTGGTCTTTCACGTGTGATAATTTTAATCTTATCATTTTACTTATTAATAATACATATAAAATATTATTGTCATTAATAAGCTATATAGGTCGTTTATTTTAAAACTAATAGTTACCCACAACTTTGTCTGTTTATAGTATAAGAGTTTTATTTAATTATATTAATGATAATAATAAATAATTCGTGTTGTAGTAAAAATTTATTTTCATCCTACAACAAAATTACCGCAACATTTAATCTGTTTTAGTTCAATCATTTCTTCTTTATAGTTTCTTCATTGTGATCTCGGATTAATTTCTTAGTCCTGATTTCATGAAAGCGCTTACTTAATTTTGCCTGTTAAATTATTATTTTTTAAGTGACTTAATTTTTTATCGATAAGTCAATTTGATCAACTAATTCTTCTTAAAAATAGACATTTGGATGTTGAAATAGTAATTAATTGATTGTTTCTTCACTATGATCTTAAATAATATTATTATAGATTTCTTTTGGTTTGTCAATCTGTTAAAAGAAATGAATGTCTGTGGGCCAAATATTACACTTGGTTAAATTGGGGTTGATTTACTAAAATATATGCAAACATATTAAATGATTTGGGTAAGGGCTGAACCGTCCTTTTTTCAGCGAACCACAAAACAGGATAAAAGAAAGAAATCAGTAATGTAATTACAGTTTAATTATAAACAGTAACTAATTTGTACTTTAACATATAAAATTTCTGTCTTATTCATACTTTTAGCTCTGAACTCTGTTAACAGATGGTGTTACAGTTTTTTTTAAAAAAATTAGCAATGTTAATACATATTGAGGAAACATTAATATAATCTTTTATTTACAACTCCGTAATCTGCCAACAGAATTGTAAGTCCTCGCGCAAGTGACCAGAAACTAGTAAGTGTTTACAGCTTTAAATATTTTAATACTGAGAACTGGTTATATTCCTTGCTTCGGGTCTAGTAGTTTATCAGGGACACTTTTAAATCAAATACAACATTTACTGTGACGTAACGTTCTTGGTTTGATCTCTGAAAATCATTTTATGTGATTACATAAGAAGTAAATGGCATTACCGTCTACGAAGTAGGGGACTCTATAGTTTTGGCGAAATGCAATTTTATAGTGACAACTCTCAAAGGAACTAATCGGTTTTGCGGGATAAGAACTACGTTACATCACTACCCAGACTAGCTCCATGCCAAACTTATTTAAACCTGCTGCGTAATTAAGGCGGGATTGAGGAAAATACTCCAAACATGCAGCCATCTAAACTTTCTCATTATACTATTACTATGATTAAGATAAATAAATAGCCAAGTTATTTATTTTAAAATAAAAATCTAGTTGTTGCATTAGCAAATTCACAAAGAAGTGGATTTGTTATAATATTCTGAATTCAGTACAAGTCTATTTACTAATCACAATCAATAATACAATTGCTTGCTTCACACTAATAAAAATGTAACATTAAATTAAAATTCAAAGTTGACATAGTGCAGCCAATATAGAGCTTCATTTGAAATATCTATAAAGTCAACTGGTGATCCCCTGAAGGTTCGAAGTGGGCAACCAAAGGTCACGTGACGGATGGTTTGTTTTTCCTCAGCACAGTCTCAATTTGGTGAATCTCTCACTCACCATGTACACAGAGCCGAAGCAGATCTGCCATGGCCAGATCTAACTCTGTTAAGAGCTGCCCAAGTCTTGCGAGGAAGGTCGAGTCCCTTTAGTGCCTGTTGATTGTCGAACAGGGAGTGCCATTCTGGTGGGGCTGAGGCTTTCCACTCCAATTTCCATGCTTCTCTCCCGTTAAAATTATCAGATGTAATCTGTTTTGCAGTTTTTATGCTTGGACTTCTTGATTTAAGTCTCTGAAATTGGGTTATAATATCGTTGTTGATGGGCAGATCCAAGTGATGACAAATCTTATTATATTGAGCAATTGGGCGATTGCATCGTCTTATCGTAGGCGGTTCGATGCTACACAAAACAGGTAGCCAGTACAGTGGAGTGGTCTTGATACATCCACTAATTATCTGCACTGTCTGATTCAAAACAATATCGATCTTTTTGACGTGGGTGGTGTTCATCCATACAGATGAGCAGTACTCAGCTGCAGAATACACAAGGCTCAGTGCGAAGTGTGGAGACGGATGCTCCCCAGGAGGTGTCAGTTAACTTTTGTAGAATATTATTTCTAGTTCTTAATTTTGCTGCAAGGTTCTTTAGATATTTACTCTACGACAAAGTACGATCCATGACAACTCCCAGACACTTCGGAAAGGGGTTGTGTCGGAGGGGACTGCTATCAAGAAGAACGTCAAGTGAAAGATTCACCGCCCGATTGTTAAGCTAGAAGTCACTTGTTTCCGTTTTGCTGAAACTGGGTACGAGACGCCATTTCTTAAAATAATGCTCAGGATTTTGAGGTCTGCTGTTAAACTATTTTCAATTTGCTGAATGTTATGGGATTGTTTTACTAGTGCCAGATCGTCAGCATAACATAACATAATTGTCTGGATTCTGTTTAAGAAATGTCGGAAATATATACATTAAAAAGAAGTGGGACAAGAACTGAGCCTTGAGGCAGACCATTAATCACTCTTCTTACTTTGTTTATATAACTATCTGGGCAACCTGGAATGTTCGGTTAGCTAGCATGGTATTGATCAGACAAGTGTTATTTTTATTTTGCCCTTAAGAATGTTAAGCAGTTTTGTACACTATGCCCTCGCGCCACACCGTATCATAGGCTACGGTAAGGTCAACAAAAACAGCACCACTCTTCAATAGTCTTTCGAATCGTGGTTCAATGTGAGTTGCCAAGGCCAGGACCTGATCTCTGCAGTTTCGTGCAGGTCTAAAACCTGCCTGTTCAAACGGGCTGCTTTCGAAAATAATTGGACTGATTCTATTGTAGATGATCCTTTCAAATAACTTGTAAGTAGTATTTGGCAGTTAATAGGTCTAAAATTCTCTGGAACATCAGGGCTTTTTCCAGGCTTCAGAATGGCTATGATCTTTGTCCGTTTAAACTCCACAGGGATGACATTTGTCTGTAATATGTTAGTAAAGAAACGGGCAAACCATTTTTTGGTATGTTTTCCACAGTGAGTGAGGAATTCCGGGTGAAATTCGTCATAACCTTGAACTTTTCCATTCTTCATTTGTTTGATGGCCCTTGCCACCTCTATATCGGTGACAGGGGATGAGAGGTTTGTAGGGGCATCTTTTTAGATGGAACAATTGTTTTTTATCACTTTCCGAGTATGATATTTATCTGCACTCGCTCAAGACATGTTGGCAAGTCGGCTTGCTATTTGGTCGGGAATGACCTGTTGCTTTGCTTGAGGGTTATGTGGGGTTCCACCTAGCTTTTTAAGGAGGCTCCACGCTTTCCGGCTTGACTTTTTGAAATTGAAGGTTTGCACTGTGTCATTCCATTTGAATTTACGGGCATTGTCCAGGTTCTGCAGAATGCTTCTGTACGCCCGTTCAGTTGAAAATCATCATATAGCATTTCGCATGTTTCATTCCAGCAAGGGATATATTATTTTCTAAAGCCTCTAGGAATATACTTTTAGCTGTTGCTATGGTTACTCTGACAAATCTATTGTAATTTATTGCTAATCGAGGTATCCATCTTAGGTTTTTGTCCAGGTTATAGGCAAATTCATCCCACTTTGCGTTCCCAAAGTTCCATCTAGGTAAAGGTGAGGATCTAATTATGGAAATTATTAGACCAACTTCAAGCAAGATTGGTCGGTGTTGAATATGTCGAAAGGCTTGTAGGGGTCGTCTTGTAGTTGATCGTCACGTGAGACAAAACATTGATCTGAGTTGGTTTCGGTGTTCCATCTTCCTGATTTAAAGGTACCTGCGTCTTCCGGGTTAAAAACTAAGTTCATGTTATTGCTGCCTCCCATTCCTCTAGCCTGATTCCATCCTGGTGGTTTTCTGTGTACTTCCAATCTATGTGATGGCTTTTGAAGTCACCAACGGGATGTTGAGACTCTGGTAGAACTTCACTCGACCATGAGATGGAAGGGGGCTTATACACATTAATAATTTTAATGTTGTTCATCACCTTGGTAATTATGTCGATGTTATTTTCGCTGTATGTTATGTTGAGACGAGGCAGGCGTTGGTAATAGTATTTCGCACATATATTGCACACCCATACCTTTGACGTGTGGCACCTAAGATTTTGTAGCCTTGTATTTTTGCCCTCAGACTCAGCTGCAAATCATCCTTGGTGTGGGTTTCTTGAACACAGGGTATATCGACGTTGTGGTCAAGTAACAACTTTGAAAGGCAATCGCTTTTTGATCGTCTTATTCCTTCCATGTTAAGCTGGCAAACCCTTAGTGAAGGTCCAAGGGTTCTTGCCTTTTGGTTCTGATAAGAACCGTAGGTGACATGAGGATTAATGTGTCCTGGTTATCAGGAGATCCTACAGGATTGTCCTGGCAGGCCGACTGTGTAGACTATTTAGTCGTGCAAGCACGTTGTCCAGGGTGTACGACGAGGAGGCAACGTTACACCCCAGGGCCAAGTAAAATCTTACATCCTTCGTTAACATCAAACATAATGATATAAAACATAATATACAAAACATGATCACTTCAAATCAAACTGGTGCAGATATCCATTGATTGTGAATCCGCAGAACAGAGAAAATTAAATTTCATTATTTGGCAGGATTCGGAAACCGCTAGCCAAACTTATTAAACAATTGGGTCATCGGAGAGTTATGTATCTCATCTAGTGATATTATCTCAGGGCCGCTATGAGGTTGTGATAAAAATTGTGCAAATCGTTCATGAAAACCATAATTACATTTACCATTTCTTAGTTTCGGTTCGAAGCATCGACTAACACCCGCTGAATTTATGCAAAACCTTGACCAAAATCTGGTAACATAATGTGAAATGTCTGTACTTTACAGAAACATAACTAACAGCCTTATCATTCTAGTTCGAGCTATGCTCTGACTAAATGAATTCGTTCGCAAGAATTCAAATGGCTGAAGGACTCTGAAGCGCACGCTGCCAGGTACGCTCTCGAAGACGGAATGGATGCTGCCAGGTTGACTGTCGAAGAGGGAATGGGTGCTGCCAGATTGACTATCGGAGACGGAATGGGTGCTGCCAGGTTGACTATCGGAGACAGAATGGGTGTCAAATAGAGAACTGACTACAGAAGAAAACTGATGGTTTCTCCTCCTGTTCGAGTAGACTCTCCAGATAGACCTACCACCCTCTACTATGCCACCAGGACTAAAACCGCAAATTTCTATCAGTCAGTGCGCTTAGGTCATCAACATAGCTAACAAAATCAAACAAGAAATATCAATATTCAACTGCATAAGTCCTTTAAATAGAATATTCCACTGTAATGGGCTGTGAATTGATGATTGCGGACAATTTTGTGATAAAACCTT
>CM061920.1:363924558-363967715 GCA_031002005.1 Vandiemenella viatica | reverse complement strand
TTAGTCGTGCAAGCACGTTGTCCAGGGTGTACGACGAGGAGGCAACGTTACACCCCAGGGCCAAGTAAAATCTTACATCCTTCGTTAACATCAAACATAATGATATAAAACATAATATACAAAACATGATCACTTCAAATCAAACTGGTGCAGATATCCATTGATTGTGAATCCGCAGAACAGAGAAAATTAAATTTCATTATTTGGCAGGATTCGGAAACCGCTAGCCAAACTTATTAAACAATTGGGTCATCGGAGAGTTATGTATCTCATCTAGTGATATTATCTCAGGGCCGCTATGAGGTTGTGATAAAAATTGTGCAAATCGTTCATGAAAACCATAATTACATTTACCATTTCTTAGTTTCGGTTCGAAGCATCGACTAACACCCGCTGAATTTATGCAAAACCTTGACCAAAATCTGGTAACATAATGTGAAATGTCTGTACTTTACAGAAACATAACTAACAGCCTTATCATTCTAGTTCGAGCTATGCTCTGACTAAATGAATTCGTTCGCAAGAATTCAAATGGCTGAAGGACTCTGAAGCGCACGCTGCCAGGTACGCTCTCGAAGACGGAATGGATGCTGCCAGGTTGACTGTCGAAGAGGGAATGGGTGCTGCCAGATTGACTATCGGAGACGGAATGGGTGCTGCCAGGTTGACTATCGGAGACAGAATGGGTGTCAAATAGAGAACTGACTACAGAAGAAAACTGATGGTTTCTCCTCCTGTTCGAGTAGACTCTCCAGATAGACCTACCACCCTCTACTATGCCACCAGGACTAAACCGCAAATTTCTATCACTCAGTACATCAGTCAGTGCGCTTAGGTCATCAACATAGCTAACAAAATCAAACAAGAAATATCAATATTCAACTGCATAAGTCCTTTAAATAGAATACACTGTAATGGGCTGTGAATTGATGATTGCGGACAATTTTGTGATAAAACCTTACATGGAAACATCCATTTGAGCATTACGTGATTATCTGATGGTCGTGAACGCCACTTCGAGTCTCTCGGAACGGAAATGTCCGCACACCGTGATTAATCGCAGAAGGATAATGCCACGTTGAGTCACACAACACGAAAACATTAGCTGAAGGAGATAAGCAATTAACCGTTTATGTGAACGTGCAGATGCCGCATTAACCACTGTCCCTGAACGCCACAGAATCTTGCAGTACGGAAATGTTTAAACATTCGTGATTGTAGGAGACACTGAATGATCCTTAGTCTCGTTGTACGAAAAAATCTACGCGATGTACTTGGTGGTGGTGAACGTCATTTCGAGTCTTGAGTCACCGACATTTCTACACAGCATGATTAACATCAAAACGTGAATACTGAGTTCATGGCACTAATAGCTACAACACATACTCGATTATCCGCATACATTGTACTCTACGCTGAATATCGCTGAATGGAAACGGCCACATAAGGTGATTAAAATCCATCGTCGGGACACAAAAACATACACATAACCAAGTTAATCACAGATCGTGAACGCTATGCAAAATGTCGCGGCGGAAATTATTCACTCAGTGCGATAAGTGACAAACCGTTATCAGTACGCTGATTCTCGCGAGCCGGAAACGTTAAAATATTGCGATTAATGGCCAACTGTGAACATTACGTCGATTTTCAAGGCACGGACACGTCCAAACATACGCATTTAAACCCAACAAGTTTCACGACACGCAATTAACCACGACCTGATTCGTTGCACGTAAACTTCCTCACTGTGCGATAGGCAATTAATTGCTGATCGTAAACGCCAATCACGGAAGCGACTATACGCTATTAATCGCCGATCGTAAACGCTACGTCGAATTTCGCAGCACGGAAACGACCTCTCATTGCGATACGTAATTAACTGCTGATCGTGAATGCTAAGTCCAGTTGTACGGCACCCAAACGACAACCCAGTGCAATATAACCACTGATCATGAATACTATATCGAGTCTCATGACATCGAAACGACCAATAAAAACGATATTCGATTAATCGCTGATCATGATGTCGAGTCTCACGGCACGGAAACGACTACTCAGAGCGTTGCGCGATTAACTGCTGATCGTAAATGCTATGTCAATTCTCATGCCACGAATACGTCCACTCATTCCGATACGTGATTAACTGCTGTACGTGAATGCTATGTCCAGAATTACGGCACGGAATCGATTAGTCAGTGCGATATGCTGTTAGCCGCTGATCATGAATGCTATGTCGAGTTTTACGGAACCGAAATGACTAATAAAAACAATACGCAATTTACCGCTGATCGTGAATCACGTCACTGAAACGACAACTCAGTGCGATACACGATTAATCTTTGATCGCGAACGCTATGTCGTCTCACGAATGGAAACGACCAACCAGTGTGATGCGTTGTTAACCGACGATCGTGAATGCTATGTCGATTAACATGGCAGTCCGTGAACAACGCTCTGAGCCTCGTGAAACGGAAACGTCAACACATGCGCGAATAACCACAGACCTATCGCTAATTATAGGCGACCGTTTCCATCCTTGAATCGCATTTTCTCCATTCAAGCTACCGTTCCTGAATATCCAACATTTTAAAACTCTTCCATCACTCATTCTGTAGCCGACATTCTCTTCACAGTTCATCTCCAACATTTCAATCCTTTCATTCCTTATAGTCTCCATGTACATTATCCACTACAGTACGTTACTTCCTTCTAATTTCTGTGGTAATTCCTATATTGTAAAACTGGAGTTTTTTTTTTCATCCACAGTCGTTAATTGCAAGGCATCTTCTACCAAGCTTTTCACACATCTTTGTCATACTAACGCTACAAAGAACACAAGTCCACAAGTACACGGAAACTTTTTTTTTTTTTGGCATTACTGTTTGTCGATGTTTCTATCATTACAGGTCTATAACCACAGGCCGTAAACGATACTTCAAAAATCCCGGCACGGAACGTATACAGTTGACCTACTGACCATTCTTTGCACTCGCTTTCGCTTAGCAAAAGTCGAAATCATTACAGGCAAATAACGCAGACCGTAAACACCACGACAAGACTCGCTGTACGAGTACGTCCACTAAAAATCAAATAACCGAGATTATTTCGCTCATACACATCGTCGAGCTAGAAGACATTAAAGGCGAATAACCGCAGTGCGTAAAACTCACGACGATAGCGTCCACATATTTCGATTAATAGGGGACTGTAACCTGCAAGTCGCCTTTCACCGCTCTGAAACAACCATATGGCACGATAAATGATTAGTACAAAAGTCAAGTTAAATATCTCTGCGAAGAGGCAACCAAATATATGCGTTCACTAGAAGACCAATAATTTTATATACACTCTCGTACCACGGATCTGTTATAAAAACATGATAAACTAATAACAGTTAACATCAAATCGCATCTCGCTGAACAGAAAAATTGATACAACGCGATAATCGGGAGACCTTTAATCCAATGTAGCCAATAAATGCCAACCATGGATGGCACGCCGAGTACCGCTTCACGAAAGAAAGGCACAACACCATTAACCACAGATTGTCAATGCCACGTCGAGTCTCGCGGCACAGAGACCCCTGGACAGAGCGAATATGAGCACACAGTGAACGCTTCGTCGAATCACGTAACACCGATACTTTAAAACAGTGCGATTAAGCAAAGAAATATTTTGGGGAAAACCACCGGCAAACCCTCCTCTCACCTCTGCCTTCTGAGCATTGCTTATATCAGCAGTCATCTCCAATATGGGAAATGTTGCGCTGTGTCTCTCTGGTTCACAACGCAATTTTTCAACAGAGGTTACAAACTGCTGAATGTCCATAACCTTAAATCCATCTCTTCCATTACTCATTCCGTAGCCTAAGATTTCCTAAAGATTCAATTCTCATATATACAATTTGAAATGTAATTTCGATAATTTTTAAACGTAGTCTCCAACGATAATATCAACTACAGCCGTGTTCATATATCAAATAATTTTTTCCAATTTTCCACCAAAGTTCCTATGTTGTCAAAAACATTAGTCGTCTTTTTTCCACCCCTAATTGCACAACCCACCAGTCTTCTTTTTTCGTTAATAAAAGAGGCTAAAATGTAATTTAAATTGTGATTGATTCTTTAGCATCTTCAAACACCTTTCTTCGAAGTCTTCATCACCACAGAACGGACAGCTGCATCTTTTTATCGCCGTTTTATCCACATCACCGTCTTCTTTGAAATCTTGTACATTTTTTCTTCTTCTATCGCCTTGCTTATCAATAAAATTCCTAGTCGCAATACACGTAACATAAATCGCCTGAACGAAGATCCAACGCAAGAAATCTATTGAATAGATTTTTGCACACTAAAGATTAAAGTAATTATCCTCGAGGCAACCTTTAGATAATTCCTGGCAGATAATAATTTCCATGTATCTAAAAAAAACACGTGCAGTCCTGTACATTCATTACTTAATATTACACACGAAGTCTAAATTCTTAAGTTGCATGGAAATTTAGTCCATTATCAATACGAAGGGTATCCCGCAATGGAAACTTCTGTACATACCCAGTTAACCGCAGAATGTGAATGATACGTTGACTCCAACAGGGCGGAAATATCAGCTGATGCGTAATTATTCACATAACATAAATACTACTTCGAGTTTTTCGCCACATTAACCGCAAATCTTAAGCGTCACGTCGAGTCTCGTTGCAAGAAAACACAATGTAACAAGGGTTTTCTGGCTTTATGCTTCGTCAACGTCGAAGTCATTAGAGGCGAATAACCGCAGTCCATGAAACCCATGAAGGAAATCCCTTCTGGGTAACGTCCACATACTTCTATTCATCATGTAATGCGTCCTGCGAGTCGCCTGTTACCACACTGAAACAACCACATGGCATGATTAATGCTAACCATAAACGGCATGTAAAATCTCTCTGCGCGGAAACATCCACACTTTCGCGTTTTGTTACAAGACAACGCGAATTTTACGGACTATCTCGTAGCACGTATCTGTCCTTAAAAAAGATTAAATAGTAACAATAAACGACATGTCGCGTCTTGCTGAATAGAAATGTTGACACAATGCGATAAACGGAAGACCTTGAAAGCAATGTGCCCATTCACTACATCAAAACCTCCATACAGCACAAGTATTTCCCAATATGAACGCTGTTTTAAGTCATGGACATGTAAACTTCCTCATACCGTGAACGTTACGTCGATTCTTGCGACATTGACAGTGCTGCCATTTCTACGGATTTATCCGTAGATCTACGGATTTTCATAAAAAAAGTTAGGATTTTCGGATATTGTTAAAATATCTACAGATTTTTGATACTTATTTATCATTTGTTGATTTTTCCTTATATTGGTGGTTTGTTAAACTTTGAGGGTATAGTGTTAATGCATTACAGAATTGTCAATAATTATTATCGGTTGCTTGCAACCGCTCGTGTGAACCAACGTTTGAAATAAAGCTCATATTTTGTTTGCATATAGATTTTATAGATCTTCAAAAACCGTAATATAAAACTATCGGCGCACTTTATGCATGGTGACACGCTCATTGGCACCATGGAGGAATATATTTCCTTCCTCCATGGTTGGCACGGCTTACAAAGCAGTGCATTCTGAGAAGACCTAACCACTATCCGAGAATCAAAGTGTTTGCAGTGTTACCGAAGATATAGTAAATTTAATGTTAACAAAGAAAATAGATAATGTATAGTCCTCCCACCCCCCCCCCCCATCAAAAAAAAATAATAATAATAAAATAAAAGGCACAGCAGCAGCGGTGATGAAAGTGATGATGTATAAAACATGTTCAGAGATAATTACTTTTAATGTAGAATATTATTTTGTATTTCGAATTTTAAAGACCTGGAAATAAAAAGTATTCTTAATTTTGACTCTCTTTAATAATTATTGTTTTAGACTTTTAGTTAGCGAGTCTCCGGATTTTTGTGCCCAATGAACGGAAATTTTAGTGGCCATCTAGGGATACTCAAAGCCAAGTGACTGGCAGCACTGGACATTGAAACGCCGACTTAGCGCCAATAAATGCACACCGTGGACGGCACGTCGATTGTCTTTGCACGAAAGCTCGGTACAGCACGATTAACCGCAGATTGTCAAAGCCACGTCGAATCCGCCGCACGGAAACGTCAGCACAGAGCGATTAAGAGCATACGGTAAACCAGGGGTGGTCAACCCGCGGCCAGCGGGTCTAATGCTTGAACATTTTTCTGGCCCGTGAGATTCATCACGATTTTACAAAATATTTTTTATATTTCATTTTTAGTGTTATATATTTCTTTACAATGTGCATTTAGTATCATTATTACTATATTATCTATGTTTACAAGTAAGTATAATAGAAAACACAATAATAATGTTTCACCCAAAAAAAGTCTAGTGGAGACATATAATGTTATATGCGGCCCGCGGAGTTATGAAGCACTTCCAAAGTAGCCCGCAAGATCATTTGGGATGACCACCCCTGCGCTAAACGCTTCGTCGATTCACGTAACTTTACTTTAACGCTGCGCCATTAAGCGCAGAAATACTTTGGGGGAAACCCCTTGTTAACCCTCCTATCGCCCCTGCCTTTTGAACATTACCAGTCACGTCTAATAAAGGAAATGATCCGCTGCACTCTAACAATTTTGCACCCCTGGTTCACAACACAATTTTTTAACTGAGGTTACCAACTGCTGAATGTCCACCACTCTTGAAACTATCTCTTCCAACACTCATTCCATAGTAAAAAATTTACTAACGATTTAATTTGAGATATAATTTCGACTATTTTTAAACGTAGTCTCAAAGGGTAACATCAACTACAGCCATGTTCATATATCTCCTAATTTTCTTCAATTTTCCACAGAAGTTTCTATCTTATCAAAAACTTAAGTCTTCTTTTTTTCACCCGTAATTCGTTAGTCGTAGATGCTAAAACGACGTGTAATAAATCTTCGTACTAAATCGCGATTGAATCTACAGCATCTTCATACAACTTTCTTCGAAGTCTTCATCACCACAACAAGGACAGCTGCATCTTTTTAAAGCCATTGTATCGACATCAGCGTCTTCTACGTTTCTTCTTCGTCTTCTATAGCCCTGCATATAAATAAATTCCTTGTCGCCATAAACGTAACACAAATCGCCGGAATGAAGATGCAACGGAAGAAATCCATTGAGTAGATTTTTCCACACTACCAAGGGCTGAAGTAATTATCCTCGAGGCAAACTTGGGATCGTTCCTTACTCAAACTTTCATGTATCTAAAAAACACGTGCAGTCCTCTAAATTTGTTAATACTACACATGAAGTCTTAAATCTTGAGTTACAAGGAAATCCTGTCCGAAGGGTATCCCGCAATGGAAACTTCTGTACATGCCCAGTTAACCTCACACTGTTAATAACACGTTGATTACAACAGGACGTAAATATCAACTGGCGCGTAATTATTCGCAGACTACAAACACTACCTCGAGTTTTTTGCCACATTAACATCCACACACAGTGATTAAACGCAGATCGCAAACGCAACATCGAGAACAACGGCGCGGAAACGTCCAATACCCTCAAACTGTAAACAGAACGTTGAGACTCGCTGCAAGTAACATACACAGATATTCGAATAACTGATTTTTTTCTGGCAATACGCTGAACGTTAAGATTACCGGCAAGGAAACGTTCACTGATACGCTATAAACCGTTTTTTTTCCCTTGCTTTACCCTTCGCCGATGTTGAAATATTAGTGACGATTAACCGCAGACCTCAAACGCCACGTCGAGTCTCGTTGCCCGAAATCGTCCAAGAAAACGCAAATAGCAGAGGTTTCTCTGGCTTTATGCTTCGTCAACCTGGAGGCATTAGAGGCGAATAACTGCAGTCCGTGAAACGCGCGACGGAAATCGCTTCGCGGTAACGTCCACATACTTCTATTTATCGTGTAGTGCATAGGTTCCCAACCTTTTTTGACCTACCGCCCCCTCTTCGAAAAAAAATTACTCACCGCCCCCCTGTTTGAAAAAAAACAACACCGAAGTCTTCTGTTGTAATCAACGTTGTGTAATCCACAGCGCTTCAATTTAAGTGGCTTGTTGCCCACTTCTTCAAACAGTGATTTGATGGCATCCCTTTTAGGTGAATTGGGCAATATTAAATATTGGTAAAAACAAGGACAGATTTTTAAAATTACTTTATTAAAGAATATTAACAATATTATTGCCTTGTACAAAATTTTATTAAAAACATATATTGAAAATCATCGTAAAATTATCAGTGAGAGGTCTGAGCTTGATGTAATGATACAAATTTGCTACATTTGGTGCTATATTTGTTAGCAGGAGTCTTAAATCGCCGCGTCCCGCTACTGGAAATCTGTTTCTTTTCTTTGTTAGTAAATTGCTTCCTACACTAAATCCACTTTCGGCTAAATATGACCACAGGAATGCAATAAAAAAAACTTTATTGTTCAGGCCCACAAAGCCGGATATAAATCTGGAATTTGACTCTGTAGCCAAAATTCTTGATATCCATTTTTTAATTTCAGTTTTAAATCTTCATTTTTTGACAGTTCTGTCAAATCTTCCTGTAGCGATAAATCTGCTGTTTGTAGGTTTCAGAAAGGTTCTAATACCCAATCTGGAATGGTCATGTTAATAATTTCCTGAAATCTGTTTTTAAAATGTTCTTTAAGTGCTTCCAATTCCCTAAATAGAAAATTAAAAAATTAAAAAATAAAACTTATTTTTAAAAAAGTCAGATAGCCTAAGGGCGTTTTCACACACAGCGGCAAAACCGGAGCCGGCGCCGGCCTTATAGCACCAAGTTCAATAAGTTTTTTGCTTTGGCGGAAGAAATAGGCATCCACCATTCAAAAAACGTTACTTTAATAGATTATTATATCGCAGAACGAAATATAGTAAATATTTCATTAACATATAGTATTGGATACATCCTGTGTTGACTCAAATACAAAATGAGGCCTAGAAAAACAGTGAAATAAATTAGGTACACAAATATTCTGCTATATTTTTGTTTCATTGAAAAATTTTGACCAATTACGAAATCAACTGAATTTTTTATATATTATACAATAGCTACGACTGCGATTGAAATCTATAAATTTCTTTTATTGATTTTTAAGGATCTCGTTAAAGGAGCAAACTTTACTGACTTACATGAGACTTACAGATTGTGAATATGCACAAATAAAGTAAAACGTAGGCATGGAAAGAGATGTATACATTTCTGAAAGAATATTTCGAAATGAAAAGAAAAAGAAACCAATTGAAAAATGATAAATTACATATTTATCATTACCATTAACAAACATTATAATTAACTTTACTTAAAATTGTTAGTCTGGTTGTGCTATTATTTGTGGTATGATCACAAAGATACTTTGTCAGTATCGAAGGCGCGTTGCAGTGACAAATTAACAAATATGACATCGTTTGTACCGGAAACAGACGCCACATTTCGATTTTAGGAGCCTTAACGCCTCCCATAGTATATGTTGTAAACGGTATGATGGTTTGTTCAGTTTGCAATTAAAGCCCATTTATTATTGATTAGCGTAAATTCGACACCTTTCTCGATTTAAGGAACACCTACCTTTGACAGAGAGGCCAACCATAATAGAAATATTATTCCCGGTTACACTTATTTATTTAATTGTGATAACATTTCCATATTCACGTTCAGTACAAAGTAAAGCAAACTTACATTAACTGAGAGTTAAAGTACTTCCAGAAGCTGCTATTTCGCTAACAAAATACTGTTCACCTTCGACAGAAGAGATTATCACCGAACCAGTGGACACGTTCAGTTAACCCGACAGTGATGATAATTTTCTGGATCACAGTATTTTCTTAAATTTGAATTTCATACAATTTCATGTCAACCACAGGTACACCGTCAACCATAGGTATTCTTACCCTTTGTAAAAACCTCGAAATGTCAAAAATGATATGATTCTTAACTCTCCTTACAATGTGTGATAAATGATGTTGATAATAATAGGAATAGTAGCAGTGATCAGTACAGAATGGAATGGAGTTAGTTAGCACATGATACAAAAATTAAAAAAAGATTAAAACTTAGTTGAAATTTCACAGCACATTCCTCACGTCATTTCGATCAGTAAATAGAATAATAAGCAAATAATAATAACGAATATGTGCTAACCGCTGTGGCAGATAGATATTCCAAAATAAATAATCTTCACTAAGTAGGTCCACGTAAGCTAATTATAAAAAGGCACAGGTTTCAAATTTGAAGAGATATTTCAGGGAACAATTCAACAAATGGAAGGAAGACACTAGTACAGTAGAGTCAAGATGGAAAGAGTTCAAGGAGATAATAACAATGGGGGAAGAGAAATTTATTCCAAGGCAGAAAAAAAGAGAAGTAGAGAAACTGTGTACTATAATAGGGAAGTGGGGAGGTTAAAGAGGTTGGTAAGAAGAGAACATAACAGAGTTAGGAGACAGCAGGGTAGTAAGGAATATTTAAAACAACTAAACAAGCAAAGAAAGATGGGATTTTTGAAGAGTATTGTCACTGCAGGAGGACCACTGACTGATGCATCTAGAAATTTCTATGGCTGTATCAGGAAACTGATGGGAAGGGCGGGTGTAGAGACGCTTACAGATAAGGATGGAGAACACGTTACTGAGGATTTGAAAAGACAGAGATTTTAAGTAACTGGTTTAGTGAAAGCATTAGGGACAATAAATCATAAACGGGAGGGTCTCTTTCGGAGAACAAGTTTAACAACACAATTAGAAATGAAGATAGTAAAAAATTTGAAATTCATCCTGAGGAAATCATGAAGGAAATAAGAAAGCTGAAAAAACATAAAGGAGCTGGTGTAGATAATATTACTACAGATATCTTAAAGTTAGCCAGATGTGACATTACACCTTATCTTGAAATATTATTTAAATTGAGTCTGGATACTTGCTGCTTATCACGAGACTGGAAAAGTGCGATAGTAGTGCCGGTACATAAAGGACGGGTGGGAAATAGAGTCGAAAATTACAGGCCAATCAGTTTGACTTCAGTGGTTGGTAAATTAATCGAGAGATTGATATGCAACCACATCAGAAATATATGTGAGGAACGTAAGTGGTTTTCAAGCAGGCAACATGGGTTTAGGCAAGGATATTCATGCGAATCTCAGTTGGTGGGATATATGCAAGATATTTCAGATGAAATGGACATTCTCTTTTTTAGGTAAGGGTGTCACGGATTGGAATGAGTTATCAAGAGAAATGATGAATAATTTACCGAAAACTTTGAAAGAATTTAAAGATAAAATTTGTAGAGGGCAAATGTAGATATGTGCAGGATAGGGGGAAGATGGGTGTGTGGGGAAATTGCCACCGGAGCCTGTGCTCCATTGCAATTAAATTAATTAAAATTAAATTAAAGGGGGACAAAATTGATAGTGTAGCACTAGATCTGTCATTGGCGTTTCATAGAGTGAGCCATAAAATTGCCGTGAATAGGGTAAAAACTATTGGAGTGGATAAGAAAATGATTTGCTGGGTAGAAGAATTTTTAAAAGGTAAAGAACAGAAAGTTAGGGTAGGCAATGTAGTATGAAAAGAAGTGGAAGTAAAAATGGGAATGCCGCAGGGTAGTGTATTGGGACCATTGCTATTCATTATTCTGATGAATAATTGTGTTGATTGTTTACTATCTGAAATTAGATTGTTTTCAGATGACATAGTGCTATATAAAAGAATCAAAACGATAGGAGGATTGTAAACAGTTGCAGGGTGATCTGGATAAGATATCTAGTTGGGTTGGTAAACATGGGATGAAGATAAATGCAAAGAAGAGCCAGCTTATTAGATACACAAATAAAAAACAAAAGGTTAATTATGAATATAAGGTGGGGAAAGAATTGCTTGCTGAAGACTTAAAATGCAATTATCTTGGCAATACATTTGATAACAAGCTTAAGTGGGTAGGACACATAAGACCGGTGGTAGGAAAAGGTTTCAAAATTCTGAACTTGTTGGAGAGAGTGATGAGGGGATGTAAGAGAGAAGTGAGGGAGTTGGGTTACAAAACTTTGGTCAGACCATTGCTCGAATATGGTAGTGTAGTATGGCACCCTCATTTTACGTATCAAATACAGGAGTTGGAGAGGGTGCAAAGAAGGGCTGCTAGATTTGTTTCTGGAAATTATCGCAGAATGCAATCAGTGACGGATATGATAAAGGAGCTGGAATGGGATTCATTGCAAGACAGGAGGAGGATGAGGAGGATCATGGGAGTGTACAGGGCATATACTGGCGATGAGGCATGGAAAGATATTGCAATAGGTATGAAAAGTAGTGCATGGAAGGGAAAAGATGACCATGACCACAAGCTGGCACTCGATTTCAGGCACAAGGGTGTGGGAAGATTTTCTCTTTTCGGTAATGGTGTCAGGGATTGGAATGAAATACCAAGAGAAATGATGAATAATTAAACGAAAACATTGAAAGAATTTAAAGATAAAATTTGTAGAGGGCAAATGTAGGTGGGTGCAGGATAGGGGGAAGATGGAGGTGTAGGGAAATTTCACCGGAGCCTGTGCTCCATTGCAATTAAATTAAATTAAATTAGATACCGCACAGGTTCACAGTCACTCTGTCTTTAGGCACTATCGAACAATCGAACACTGACCAGTGTAAATGTATCATCGTTGATCGAGCCGGACATAAACATACTAACAATAGTGATCCCTGTGGTGCACAGCGCTTGCTGTGACTCATTCACAAACTATTGAAGCAGGTGTTAGGAGCAAAGATATTGGAAGTATTGTAATGGTCCAGATTACATTTTTAGTATTTTTTTATGAATGTATCGATTATTAGCGGGGCTTGGGAAGATTTTCCCAAAGGGTCGAACGGGCAGGTTAGCCAAATTCTGTTGTTTGCGGCTTAGCGGCATCCTTTAGTGGCGGGAGAAGGGTCGCTCTCTACCTGCGCGCAGGAATTTGCCGAGACCTGCTCAGAAAACATTCATTCTGTTCTGGAGCACTAAACGTGTTACACGCAGTTTCTACTGACTGCCCAGTAGGAGTGTTAAAAGTTTTCTGTTGCTTTTATGCAGCATGAACCAAGCTAACGAGTGGCTGATTGGTTAAGCTTGGTTTCTACCTGTGGTTAATAGTGATACTTACTGTATCAATTAGCCCACCTGTTTTGGCGAGGAGACACGAAGTGAGCTGTGGCCGCTTCCTGTATTCTACAAGAGACGGTAAATCACAACTGAATTATCACGAACAATGACGAATAGGGAAACCGTAACACGCCCTGAAAGATAATTTAATAATGCAAATCAGTGTTTTGGGGTTGCGTAATAGTTAGCCGGCTTAATCATATTTAATTTCATATGTATATAGAGGGGAGAATGATTTTATACCGCAGTATGAGTGATAAATTTGTAATTTTATATTAAGCGAAAATAATTTCTGGAAGTGATCTTGAGATAACTATATGTGTATAATCATTTATTTTGTTTGTTTGACGTAACATCTTGTAGACTAATATGTAGATTAAATGCAGTGTGTTATCTAGTTAGAAATCTTTCATTTCTGAATCCCGAACAATAAAAAAAATTAATATTAGTAAGAATTTTAATTAGTAAAGATAGATGACTATTACAGTATTGGGTACTAATACCAACTTTTGGTGCACAGCGCTTGCTGCAACTCATTCGTGAACCATTGAAGCAGGTGTTAGCTACAAAGATATAATGTACTAATACAAAGTTTAATCTCCACTGATCTTGCTTAAAGAAGTTTGGAATTACTTCCTGAAACATTTGTTCAATGATTTTTTTTTATTAATTGATCTTATTGGCACATCCTTGCCAGTGTTGGCTAGGGGGGCGCTGGCTCGGCGTCAACGCCCCCCAGATTTGCCTTTGTTCACAAACGCCCCCTTCGAGCTCTCTAACGCCCACCGGGGGGCGGTACGGCCCACGTTGGGAACCACTGGTGTAGTGTATCCTGCAAGTCGCCTGTCATCGCAATGAAACAAACACGTGGCATGATTAATACTGGCCATAAACCCCACGTTAAACTCCTCTGTGCGGAAATCTCCATACTTTCTGCGTTTTGCTACAAGACCATGGATTTTACGTAAACTCTCATAGCATGGATCTGTCATTAAATCATGATTTATTAGTATTGGTAAACCCTTTATCAGTTCTTGCTGAATAGAAATGTTGACACAATGCGATAAACGGTAGATATTGAAAGCAATGTGGCCATTCCCTACATCTCAACCTCCTTACAGCACAACTATTGCCGACTGTGAACGCTATTCTAAAGGTGCGTTTACACGCTCAAGCCATTTGCGCAAATTGGCTTGCTCAAGCCAGTTTGTGCAAGTAAATCGTTGCGTGTGAACGCTGGCATGACGTTTGTGCAAGCCAAAAAGTTTGGCTTGAGTAAAATCTGTCCCGACAGAAAATTGGCTTGAGGTTGGAGTGTTGGCATGAGCGTCTGAACAAGGCTCAAGCCTCAGCTCCAACCTTGCGCATGCGCATGGGTGATGGTGACGTTCGACAATCTGTTCCCCCGACCTCAACATTTAGCAGTTATCTATTCAGTAATCTTATTCACTTATTTTATTATTTAGTCATTCAGTTCGTGTTCATTGATGTTTAGTTTGTTTACTGTATCATTCAAAAGTCCAAAGAGAAATAATTTCTTGTTGAATTTATTGAGCAATACAAATCGTTTCCGTGTTGGTGGAAAGTTGACAGTAGGGTTAGAAAAAAAATCACCATGTTTTCATAAAAATAAAAAATATCATTTTTATAAAATGAAATTAATCATGCTCTTTCACTTTTTAAAAAACACCATAATCCAACTATTGTGTGTGCAAAACGAAACGCATTTGTAGGCGGCAGAGGAAAGGGCATTCCTCTCTCTTTATTTTGTCAGCTGACGCCGAAAAAACCTATTTATACGAACTATAACGAAGTATTTCTATTCGACACTAATACACTATACACACATCCGGAAAGCGACATACGCCTGTATATCTCACTAAACTTGCTATAGCTTTAATAGAACATCTGAAATCTAAGTTTAATGGCAGGGTTAGCTAATTTCATAATGGATAACGCTTCCAATATGGCTAAAATGAGAAGAGACATTAAAAATGAAAATGCTATAACATATATTTGTTCAGCACATTTTCTGAATTTACTATCAAACAATTTGGAATTGGAAATGGCCAACACAAAGAAGCATGTTGTGCAAACATTTCCGAGAAAGAAAAAGAAGTTTGAAAAGCTTTTGTGTTACCACAAGACATTCGTTGGAAAACCCGGACTGATTTTTTTGAAGTACACATTTCTGAGTGACAAAAGTTAATAAAGATTTGTGAAGAGAACAGAAATATAATAGACATTGTAATTCAGTAAAAAGTCGAAAACATGGTAATAAAAAGATCTCTTGAATAATTTCTGAGATACTGAAACATTATCAATCACAATGGATATCCTACAAAAAAGTAATGGGCCTCTGTCAGATGCAGTAAAGCCATGGACAAGACTTGAAGCCAAATTCGATGAAACTAGCCTTAGTTATGTATCTAAGTTTAAAAAGCCACTTTTTGGCGTATTTATTAGACCCAACTCAAACTGAATTCAGGGTGAAAGAAGAAGAGGAAGAGAGTGCGTTGGATGAAACTAGAACTTATTATTATTATGGTTGAGGTTTACTGCCAATAATTATAAAATTAAAGTCACAATCAAAATCCTTCAAATTTGGGATGTTTACTGAAGAAGTTTTAAAAAATGACAGCTCGGGAGTGGTGGGACTCGCAAAACCACATTTTAATGAAAGGGTCAAACCAGTTAACATATAAATTTTCAGGCAACTAGTTGGAGCCATAGCATTATCAGTGTCGGTGAAAAGAGTACTTTCCACATTCGGATTGTCCCGTTTATTTTAAGAAATACGTTGGGGACAGATAGCATGAAAAAGTAGCATTTCTTTTGGAGTATTACAATTCAGACATTGATTAGCTTTTTACTTTGGTTGGTCCACTAAATGACAATTTGATGAAATCCCTGATTTTTATTGAAAAATTCATTTGATTTAAATGATGATTAAAATCCTTATTTTAATCAGAATGATTTAATCATGCCAACCCTAGTTGAGAGTAAAGACTACAGTGACCGCAATGCTAAATCTCGTGGGAATAACATTTTGGTAGAAAAATTGCAAGCAGTGATTAAATTTGGCAAATGTTGGTATGTGGTTTTTTCCATACGCAAATAGATGCTAAAATCGACAGGCTTACTGCGTAATTCAGCTACTAGTTTGTTAAAAAAAAAATCCCTTTTTAGCAGCCAAGTCCTTTCATTTACCTTCAATTTGATATTTTTTATATATAATACAAACTGCATCCTTTACAAGTATTCATTCTTCGTCAAAATTTTCCAGTTTGAATACAGCAAACTACAATTTTTGGGGTTCCTCACTTCATAATTGTGCAAGCCAAACTGAACGTGTGAACGTCAACATTTCATTCAGTTCATTTGCACAAATTGGCTTGCGCAAGCCATTTGCACAAAATGGCCATTTTGTGCAAATGGCTTGAGCGTGTAAACCCACCTTAAGTCTCTCGGCATGTAAACCTCCACATAGCGTGAACGTTGCGTCGATTCTTGCGGCACTGAAACGCCGACATACCACAATAAAGTTAACACTGTGAATGGAGCGTATGGTGTCGCTATACAAAAAAACGGTACAGCACCATTATCCGTAAATTGGCAACGCCACGTCTAGTGTCGCGGCACAGAAATGCCTGCACAGAGGGATTAAGAGCATATGGTGAACGCTTCGTAGAATCTCGTAACACGGATACATTAATGCAGTGGGATTGAGCTCAGAAATATTATGGGGAAAACCCCCCGTTAACCATCCTCTCACCCCTCCCTTTTGAGCATTGCTCATATTAGCAGTCTCCTTTAGTATGGGAAATGTTTCGTTGTACTTATCAAGTTTGCACCCCTGGTTCACAACACAATTTTTCAACTCAGGAACTGCTGAATGTCCACCACCATTAAACCATCTCTTCCATCACTCATTCTGTAGTCGAAGATTTCCTAACGATTCATTTCTCATATACATAATTTCAGCTATAATTTCGATTATCGCCGAGTGTTGCTGCACGAAAACTCGGTACATCACGATTAAGCGCAGACTGTCAACTTTGCGTCGAGTCTGACGGCACGGAAACGCCTTCACATTAGCAACAAGCGCAATGTCATCAGCAAATCTCAAGTTGTTAAGTCTTCTGCCATTGGTTTTAATTCCCTTTTCCATCCATTGTAGCTTTGACATTGCCATCTCCAATGCAGCTAAAAATAATTTTGGAGAGATGGGATCACCTTGCTTAACACCTCTTTCGATACGGAACTCAGTGGTTGGTTCTCTAACATTGACAAAGGCTGAGAAGGTGACATAGATATTATGGAGCATTCTAATATAAGTTGTATACACGCCTGTTCAGTTAAGGTTAGCAAAACATCCTTGTGACTTTTTATAATCAGTTTTCTCCATATACATCCTCTACCGGCAAGAAAGTTATGGCCACCTCGTATTTATACAACTTTCAAGAACACCATTTTTGTCTTCTCTGATGAAAATCATAAATGGGTATCAGTTCCACACTCGCTCACCAAACGCTGTTTATTGGTGACACGGAATTAATTTTCATGGTGATTATCACCTACCACGAAAAAAAAAAAAAACAATCCTTCATCGGCATTTGCATTGCTCACGATGCTGGAACAAAGATGCAAACCAAGAAGTCCATTATAAAGGACGAAGAATGAATCCTTGAGGATAACATTATCACAAGGCATTTCACACAATAGTTTCCCTAGTCCTTAAAAGTTCTTTCCGATCATTAAAATAGTCAGTATCAAACCGGAGACCGTAATCACCATGTAGAGTCACATAGGAAGGAAATGTTCAAAGATATGCTATTTACTATAGGCTGTGAACTCAACGTCGTGTATCGCGCACCAGAACGTCCATACGCCTTTAATCACATACCGCGAACGCCATGACGAATATCGAAGCATTAAAACATCTTTTTCGATTGATACATTATTGACCGCAAATCTTGAACGCCGCTTAGAGTCGTATGCGAGAAAACGTACACATAGTTTGAATAACCGACGACCTTGAAGGCCTCGATTAAACCAAGAATAACCTTCTTCACAAATACTAATGAATATCTTCACACTTCGTAACCGTCCGTGCCGAACCCTTTATTAGTTGATATTCGTTTTCCTTTGTTGGGGAAGAAAATGCATTTAGACCAAACTTTACTTTTAACTTATGGGATCTAAATAGATATCAGAAGACTAACTTGGCTCACAAAATATCTGTTAATATGTTGTTACTCTTAAGCTGTGTAGAATCCTCCTTCAATTCATCTTCTTTCTCTCTTAATGAAGAAAAATCTAAGTAATGCTGGAAAATACAAAAATAAAATCTCTTATACAAATCAGTATTCAAATACTTACCTTATTCAAAAGCCGTGTCGACCTCACCTTTACTTCATTCTTATTCTTCTGTACTGAGAATGTTTTTATCGTCGTCGTCGTCGTCGTTGTTGTTGTTGTTGTTGCTGCTGCTGCTGTTTGGGCATTAAGGTGCGTCGTGATCGTCACATTAGCATCCTGTACTGGGAAAGAAAACACGATCAAACCAAGTAAATGAGCATTAAAATGAGTATCTTATCATTCCGAATCCGTATAGACTTCTCCTTTTCTTTATTTTCGGTGTGCATAGTTGAATAAGAGAACAGGAATAAATCAAGTAATATCATTATGAAACCTCTTAGCCGAAAAATTATTCGGGTACTTACCGACTTCACGTAACAGTAATTTCTTGCTAGTCCGATTCCTAGTGGATCACCTAATTACTTTATTCTTCTGTGCCGAGTAAGAAAATCCGATCAAACCAATTAAAATGGTGACATGCGAAAATGGAGCCTCTTAATCAGTATGAAAATATTTTCTTGATGCAGAGAGTGTTGAATATCTCCATAACGCCAAGCTGTATCAAATTCTTCTTTACTACGACTTCGTTTGTATGTATTATGAACAAAAAAAATACGTTGTAATCACCAATTCTTCTTAAACAAATGGTTACTAAGAAAATTACCTAGTAGACATAAAACTATGAAAATTTCTAATAACAAAGACGTGTCAAGCTCTCCTTTACGTCATCTTCATCCATGTGTTTTAAGAAAGAAGGTACAACACTATTAAACCCATAAATATTTTTAAGATACGAAAATGAATCCATTTAAATAAATAATTATTAAGGTATACCTTCCTCACGAAATGCTGATGAATATGTTTTTATTCCGAAGCCGCACCGAACCATTCTTATTTCATTTTCCATCTTCTGCATGCACATTTAAATCGACCATTATTTTGAGATACAACTGTGACATATCTTGATTAAAAATTGATATTATCAGATTTATCTAGTTCAAAAATTATGTGAACATTTTCTTATTCCAAAGATATGTCATCTTCTTTTTTAAGAAATAAGATATTACTATACCAACAAATATTCTTAAGAATTGGATATGCTTAACTAAATACGTAATAAATCATTTGATTACTCCAAAAAAATATTGATGTATAATTTCTTATTCGGATGCGTGTCGATATCTTTCTTCTGTGTTACGTAAGAAAAGAAAATTAAACCAATGAAAACTTTAAAAAACGGAAATGAGGGGTCTTAAATAAATTATTTTAATAGACTTACCAAGATTTCAAAAAATCATTTTTTTTTTTTTTTTTTTTATTATTACGAAGAAGTGTCATTTTCTAATTTAATTCTTATTCGGTCTTCAGTGTTCCTTTCAAATTTGTAAAAATCTTCTTATTCCAAAAACATATCATACTGTCCTTTTGTTATTTTCATTCTACTGTTTTATGAACGAACAATCGTTCAAAACAACAAATATTGTTAAGATAGAATAAAACATCTTAGATAACAATAACATACCTACTTCACGAAAAAGTGATGGATATCATCTTCTTCCAATGCTGTATCAAATTTTCGTTACTGCGTCTTCTTCTGTATTAACAAAGAAAAGAGGACTATACCAACAAACATGTTAAGAGGAGTAAATGAGTGGTCTTAAGTAAACGCATGTTAATGTGTTAAAATTTTCTTATCTGAAGATGTGTCAAATTTTTATTACTTCACCTCTCTCTATTAATAAGGCATACGCTGTTGAGCCAAGTAATACTGTTAGGATTCGAAAATGAAGTCCTGTGAACGAATAAATATTATGATATTTACCTAATCCTATTTACGAGTATAGTGATAATAACATCAGCTGTGGCAGATAATGGCAATACACACCATGAATGGTCCCTCTCCTGTCATCTCATCATGATCATCGTTTTCTCCATGCTAAAATTAATACCCAGCATGGCACATGCATGGTTTCTTTTTTTACCTTAAATTTTAGCCGGCTATATTTTTTTTCCGATCTCTCATTTGTCTCATCTTTATTCTTCTGTAATGAGAAGGAAAACACGGCCAAACCAGATGTTACAGTCAAAATACAATAATGATACCTGTTAAACGAATGAGTGTTAAGATACTTATTTCAGCAGAAGAATTATTGAATATTTTCGTAATCGAAAGCCATGGAAAATTCTCTTTTGCCTCATTTTCGTTCTTCTACATTAATGGCGAATTCACGTTTAAACCAATCAGTACTTTGATAAATGTCTTAAATAAATGGATATTAATAAACATACCTAAATCATGAAAAATCAGTGAAAAGTTTCTTAATTCTACAACCAGTCAAACTCTCCTGTTTTATTTTTCTTTCTTGTGTATTAAGAAAGAAGACACGAATAAACCAATAAATATGACTATCTTACAAAAATGAAACTCTTAAATAATGAGTAATACGATACTTTGCTTCGTCACAAAATATTTATGGATGACTTCTTACTCCGAAGCCGCGCCAAACTTCTCTTTCCTTCATCTTCTTTCCTCTTTATTAAGAAAGTCAACACATTTTAACCAAACAATACCTTTAAATGTGGAATCCAAACGTCTTGAATAAATGGATATCACAAAAATCCTGTATATATAATGTTATTCTTAAGGCGAGAAGACCGCTCCTTTATGTCATCTTCGTTCTTCTCTATTTATAAAGAAAACACGACAAACTAAATAATACTTTTAGGATTCGGAAACCAAAGTTCTTAAATTATAAATTACTGAGACAATTACCTTCGTTACGAAATACAGATGGGTGTTTTCTTATTTCGAAGCCGTGTAGAGCTCTCTTTTATTCTATCGTCAGTCTTCAGAATTAAAAAGAGAAACGTGAAGAAACCAGACAGTATTGTTAGGATAAGAAAATGATGCCTCTTAAAAAATAAGTATTATGATACTTATCTACTTAAATAGTGGTGGATGTCGGTTTATTCGTAAGTCTGGTAGATCTCTCCTTCTCCTTGTGTTAATTCCTCTGTAGTGAATAAGAAAACAGGATTAAAACAAGTAATAGTAGTTCTTATTTTTTTAGAATTAAGTATTCAGTTACTTACATGGAAAGCATAAACTGTTGAATATCTTAGTAATCCGAGTCAGTTTCTCGTTTACTACGTCTTCGTTCTTTATTCTAACGTGGAATACATCTTTTAATCAACGAATACTTCAAGAGACAAGGACTAAACATCTTAAATAAATGGATACTAACAGAATTTATGAAAATTATCTTATCCGAAGACGTGTCAAACGTTTCTTTACTTCATCTTCGTTATTCTGTGTTATGAAAGAAAATTGGATTATACCAAGTTACCAACAAATAGTGTTAAGATACGGAAATGAAATATCTTAACTAAATAAGGATTAAGATACCTTCTCCACGAAATATTGATGGATAGGTGTATCTTCATAATCCGAAGCCACGCTGAACCCTTTTGTACTTGATTTTGTATCTTTTGCCTTAGGAAAGAAAATTTTAATCAAACATTACTTTTAAGTCTTGAAAATGAAACTTCTTCCATAGATAAATAATAATCAAATACTAACCTAGTTCACGCAAACCCTGTTAATATATTATTCTTAAGCCATGCAGAAGTAACTTTTATTTCAGCTTCTTCCTTAATAAATAAAACACTATTAAATTAAGTAATACTGGAAGATACGAAATGAAATCTCTTAAACAAAAGATAACTAAGAAACTGACCTGCTTCTCAAAAAAAAATTGTATATCAGTGTAATCCGAAGTTGCTTCAAATTCATTATTACACTCACACTCGTCTTCCCGTTTCTGTATTACAAATGAAATTACGTTTAAGACAACCAGAACTTTGTGAACCAGAAACGAATCGTCTTAAATAAACAGTTATTAACAGAATTACCTAGATCACAAAATTCTATAAAAAAATCTTCAGATTCCGATGACGTGACAAACCCACCATTGGTTCATCTTCGTTCGTCTATATCATTAAAAAAGAAGGAATTGAACCAATAAATAGTGTTAAACAACGAAAACGAAATATTTTAGATTAATCAGCACTAAGATACATACCTGCTTCACGAAGATAGGCAGTAAAAGAAGCTCGTTATAAACAAAAGGTCAACAAACACAACAAAGTCCACCACCTTTAATGGTTGCAACGTGTGCGAGCGATTAATTTAAGACAGGATCGTTCTTATCAGCCTTCAACTACGCCCACACAAACAAGTGACTGCAAGTGAGAAATATAAACTCGGAGACGGGTATTGGAAATCGATGACGACGGCTTCACGAAATACTGAATGATATCCTTTTATTCCTAAGCCGTGTCGATCTCTTCTTTTCTTGTCTTTATTGTTCTGCAGTGAGGAAGAAAACACGGTGAAATCAATTAAACTATCTAACGACAAAAACATTTACAGGACGTTAATGACATATTTTAATAATGGAAATATAGTTGTTTGATTTTTTTCCTTATTTATATTATAAAATTGGATCCTTTAAACATCTTTAAATCTTCTCTTTTAAAAAATGTGCCTTCATTCGCATTGTGTACTGTGCATCTACATATGCAGTATGTTCATTTCAAATTATAATGACTAATTTTAACATCTGACTGGTAATAAGTTCATAAGTGTTTTTTCGTGCTGTTATAATTCATGTTATTAGTCCAATAATTAACTGAAAATTCTATTGTACACCTCAATTGAAACTTTTGTAAAGGCTGGCTGTATGGAATATAAGGACTAAAAGCCATAATATAAATAAATTAATTAATTAAAAATGTTTAGATACGAAAATGGAGACTCTTAAGCGAATAAGTTTTAAGATACCTACTTGCTTCATGAAATAGTGATGGATATCTTCTTAATCCGAAGCTGTGTTGATCTCTCCAATTCCTTTTCTTTATTCGTCTCTATTGGAAAAGAAACCCCTATCAGACCAACTAATACTGTGAGATCTGAAATGAAGTCCGTTAAACGAATGAGTGTTAAGACATTTATATGCTACACGAAATATTTTTAATATATTCGTAATCCGAAATATGTCAGATTCAGCTTTACTTCGCCTTTGTATTAAGAAGTAAAACACGTTTAAACGAACCAATACTTTGAGAAACAGAAATGTAATGTCGTAAATAAATGGTTATTAGCGAACTTAAATAGTTCACGACAATCTTCTTATTCCGAAGGCGTGTGAAACTCTCCTTTACTTCATCTTCGTTCTTTTGTTTTATAAAATCTGAGACTATTAAACGAATAAAATATGGTTAAGATACAAAAATGATAGCTTTTAAATAAATGTGTATTAACATACATACCTACCTCACGAACTAATGATGGATACCTCTTAATCTGATGCTGTACCCAATGTTCTTTACGTCTCCTTTCTTTTTTACAACGAAAATACCATTTAAGAACTGTAAATGAGTGAAGTAAAGTAAATGTATATTAAGAGACATGCCTACTTCACGGAAGAAGTGTCAAAGTTTTAAATTCTTCATCTTGTTTCTTCCTCATTAAGAAGGAATATGCAGTTGAACCAAGAAAATTAAGCGTAAAACTCGAAATATTGATTGTCTTCTTATATAGAAGCTGTTATTATCTATCTTTTGTATCGTCTATATTCTTCTGTATTGAGAAAGAAAACACGATTAAACCATTTAAAACTCTTATGATATGAACATGAAGCCTCTTAAACGAGTGAGTGTTAAGATACTTATCTAATACAGAAAATATTTTCGAAATCGTAAACTGACAAATTGTTTCTATCTTGTTATTTTTTCTTCTGTGTGAAGAATGAAAACTATTTTAATCGAACCAATACTTCGAGTAACAGAAACGAAACGTGCTAATTAAATTGATGTTACGAGAAGCTCTCCTTTGTTTCTTCTTCGTTCTTCAATATTACGAAAGATGATACGATTCCACTAAGAAATGCTGTAAGACTCCCGTCCGGGCTTCCAGAGTTTTGTTTTCCATGGTTTTTCCAAATCACTCTAGGCGAATGCCGGGATGCTTCCTTCAAAATGCCAAGGCCGAATTCCCGTTCCTTGTCTTCAGTCCTCTCCCGCCTCTAATGATAACCTCGACGTTGACGAGTCGTAAAGCCATAAGTAAAAAAAAAAGAACATTTTAATTCATTGAATGCTTCACAAAATAGTAATGGATATCTTCTTATTCTGGAGCCGTGTCAATCACTCCTTTACTTCATGTAGATTCATCTGTACTGTGCAAGTGATCACACTGTGAATATATCAAAATAAAGTCTCTTAAAAAATAAGTGTTAAGATAGTTTACCTGCTGCACAAAAACGATGGAATATTTTCGTAATCCGAAACCATGGATAATTTTTATTTACTTCGCTTTAGTTCCTCTATATGAAGAATGAAAATAAGTTCAGAACAAAAATACTTGAATAACAGACAGTAAACTTCTGAAATGAATAGATTTTAATATTCTTTCCTAGTTCACGAAAAATTTGTGTAAATCTTAGCCTATCATTCCGAAGACGTGTCAAGCTATGTTTTTCTAAATTTAAAAAAAAAAAAAAAAAAAATACACGGAAAGCTCTTAAATAAATGATTATTAAGATACTTCCTCGTTTCGAAACCCTGGCAGATATTTTCTTATTCTGAAGCCGTGCAGAAATCTCTTCGACCTTCTGAATTAAGAAAGAAAACACGAATAAACCAGCCAATACTGTTAAGATACAAAAATGAAACTTCTTAAATGAACAAGTCTCTGTGTACACTGACGTTAACATTTTCATTTTCTATTACCTTCGTGAAAGGTTTAAGTTCCCGACTAATGAAACACAGTATTTGGGAAGAGGTGACGCGTTTGGTTATGATTATGGTGTTGCTCATTCCGCTTACAAGCACTGTCATTGAACAGCAGTCAGTCTGTAATGAAACTACGCTAAGTTTCTTTTCGTGCTGAGTGGATTGTATACCAATTTTCTTCAAATTACTTCATTCCCCAATATGGTGTTAGAAACATATGTATATTTTGCACATGGCGTTCTCTTTTCTGAATCCGTGTGATCCGAGAAAATTATCTTTTTTTTCTGTCCCATGTTCTGGAGACAAACATTTAGTCTTGGAGTTTTCTCCTCCCACGAATTCTTGGAGTGATTTCTGATTAGTAGATCTAACCTGCCTCTCAAGTAACACCTTGGTGAGTTTTAATTTGAACAGAAAGATAGAGTGGAATCGCTGTTAATTGCAGGAATGCAATCACTCAAGGCGCTCAGACTGAAGCGGAGTGAAAGTCATAACACTGGCAACATTCGAAAAGGAAACGTCTTAAATAGTTTGCAGCGTACATGTTCTCGATGGAAACATCCTATAAAAGGAACGAAGGAAAAGTAAAAAGAAAAAACTTATAAGCATAGTTACGTCAAAACTTAAAACCATGAACATTAAATACTTTAGTTTCAAACTGAGAACATTTTATCTCAGTTCTAATATCTATCAGATCTTCAGCTTTCCTCAAACAACAGCTTAATTTTCCGTTCACTAACATATCTCCAACTCAAAATTCTTCTTAAATACGCTTTTAAATCTCGCAAAACATCCCTGCGTCAAAGGGTTACGATTCTTCTCCATCTAGCTGGTAACTTATTATTTCTATTGGTTAACATTATGCCTGCAGAGTTGTCTTGGTGCTCATTGACCTAACCAGTGGCACCAATATTCGTGAGCGAGCAGATCATTATCCGACGTTATTCACACAACTCCCCAGAACCCGACCTTCCATAGTATTGCCATCCAAATCAACCCTTTTAGAGTCCAACAACAAAACAGCTATGGCTGGAGCCTCACAACCATAAGTTAAATATCTTACTCACTTCACGAGAAATTGTTTAAAATCTTTTTGTTTCAAAACAGTCTAGAGAAATTCTGCGATTCTTCTCCTTCATTCTTTTGAATAATCACGAAAAATAGAAACAGTTCTTTATTTCATCTTCGTTCTTCTGATTAAAGAGAGAAAATTTGATTAAAACATTGTAATACTGACAATATTCTAAGCTGAAATGTCTTCAATAGTTGAATGATAATAGACTTACCAAGTTCATGAAAAATTAGTGTCAATCTTTCTCTACTTGTTCCTTGGTTAGCACAGTATTCGTTCTTCGGAATAAAGAAAGGGAACATGATTACACTACTCAGTACTGTCAGAATTTGAAGGGAGAAAATCCAGCTTAAATAGTTGAACGTCAAAACACCTAGTTCACGAAAACTTCCTACTCCAAAGCAGAGACGAAAACTTCTTTCCTTCGTTCCTTGCATCGTATTCGTTGTTCTGAATAAAGAAAGGAAACACGAGCCCTTAAAACTGATAAATTTGGGAAAAAACCAGCTTAAATAGTTTAAGGACAAAAATTTACAACTTCACGTAAAATCGGAGTCATTAGCGCTCCTTAAGAATCGCTTCGAACTCTTTCTTCCATCATTTCGTTGATCTGAATAAATGAAACACGATTAAACTTCTTAATATTATCAGTGTTTTAAAAATATAATAATAATGTCTGTTGAGCTTCAAAACTCTTACCTAGTTCCCGACAAACTGTTAACAGCTTTACTTCTCCGAAACCATCAGGAATATTTTTTTGATTCATTCCATGTCTCCTCAATAAATAGAGAAACCGCGTAGTGATGTGATTATCCGAAAACAATTAATCTTAAGTAGTTGGAGGTGAAAACACACAGTTCATGACGAGATGGCTACGGTTTTCTTGCTTAGAAGCCGCCTCGAACACTCGAAAGAAAGGAAACTCGATTAAAATGCTTAATGCTGTCCAAATTAAACAAAATAGCTTAATGAGTTTAAGGTCAAAATACGTATTGTATCAAAAACTGGTGTCACTCTCCTTTCTCAACAACCTTTCAGAATATTTCCAAGCTTCATTTCGTTCTTTGAATAAAGAAAAGAAACAAAATTAACCACTTAAAACCGACAATATAACAAGTAGGATTAAATTTATGAATGTCGAAACGCTTTCGTATTACACCAAAAATTTGTAAGCGAGGCCCTTGAAAACACTTCATTAATTCGTTTGTACTCAAGGAAAGGAAAAGCAATTGAACCACTTATTACTAATAAAAGTCGGGAAACAAACAGCTGCTAGACAATCTAAATCAAAAACATTTGGTGGCATGAGTTTTGTTGTAAGTCATCTTGAATACTTGGCTGATTGGTTTCCGTTCATCTGAATAAGGAACGAAAAAACCTCTAAATATTGTTACTATAAGAAAATAAATATTTGATGGTCAATAGTTATCTTGTCCCCGAAAAATTAATTACATCTTGCTCTGAGGCTGTCTCGATCACTTTGTTGCCGTGTCTTCATTGTTCTGAGCAACTGAATAAAACCTTGTTACGCTATTAAATACTTTTAATATCGGCAAGTAGAAAAACTAACTGGCTTGCCAAGTTTAAAATATCTACAATTTTTTTTTAGATGCCCAGAAATCGTTTCAATTGTTTTTTATCATCTTTTTTCATATGAACAAAGAAGGGAAACAGTGTTAAATTACTCAATAGGGTCCACATTTATAATTACAATAAAATATTTGGCGGTTCAACACTGATTTCGTACGCAAGAAACGCATTCATTTCGCTCTGAACACATCTTATCATCGCCTTCTGAATGTTAACAAATTAAAAATTAGAACATTTTAAACCCTATAAACATACCTGGCAGACAAAAAATTGTTTTCTGTCCAGAAACAACATACTCTCGAGCCCTTGAGCCGTTTGGACCCGTTTAAACGACTTAAGAATGTCAAAGTTACTAAAAGGCACTGCTAAAAATTCTTTATTACTGTATCATATTACTGAGTTCAAGAATCATATATATTATTTCTATAAGGTATTTTTTTGTCACAAGCCTGTATCTTCCTTCATACTTAACCGAAATCAATGAATGAGGTGTCATTTTAAAGCTTATGGTCTCCACTTTGGTCACATCATATTTTAAGAAATGAAGTTTTCGGAATTCGACCCTTAAAGTGCAAAAATGTCAATATTTCTAAAAAGCTGTTTTCTGTGTTACGAGTCATTTATCTCACTGGATACCTATCTGAAATCGTTTAATGAAGTATCATTTTAAAGATTAAGATCTCCTCTTTAGTGACGTCATATATTAAGACAGATATTGTTCGGAATTCGACCCTTAAAGGGCAAAAGTATCAATATTTTTGCAATGCGTAATTGTGTCACGAGCGATTTATCTCCTTTAATATCTAACCGATATAGATAAATGAGATATCGTATTAAAGATTGAGGTCTCCGCCATGGTAACATTATATTTCAAGAAAAGAATTTTTCGTTTTTCTACCCTTAAAAGGCAAAAATGTCGATTTTCCTAAAATGCGTTTTTTGTATCTCGAGCCATTTATCTCCATGGATATCTAACTAAAATCGATAAACCAAATAGGATTATTGGGAGTAATATCTCAGCTTTGTGACATAATATTTTAAGAAAGAATGTTTTTGGAATTCAGCCTTTAAAGGGAAAAAGTATAAATTTTTCAATTACGCATTTTTGTGTCACGAGCGATTTATCTCCCTTAATATGTAACCGGTATATATAAATGAGGTATCATATCAAAGAATGAGGTCTCCGCCGTGGTAACATTATATTTTAAGAATGGAAGTTTTCGTAACTCAGCCCTTAAAGGGCAAAAATGTTAATTTTTCTAAAATTAGTTTTTTTTTATCTCGAGCCATTTATCTCCCTGGATATCTAACCAAAATCGATAAATGAAGTAGGATTATGAGGAGTAATGTCTCTCAGGTATGTGACATAATGTTTTAAGAAAGATTGTTTTTGGAATTCAACCCTTAAACGGAAAAACTATAAAATTTTCAATAACGTATTTTTGTGTCACGAACGATTTATCTCACTTAATATCAAACAGATATAGATAAATAAGGTATCATATTAAATAATAAGGTTTCCGTTGTGGTAACATTATATTTTAAGAATGGAATTTTTTCGTAATTCGACCCTTAAAGGGCAAAAATGTCAATTTGTCTAAAATTCGTTTTTTGTATATCGAGCCATTTATCTCCCTGGATATCTATCCAAAATTGATAAATCAAGTGAGATAATGAGGAATAATGTCTCAGCTTTGGTGAAATCATATTTTAGGAATGACGTTTTTGGAATTCAACCCTTAAAGGGAAAAAGTATGAATGGTTCTACAACGCATTTTTGTGTCACGAGCTATTTATCTACCTTAATTTCTAACCGATATAGATAAATGAGGTATCAAATTAAAGATTAAGGTCTCCGCCGTGGTAACATTATATTTTAAGAAATGATTTTTTTCGTAGTTCAAACCTTGAAGGGTAAAAATGTCGATTTTTCTAAAATGCTTTTTTTTGTATATCGAGCCATTTACCTCCCTGGATATCTAACCAAAATCGATAAATCAAGTAGGATTATGAGGAATAATATCTCAGCCTTGTGACATGATATTTTAAGAAAGAATATTTTTGAAATTGAACCATTTAAGGGAAAAAGTATAAATTTTTTTATAATGCATTTTTGTGTCACGAGCCATTTATCTCCCTTGATATATAACCGATATAGATAAATGAGGTATCATATTAAAGTTTAAGGTCTCCGCCATGGTCACATTATATTTTAGAATGAATTTTTCGTTATTTGACCCTTAAAGGACATAAATATCAGTATTTCTAAAATGTGTTTTTTGTGTCTTTAGTCATTTATCTCCGTTGACAATTAAACAAAATTGATAAACGAGGTGTCATTTAAAAGCTTCAGGTCTTCGTAATGTCTTCGATTCCGTTACCACATTTTAAGTAGAAATTTTTAAAAATTCTAACCTTAGAGGGCAAAAGTATTAATATTTTTACAATACATTTTTCTGTCAGGAGCTGTTTATTTCCCTTGATACCTAATCGAAATCAATAAATGACGTATCGATTTAAATATTAAATTAGCCGCTATGGTCACATCATATTTTAAGAAAAAACTTTCTCCAAATTACACCCTTAAGGGGAAAAAATATCATCATTTCTCAAAACTTTTTTTTTTACCTTGGTTGATATTTTATAAAAGGAATTTTTTGGAATTCAACCCTTAAAGGGCAAAATTATCAATATTAGTTATAGAACGTGTTTTTTTAATTTTTTTTAATACAAGCCATTTATCTCCTTCGATACCTATCCGAAATCAATAAATGACATATCGTTGTAAAATTAAGGTCTCCAGCTAGGTAAAATCATAAATTAAGAAAAAAATGTTCGGAATTTGGTGCTTAAAGTTGTAGCGCGTATGAGACTGTTCAGAGCCAAGTCCCCTGATTTCAGCAGCGGATATCATAGAGATGTCAATAAACTTTTTTTTATTCAATAAGTAGCTTTTCTGATATATTTTTTTTGTTACGGAAACACTGTCGTTTTGCTATACAATTCCAATGTAAACATTTTATTCGCACAGTAACAAATATTTCAGAGATGTTGATATGTTGTGTGCATTTTGTTAAGGTTGGTTTTATTCTACTAAGGTCAGTGACAGTTTGTCATAAATACAGTGTGTTTTAAATTTTCCTAACTGTTTCGTAATATGTTGTGAGTATTTTGCTGCGTACCTATTACACTAAATTAAATATTTGCTACAAAAGTACGGTTCTACTATTCATTATATTACAAGCATTCAACCTCACTATTCATTGCATTTTATTCGCGAAATTTTCGCACGGGTCGTCTAGTAAATCTATATTTTTCTGTATTTCAGTAGCCGTTTCAAACTCTTGCTACGTATATCCATCCCATTCTTTGTTCTGAAGAAAGAAAAAAGTAGTATTAGGCTACTTAACGGTACTCATTACAAAGAGAACATAATTAAATACTTGAAGAGTATAAAGCAATTGCCTAGTTCACTAGACATTAAGGAGCCTTGTTAATTTAAGCAAGTATTTGACCCATTTGTGAAAAAATTATTTCATGCAGGACTATAATATTTTTACTGATGCTAGTATAGACAACTGTACTAATACGATTCATAGTTTTAAGAAATACTTTTGTAAATTTATTGTTAAAAATATTAAGGTTTTTCTGCAGAAAATGTTTTTTGTGAACATCCTAATAGGGGAATATTAATGCTTGTAGTACCAGAGGTGGTTTTTTTTTTTTTTGTTATGCAGAGTCTCTGAAAATTTCATTCAATTATCTTTGATAGTTTCTGATATAATGGGGCATATGCATTGAAAATTTTAGTTTGCGGGAAATTGACTTTAAACACCGTGTTTCAAGGTGTGTTGTTTATAAACAGCAGACACAAGAGAATACCGACCGTTGCCCTCCAAGGATAGCCAACACACTCAGGAGTCAGAAAAAAAATCCATAATGTGCAATGTTGGGGTTATAAAGGTCTAAAATATATGCAGGAAAGTGGGCGTGGCACCGAAATGCACGTGGTAGGGAAATGTTATTTAAACGCCCGACATTTTTTTCTCAGAAAAACCCTTTTCAGGATACTTAAAGAATACCTTAATCTATCGAATTATGATGAAAAGAGAAAACTGATTTTTTTTTTAACTAAACCACGTGGTGGTCCCCTTAAAAGACTTCTGTTCATCTTTCTCTTATCTTTCTTATGAATCTTCTGGATCCGAAGCTAGTTAAAACGCCATATATATTGAAGTTGAAAACTTATTTGGTTCACTGTTAACTGGTGATCCAACTTCGCAGTCATTTCCAACACTTCTTTCTTCGGTCTTCCTTCTTCTGATTATTTTCCATATTAGTAGAAAGCATAATTAAAAATGTAAAAGTAAAACGCTAATTAGAAATATAAAAGTCAAATCTCTTACCTCATCCGAGCAATCTTTTTGGAAATTTTCAACTCCATTTCCGTTTCGAACAATTCTTATCTGACTCTTCGTTCTTCTGATCTATGGAAGTATTATGTTGAACTTGTTAATAGTATACATATGAGTAAATAGCATCATTAAAAAACTGAAGGTTAAAAAACGTAGATTGGTGGCACGTCTTACCTATGTCCTAGTTCTCCTTAGTGAAAAACTGAATATTTTTTTTTAGTTACTTACAACGATTGGCTTAAATAAACTATACTTTTAAATAATGAAAAGGTGGTGATGGTTATCCATCAATAATGTCTTTTCTAACACTTTTCTTCGTTCTTTCCTCTAAACGAGAAGGGAAAACATTACTAGCACACATTTTACTTGATACTACATTTAAAACCTCAAAACACTTACCTATTATACGAAAAATGTGTAAGAATCTTTACTCTTCTTGGCTGTCTTGAATACTTAAATAATCTTCTACTTCGTTCTTAGCTTAGTACACAAAAAATTTGTAAGATTCCTCATGATTCTAGGCCATCTTGAGCACTTATTTTTTCTCTACTTCTTTCTTCAGAATAAAGAAAGTGAAATGCGGTAAAAATGTTTTATAATGTACATAATAGTAAATAAATTAATTTTAAAACTCTAATCTGTATAATTAGAAGATCAATAACACTTTTATAAAACCAAGGTCATTTAAATCAGTTGTTAGCTTTGTTTTTCACATACACGAATAAAAGGCTGGTAAATACTTAATTGTGTTCGTATTTGTAAATGATATACTTGAAATAGAGGCTTTACCCGGCACTCGAAAACTTCAGTGCCTCTGCTCCAGAGGTAAATTCTGATCTTATAGTTACTTATCAAATGAACTAATTAGTGACAGTTTGTGACATACAGAGCCATTAAGAAACTTTATAAATTCGTGCTACACCTTGTGAGGGAATACACAGTTAAAGTGTCATAAGTGTAAAAATATAGTTATAATAGAAGATTTAAAAGTATTATCTATTATCTACAGTTAATTTTTTCTCAGTATGTCAGAGAGTAGTGTTTCTGAAAATCTTCATATCTTTTGTTGGATCTTCTGTATGAACGACAAAAACGGATGTAAAGCAGTTAAGCAACTGAAACAGAAAGCAAAAAGAGTATTTTTACTAAATTGTGTACTTTCTGGCTGATGCTATTGGCCCATTATAAACAACACTCTAAACTTCGCATATTTGCTTGGGTTCTTTTGACAAATAATTAATATAATGGCGAGAAATTTAAAATTAATTCTACAAAGCTTGAACCAAGTAGATTCAAGATCTTCTACGGCCACTAAGTTTACGACGGCCAAAATCTATGTATTTTCGTGTTAACTTTTCAGAGTGAAGCTCAAGTGCATAGTCACAGAACTAAATACGAAAATAGTTGATTCATAAAATGGAAAAAAATAAACTCAGCAAAATGCTTACAAAGTGATCGTAAAGCGTTGCTCAGAAGCTGAAATAACAGAACCGTCACCGACGCTCATATCCTCTTCTTGACGCTTCTCAATGATGAAATAAAGTAAAGTATGAAAATATTAAGGACGCATTTAACATGGTTAACTTACATGGTTTATGAAACGTTCACAAACAATTTTTTGCTGAAACCATAGGACGGTGAGAAATCTTCAGATACTTGTGCTGGTTTCTCCTAAAGAAGAAAGAACAGGTACTGAGTGAAAATGTTGTTAAATTAGTAATTAAAATTTGTAATTTTTTAAACATTTATCTAATGAGCAAAGTCATACTGATATTCAATTGGCACACATAACTGCCTCATTCAATACATTCTATTAATAGAAAATAGAATTCACAGTTAATTTATAAAACAGGTAATAAGTTACTTGTGATATAAAATACAGGCCTACTTTCAAAATATTTTAAACATTGATGTAAATTATATTTACCCATTTAAAATAAAATTGTAGTTTAAAAAACTAAAATCACGCTTTCGTAGTAATGTGACCTAAAAGGTTAAAAATAATATTTAAATATAAACATTTTGTTTAACAGTGATAGGACGTCCCACAATTCAGGATAAATTAATTTTTTTGAATAAGCTTAAAGAATAAAGTCACTGATTACAAAATTAACTTTAATGTAAAAAAGCATGGGGTGCTATTTCAGTTGTCTTATATTTTTTGTCGTTGGCTGTTTGTAAAGACAGAGTCATTGTCAAAAGTTATATAGAGCGCACCCCACGCTTTTTTAACATTAAAGTTAATTTTGTAATCAGTGACTTTATACTTTAAGCTTATTCAAAAAAATTAATTTATCCTGAATTGTGGGACGTCCTATCACTGTTAAACAAAATGTTTATATTTAAATATTATTTTTAACCTTTTAGGTCACATTACTACGAAAGCGTGATTTTAGTTTTTTAAACTACAATTTTATTTTTAACTTTTTAGTTCAGATAGTTTAAAAAGTATGTTTCTTACTGTTGGCTTTTCTTCGCCAATCTCTCTGTTTCTTTGAGTTGTAGTTTCATTATTAATTACAATTAAATGGTCAACTCAACAAGAGATCCTATGTTTCTTACTGTTGGCTTTTCTTCGCCAATCTCTCTGTTTCTTTGAGTTGTAGTTTCATTATTAATTACAATTAAATGGTCAACTCAACAAGAGATCCAAAAGCACGGTAAACGAGGAAGGCTACTTTTCTATAATAGTACGAAGTAATATTTCGAATACTTACTATTAAACATCACGTTAAGTGACTTCAGACAGAGAAACCTTTCTGGATAGGAGACAGCAGAAGACGATCGTCTACAGCAACCAAGGCTCGTAAATCACACCCGGGAAACTGGAGAACGATGATGATGATGATGGCTATATTGGGTGGGAAATCTCCGAAGGGTGTGGCCGCCAAATGACGAAGATTTCTCGAATCGCACCTGTGCACTAATGTCGCGGCTGCATTTGCCTAACTCAGTAATCCCATCAAGTATAGAATACACTGACAACGTAGTGAGAGTGAAATTATTGAATTTTTATCGGTTCTTAATAAGTGTGCAAAATTTAAAACGATTCGGAAGTCAGGAAGCGGGTAAACACTCAAATGAAAGATTCCATTACGTGGCAACCATTTTTCTATTGTTACCGTCAGAGTAACGAGAATAGAAGGACGTTGCTAGGAGACTACTGTATTGTCAACGGTTCTTAAAACGTGTGCAAATTTTTTTATGTTTTTACTGTCAACGTAATCGGAATATCAAGACATAGCTATGAAATTATTGTATTGTAATCAGTTATCAATACATGAGCAAAATTTCAAACAACTCGGACATCTGGAATTGGGTTAAAATTATATTGCAAAATTCCACGACATTCAACCATTTTTACGTTGTTACTGTCAAAGTAATGAGCATAGCAGGATATAGCTATGAAATTATTGTATTGTCACCGGTTCTTAATATTTGTGCCAAATTTCAAACAGCTCGGACATCGGGAAGTGGGTCAAAATGGAGTTGTAAAATTCCGTTACATTCATACATACATACATACATACATACATACATACAAGTCAAGCTAATATAAAGCGTGTAAAAAAAAAAATACTGAATCTTCGAATTCTATTTTTATAATTCCTAAACGAGTAATTACAATATTTTGAATTATTAATTAGATTAACCTGTAACAGCTTTCATTAAGTGTAAACTACAAACGGCAACCTATGTATAATGTGATTGAGTCTTCTGAACGAAAGAAAACACACCATAAATATTTTTAAATGGTAAGTATTTACCTAGTGAACGAAAAATGGGTTTACACTGAATGAGTACATACAACAGAGAAAACGGTCCATGACATGTCTCTAAGTTCTTTTGATATGTGGGACAAAGCGCAGTTACATGAATAAAATGGGTAGAACTTAGTTAAAATTATAAAGTAGCATAATATGATTGCTGTGAAAGTTTTCTAAGTTCTACAGATCGTGAAATTACTTTTTTCAGATGGAAAGAAAATAATTAAGCTGGGAAAATAATAACTGAATTAAGCAAATTGGTACAAGGACTGACTGAAAATTCTGAGGAAACGAATGAGTCTAACAGTTAATGAGATTCGAAAAGGGTGCAAAATCTTTTTTCTATTGTATTTATTGTTCCGTCAGACAGAGAGGAACATTTTTCTATTACTGAAACAGTAAAAACCACGGATAAAGTTTTGGGGAAAAAAATTGGAATCGAATATATGCTTCGGTGGACTATTTTAGCATTTCATTATTTTTTCTATCCAAACTTATTTGAGTGCAATCTTCCTGCCTAGCTATTTTTGCCTTTTACAATTTTTAATTTTTTTTTACTGCTTAAAAAAAAAAAAAAAAAAAAAAAAAAAAAAAAAAAAAAAAAAAAAAAAAACCTTTCCCTCTCCTTTACGCCTGATATTCAAGTAATAGTTTGTGGACATTTCAATTTGAACTTCTAATTGTTTTACCAATACCCAACCAAGCCTCGTTGCCTCATTGATTCCCAGCACTCTCTATGTCAATTTAAAAATTTTATATCCTGGTGATTCATCAGCTAGTCTGTAGTATTTATTCAGAAGAATACTTTCAACACATTTGTTCCTGACATATTAAAGCTAAATAAAACGCTTTAATCTTCTTCTATTCTATATCTATTCTTCTATTTATTCTTCTATTCCATATCTATAAAACGAAAACCGGATAAATTTGCGCTATAAGAACTCAGAAACTACTGAGCAGATTTCGATGGCGTTTTCACCATTTTAAAGTTTAGAAACTCAATTGAGTTGTTTGGTAAATCTTGAGTTTAAACGTTACATATCACAGGAGCATTATATGAAATTCTGAACGTATGATGACAAATTCCAAAGATGGAACGACTAGATGTTGCATACTTGCGCCATGAACACACAACTACAATATCTCTGAACATAGCCTTTAATTATGGCTATTTTGCACACTAAACAATACTTGATATATATATTCTTTACTTTAATTCGGGATATTCTGGTTTTAAACGCCATAGATGGCCGTGTTAAATGCGAGAAATTAATAACGAAAAAAGATCAGAGATTTTCTTTAATTACGAATTCTGGCAGCAAAACTTCAGTATCTCTGGCCATGAGCATTATTTATGATATTATTATTCCGGATTCACTTTTGATATATTTGAATAAAAGGTTGAATCCGCGGAGTTAAAATATCTGGTGTTTCGAGCAAAATGTATATCCATTAAATTCGCGATTGAATCAAATGTGAGTTTCTAACATAATCTAGCGTTGTTTAGTAATGTAGTAATGCAGTTTCTTAACCATGCTGTCGCAATTTATAACTCATGCTGATACTGTGAAAACTCGGTCAAAATCATTTCATAAATTTTCAGTTAATGTTAGAGTATTCGTAAAATAAATGTGGCGTAACATCTTAAGACATATCTTAAATTTTAGCTTCGACACAGGCTTTCAAATTCTAAAAATTCATTCAAAATCTGGGGGATTTTACGATATCCAAGTCACTGAAATTTGTTAAATTTTATGATCGATTCGTATATATCTGAGACAAATCGAAAGTAAAGAAAAATTATTTTGATATCTCACTTAGTTCTCGAGTTTCGTATGTCAAAACTGAGGTGGTTAGGTTGAAAAGCAAGAGGAAAATTTTTATATATGCGATATTTGATCATGAATTCTTCTGTAACTCGATGAGTAAATTTAAAGTAAAGAATACTATTTTATGATACCTCTCTTTGTTCTCGAGATATCGTTGCTAAAAATCGAGTTGGTTAGGTTAACATGTTGTCTGGACCAGAAAAAAAATTCATCAACGCCATATTTGATGAATTCTTCTCTAACTCGACGAGACAAACTTAAAGTAAAGAATACCATTTTTTGATAACTCTCTTAGTTCTCGAGACACTGTATCTCAAAATTGAAGTGGTTAGATTGACATGCTGTCTGGATCAGAAAAAAAAATTGCACTAGGAATTACGCGGTGAACATCCATAATAGATGTTTTTTCTTGTGGGGGTTAGGTTAAAATACGACTTTGATCAGAAGAAAAACGTCACCAAAGCACAGGAAATAGTGTACGTGTAAATGAACTTCATCCCACCCCTTTCTTGGTAGGGGACGGATGAATGAGGTTCGATTTAATTCCGAAAATGGTTGGCGCAAATTTTATAAAACTTTGTACACATGTTTCTCATTGCGTGAATAAAAACTATACCGGGCAACGCCGGGAACTCTGCTAGTGGATTGATACTCGTAAAGGAACTAGCAGTGCCCGCTCATAGTTCGCGTATAAACTATCAAATAAATTTTGACTGGATAGGTAGAAGCACAGGAGCAGTCCTGTTTTTCAGTTTTCTTGGAACATTAGCTCTCCTTCTGAATTAATATTGTACGCAATGCTTTAATCACGCTTAGGTGCTTCATTTGTGTCTACCTCTCCTCGAAACTACCACTTATTTGGAAAGTTTATTTTTATTGATGACATTCAGACAAACTTCAGTATTGTTCGCACAGCTCCTCTACAAGCAATATCTGAATCGGTGCTGCTTAGCGTGTGTACAAACTTGTTGTTTCATTTGTGTGTATTTGTGTTTTTTCAGTCTCCAGTCTGGTCTGATGAACCAGTCCATTTCTTCCTATCTTGTGCTAAGCTCGTCATCTCAACATACCTCTTTCAATCTACTTCCTCAATCATCTGCTTCATATATTCTAATCTCTGTCTTCCTCTACAGTTCCTACCTTCGACCGTTCCCTCCACTAACAAATGTCTTAAAATATGATCCTGTAATATACTTCCACAAACTTGTATTTATATACAGCCAGTTACAAGAGTATCTTTGTTTCTTCAACTGTGTGTTAATTTCTCAGTATGGACAACACAGGACAGATACAATAGACTCTCAAAGTCTAACACATCACTCGCAGAAAACATTTTAACTGCGAGAAAGCCCTCCATACAATATTTAATTGATTCTTGCAAGTATGAACAAATTCTGCCATAATTATAGAATTAAAAAATTTAGTCAACAACCCGAAGATTTGTTAGGTCTTCCAGAAGGAGGTATACTAAACCATTATGTCAGAATGCTCAGTTCCTTTCGTATGGGACCTACAGTTTAACGTGTAATCCGAACCACTGAATGTTCTGGCCAGTTCCGGATCTGGGGAAAGGGGGGGGAGGGGTCAAACTGGGGCGCTTGCTCTGGGCGGCAAATTCATTGGGCGGCAAAATAATGTTTTAAATGGCGGTAAATTGGCAAATTTGTGTGGTGGTGACCTTTTTTAGGTCTACTGTCCCGAGCAGCAACCTCAGGAGGATGAGAAATCAAAGAATAGCTTTATACTGGCACGGGTGGCAAATTCAAGTCTGAAGAGGCGGCAATGTCAAGTTTTTGACCAGGCTTAGAAAACTCGTAGATCCGCCACTGGACCTGGCGTATCTCATATGATGGAACACAGCTTTTAAAGATTTCTTCTCTCCCACCTGGGTTTGAAGCAATAATTAGAACATGAACTTACCAAATCAAGCCTATTAACCACTTTTTTTTACCAGTCATATTGCCAGTTGCAAGTGTATCAAGTCTATCGTCAACTTCTCAGTATTGACAGCAGAGGACAGACACAATATTTAATTAAAGCCACCCATGCCATTGGCCGTCCTCGAACCGGCGACCCTTACAACGGGAGGTCAGCTCACTACCCCTACGCTACAAGGGCCGGCGAACTTCTGAGCTATCAGTTAAAACACAGCTGTTCGAGCTTCAATGTTTAGCGGCAGTGAGTATTAAGATTACATATTCGTTCTGGGTAGTAATTTTAGCTGTAATTATTGCCTTTGGTACAATGACTCTAGAGCCCGAAGGAGACATTCTGATGGCGGTGTTTTGATCACGATTGTTTGATACTAAGCATTGAAACTAAGGACTGAAAACTATGTGCTGTATTTTTCAGATAATTTCGTGTTTATTGGAGATGAATCTTTCCCTTTGAAGTCTTACTTGATGATACCCTACCACGAAAACGGAACTGAGTAAATTATTAAACTACAGAATGTAAAGAGCAACATGAAAAAAACGATTTCGACATTTTAGTGACCCGATTTCGAGTATTTGAAATGCTTGTACCTACATATCTACCGACTATCATTTGAACAGTGAATCAAGATCCGAATTAGATTACTTTTATGTGGGAGTTGCTCACAAAGAAGAATTGAAGTACTGTACTTTTATACCTGGTATATGGAGAGAAAAACAAGAAAGTAGAGGAGTCATTAGACTGCAGCAATTTCTACCAAGATTACTTGATCGCAACGCAAAAGAATTAATAAAATATTATTGTGAATATTCAGTGGAATTAAAGCGGTGTCATCTGTACACGTGCCCGTATTATATTAGTTGCTTAGCCTGTTTGTTCTGATTGTATTCCGAGCGTTCATTTTCTCTCTTATTCTAGCGTTCGTTACCCACTCTAATCTACATGTCCTTGAGGTTTTTTTACATAGATCGACCTCTTTTTTTATCGAGTCTAGTGGGTGAACGTTTAAAGGTCAAGCGTGGCATATGGATTCAAATCCACATCCGGTCATTCAGATCACGGTTTACATCGGATTCCTGAAATCACTCCAGTGATCACTCGGGTAGTTTCATTTAATTTAATTTAATTTAATTTAATTGCAATTGCTCTTTAAAGTCCGTGACGTCCCAAATCTATTCCCAACTCTAATGATCTCAAAGTGACGAGCTATAAAGTCTTAAGTAAAACAAAACTAAAAAACTCCATTTTGTTGCGTTTAAGAAATTTATCTGAACTTTCTTTCAGTTGCTATACTGTGTTTTTCTGGTGGTGTTAAATATTTGTCTATTTGTATGTTTCAATAAGTTCTTCTTCCGCAAATATCAGTCATTTAGTGTTTCTGGCTCATATAACGTCGTCAGACGTCCCTGCATTTGTTATTTATTGACCAAAATACTGAAGTGAATATCTTTAAGCTTCATTATGTGGGATATTGAGTATTCCAAATAGTTTCATCGACACCTGGGAAGTGTGGTGGGCGAAAAGTGGAAGAAGTGAAAAAGAAAAACAAGCAGAAACACTTTAAGCAGTTTCAAAAACCTGCTTGGGAGCAACAATATTCCATCGAGAATTAATCTATCGTGATAAGTATAAGTCACAATTTCTTGCTATCAATTTCTTTTTACTATTAATTCATGTCTATCATCTGAATATAGATATTAACAGTACAAGTCAGTGCTGACTATTTTTTCATAAAAATTCAACATTGAACCTATTAGTATAAATCAAGTCGCATTTTATCCGGTCTGTAAAAGGAGTACAAGTCAAGTTATACAATGATAATGACTTATACTCCTTGTACTTATCACGCTAGATATTATGTTCCGCTACACACCTAATGCTTCTGAAACATCGATTGTGAAGAATCGTGATGTTAAAAACACACAGGAAAGAGAGAAAGAAATCCACAGAAGCAGGAATATTGAAAAGGGATAGGATAAGGAATGAGAAAGCTACAGACACAGGAAAGGAGGTACTCTAATAAAGAGAATGGAAGCGGAGGGAATACTGAAATGGAGATATGAGGCATACGAAGGCAACGAAAGATGAAATTGGAGGAGGGTGTACAGAAGAGAGAAATAGATGATTAAAGAGTTGGTAGGAAGACAGAGGAAAATGAAGACTGTGTCCAAAGTTGATCGGAAATTGGGCAAAAGCTATATTAACAGCCTATCTACGATATTAGCATATATACGAGTACTAAACTGACACTTCACCACTGGCAAAGCTTTACTTTGTTAAGTGAAGTACGCTAGGACAGTGATTCTCAACGTGTGGTCCGCGAAGACAGAACAGGTCGTCCTCAGGCAGAATATTAAAAATTTAATTAAAATTGAATTAAATATATCGTAACCAAAATAAATAAATAAAAATTGTTTACATAAAATGGGTACCGTACACTTACTGTGTAAGGTTAAAAGAGAGTACAAGCCATGAATATTTCAGAAACTAGGCGAAAATCTGGTATTTCCAGGATATGACTTCAATATTACTGTAGTAAAACGCCTTTCCAGTTGGCATCAAAGGCGGCGTTCCATTAAGGATTACGTTTATGAGGATCTTCTTGTAGGTGTAGGTCTTACGACGTCCATGGTTCGTACCGATGACAATTGATGAGATTGGTTAATAATATACACCTAGATCAAAGGTGTCAAACTCAATTTTGCAGAGGGCCGTATATTAAATTTAGAATGTGTAAGCGGGCCAGATTCAAATAAAAATGTACTGAATTATTATAACATTTCATAAATATTTAATTGTATAGTATACATGATTCTTCTTTCTGTGTCACATTGCGATTGCGGGCCGTATTGATAGGGCCCGGGGGCCGGATGCGGCCCGCGGGCCGTATTTTTGACATCACTGACATAGATGGATAGGCCATATAAGTCAATGGTCATTTTACTGATTCTTGGATTAAAAAGGGCTGAGAAATCCTGCGTGAGTATGTTCCACGTCAAATCGCAAATCCAGCCCACAACAGAGGAGCAATGCGCGGCAAATCGAAACTCATTCACTATGGGGACGAACTATCCTTCCTGACTATATTGATGTTACTACTCAGGGGCGGATACAGGGTGGAGGAGGGCTAGGGGGCTCAAGCCCCCCCCCCAAAAAGTATCTAGGTCCACCCCCGACACTGTAATTTTGGAGACCTTTTTTT
>CM061920.1:363757574-363923558 GCA_031002005.1 Vandiemenella viatica | reverse complement strand
AAAGCTGTTTCCTTTTTTCCTTAATGTAATTAATAAACATTAAGCATCTGCAAATATATATCACTCATGTTAACTAAACTGTAGCTCCACAAAAGGTGCCATTATTGCCATACATATTGTAGTCATCTCTCACAAGGTGTATGTTACAGGTGTATTTCAAGATAACAACAGAAGATAATATTTAATAAACAATTTTCAGGTCTATTAACTGTAATAAAAGAGTTCCAGCAGTTTCTTTCATTGGACCCCCTGTTATGGATCGTTTACGTTATGACTAGTGAAACTATACCAGTATGTAACTCAGATCAGTATAATACAGGGTGTCCAGGAATAATCCTGGCCACATCATTTCCTATTATATGACAAAATTTTATTTTAGTAAAAGTCTCACCATTTTCGAGATATTGATTTTTTTAAATATTTATTTGAAGCATGTGACTTGGTTCAGTTTTATCCAAGCCCTTTCTACAAATTACGACTTTTTGAACCCAGTTTTTTTGAGTTTACTCTAAGATATTTGAGTATCTAAAACAATTTTTTTCCTAAAACTTAAAAAAAAAACTTATAAAAAACCTTAAATGGTATAGTTATTTTATACTTCTTTTAAAATGATTGTTTTATGGTAGCTAAATCTGCTTATTTTAATAAAGTTCAAAATACCAACCTTCGTGCTTTAGAACTACCATAAAACATAATTTTAAAAGGAATGTTAAGCAATTAAACCATTTTAAAATTAACAGTAACGAAGCAATTTTTAATGTAATTGGCACGATCCGCTTAGTACATTTTTTTACACCGCAGGCTGTTAAAGTCAGCCGTTTAAATAAATTTGTATAACGTTTTAAGGGAAAAAATGTTGTCTTAGATGACTCAAACAATCAAAAAACAGGGTTAAAAAAGTCTTAATCTGTAGAAATGGCATATAATAAACTGAACAAATTCACATGTTTCGAAAAAAAAATCAATATCTCGAAAATAGTTTTTTTACTAAAATAAAATTTTGTCATATTGTAGGACATGATGTGACCTATCTGTGGCTGTAGAATTATCCATTTATTCTTGAATAACCTGTACACAGAAGACATAAACTTAATTTTGTCGTACTTATTTACTATAGATTACTTATACTTATTCACTGTAGTATCAAAGGATATTTATTTAAAATAGCACCAAACCAGATAATCCTTTCAAACATGTCACCTCTCGATTGAAGTTGCAAACTTGCTATCAATCATTATATCACTGAAAATATTCTACTTAGCATGATTAATATTGATAATTAACAAATATTTGCTAAGCTAATTGCAATTTTTTTGGTCCAGAGCTAACTAGAGAAATATAAACGAATATACTAAGCAGAAAAGTGGCAACAGTTTTGTATTTATTGAAAAAAAAAACTGATTTTGAGTGGCAATGGCAAACTTTTAAAGAACTCCATTACATTTAGCAAATTGAGTATATTTCTATGGGAATTTCTGCAGGCTGAATAAAAAAAAAGGATGTATTTATTTAATTTTATATTATGTAGAGCACTATAATTTATTATCATGGATTTCAACGTAGGGAATTTTTTGCAGCGATAATTTAGGCATCAAAGTATGACAGCTCATTACCAAATGTCACTTGTTTGGTGTTTGTGAATCCTTGATGTTCAAGGTGAGCACGATGACATAAAAGAACAGCAAGTATTAAAAATGAATTTTAATACAATTAAATTACTTAGGACATTCATTACGAAGACGAAATACTAAGTTCTATTGTTGATTCTGAGGAAAAATCGAACACGTGGAGTTGTTTGAAGAGGGAGCAGACATAAAGGAGAAATATTCACTGATTTTTCCACAAATACAAACAGTCTCAACATTTTCTTGCCACAGAGCGATTCGAATTGTGATTGGTGTCCTTAAACGCGTTAAGGATGTTTGACCCTCCACTCTTGGCTAATTTGAAGGAAGAAATTTCCTTTTTGGGAAATTATTTTCAGATATTCGATGAAATGATCAAACTACTTCTGTTTCATTTTAAAATGCCACAGAATTGTGATCTCTGTAACTATAAAACCATTTCATTCAGATGACACTAAAGCTAATCCCATAGTCAAAAAGTTGCAGAGCCAAATCATAATTTGTACTTAAATCTGGTGGATAAAGAACTGCTATTACTGGTTGTTTTAATAAAACAAAGAAAATATACTTTCCTCTAGCCTTAATACATTTGACAGAACTCATTAAAAATGCTGGTACTGTTTCAATCATTCTTCATCAGCATTACCATCAAATCACCAATCATCATCAGTCATCAACATCATTATTAATCATCATAATCTTCGTTAATCATCATCATCTTCTTCATTAATCATCATTATCATCATCATTAATCATCGTCATTAAACATCATCGTTCTCGTCATCATCGCGGTCTGTTAGTTCAATGGGTAACATCTGACATTCATGAGGACATCCAGATTTCGGTTTTCCATGGTTTCCCAAAATCTCTCCACGTGAACGCTGTGGTGATTCCCTTAAAAAGGCCTTGGCCGAAATCCTTCCCGTTCCTTGTTCCAGTCCTCTACTGGCTTTAACGAACTCTATGTCCACGAGCCCGAAAGAAAAAAAGATTACGTAGTTGAACTGCAGTTCCTACCACTACAGAGACGAAATGCGGGACAAATTGAAACTCTGTCACAAAGTCGTAAGACCATATGAGTTTACTCTACTTTCTTCTTCTTTCCGATAAGAACTTCTAGGACCACGAGACAATTTCAATCCTTCATCCTTTGTCGTCGTTTCTTCGTCCGTTCAATCCAATATTCCTTCATCATTTCACTATGTTTCTTTCTTCTCTCCTCAGACACTTCGGATCGGTTTTCTTTCCTCTTCTGTCTTGGGGCCGAGCATGGTGCGTGAGCGGTAACGTTCTGGTCTCGCATTAGGGAGGACGTGGGTTCGAATCCCCATCCGGGCATCCAGATTTGGGTTTTCCATGGTTTCACCAAATCACTCCAGTCGAATACGGGGATGCTTCCATCAAAAGGCCATGGCCTAATGCCTTCCCGCTTGGAGTCCACATTCATTTCCCACCTCTAATGACCTAGACGTCGACGAGTCGTAAAGTCATAAGCAAAATAATAATAATAATCTGCCTTGGAATCCTTCCATACTTATAGCCTAAGATCTGGCTGCGGGATTTCTACGTCCATCTATTTGACTGAAATGCTGAAGTACCCGGCTTCGTTCAGGGAGTTGATATGAGATTGTGTGGTAGTTGGAATAAAAGGTAAAATTTAAAATGTAAGAGGTAATTTTTTTATTGAAAACACATCCTAACTTTTGAAATACTTGTTTATAAACAACATTTTTCATTTAGTTATCCGGGGTACACATGTACAAATTTTTAGAATTTCCTACTCGATAGCAAGCTACATATAGTTGACCGTGAGAGAAGCAGGAGTCTCTGGGGTTGATGCCGCAATGTTTTAAAGTTTGTACTTGCGCTTTGTTAATTGTAAAACTATAGACTAATTTGATTGGAAATTGCAGTCTTTTAAATTCGAATAGCAGTTCAGTAGACATCAGGGGTATTCTGAGGATTAATACTATGTGTTTCGATTCTGGAGTTTCCCCGGACATGTTATGTAGAAATTCCTCTAGAGGTGCTACCAGTGGTGGTAATCGAATTTTTCCATTCATGCAACAGAACCCCGGTGTTTATCCACTGAATTTTTTCGCGTTGCAAAATTGGTAGATGTTATCAATTTTTCCAATTAAGACGTGGTTGTTTTTATTATACTGTTTTGTCGGGTCGTAGTAGAATGCTTCATTTGTCAGGTTATACTATTTACTTGTCCTCGTTCGCGCTTCTCGTAGGGTGATTTTTTCATGGGCGGCTTGCGTATTAGTCTTCTATTATAAGATTGGACCGAGCGGGGCGGTGTAACGGTTAGCGTTCTCGCCTCGCATTCGGGAGGACGGAGGTTCGAATCCCCGTCCGGGCATCCAGATTTGGGTTTTCCATGGTTTCCCCAAATCACTCCAGGCAAATGCCGGGATGCTTCCTTCAAAAGGCCATGGCCGAATTCCTTCCCATTCCTTGCCCCCATCCTTGCCCCCCATCCTTTCCCGTCTCTAAAGACCTCGATGTTAAAAAGAGACGTAAAGGAGTTAAAAAAAAAATATAAGATTGTGTCGCAATTTTTGATTTTTTAATTCGTTCATTTCGTTGTTCATCGGTTTCTCTGCTTCTCACGGTACTCATTCACGTTCGCTAAGAACATAAACGTGCCTCGCGCTCTTTGACTGTTTCGTTTTTTCGCTGTTCTTTTTGTTTCGTTCGTTGGCAAGGTAAACGTGCCTCACACTCTTCGACTGTTTCGTTTTCTTGCTGTTCTAGAGGGCGATACTTCTAGTCTTTCTATCTTCAAAATCACACCCTCCACGTAAAAACGGAAACCATCTTCATGGATAAGTTATAGAGGGCTACCACGCCATGTAACTCTCTTGATCGTACCGGGACTCGTTTTTGAGTTTTAGCGGCACGCACATTGTACACTTACTTTTATAATATATATTATTAGTAGCAGAATACGATTCTGCCGGGTTGTCTGTCAAAATATGGCCGCATGTATTATTAATTAAATTTTCAAATAAAATAAAAAAAAATAAAAAAATTGTTCACATGTTTTTTAAATAAATTATAATTCATTTCAAAGAGATACATGTAAATAACATAAAAAATTTGGGTTACCTATGTAAAAGTGGTCCCAAGTACGGATTGCCACCTGTTAAAGATATGTACGAGCGAGAGAGGGTTAGTGCACTACACCGTCTCAGCGCTAATTTTAACATCTGGCAACTCCTACTTGCGGCCACTTTTACATAGGCAGCCAAACTTTTAATGTTCTTTAGATATCTCTCTTTGAATTGAATTATAATTTATTTAAAAAATTTAAAAAACAAGTGAAAGAAATTTTTTGAATTTTTTTCGAAAATTTAATTAAAAATACTTTCGGCCATATTTTGATGGACAACCCGGCAGAATCTTAATTTGCTACTAATAATTATACGTAAAAATTGTATTTCAATCAAATAACAGATGGACGTAGAAATCATGCAACCGTATCTTGGACTATTAATACTTACTTTTAAAAGTCTCTCTTTCCATAATTTCCTTTTCTGTTATTTTTTTCCAAATCTTTCTTGACCTCTTGAACCCAGCTTGTTGTTGATTTTTTTTCCCCAAAGCTAAATGAATATCTTTTTGGTTAATCTGTTATAATCGATTCTATAGATGTGTCAAAAAAAAACAGGAATATCCTTTTTCTTATCGATTCTATCATAGTTTCTGTGATCTGTATATTTCCTTAATACTTCTTAATTTTCATTAGTCTGTTGTGTAATTTGGACCCAAGATAGTTCAATACTAGGTAATTCACTTGCATATATACATTCTGGTTTCACGACTGAGTTGAAGTGCCTTATTTAAGATTTTTAGATAAGCACTTTTTGTTTAAAAAATTCTTAGTAATACCATATGCTGTTACCATCCTGTGTACTCTCTATTCTATGGCAGATTTATGTAAACCATTTTCTTGAATTATTTTTTCCCATATATTTAAATTTCTTTACTTTCCCTTTTCGTTCTTCATCTGGCACTAAAAATTTTGTAGTATATTTAATATTTGTAATACATTTAGTTTTTTCTACTGAAATTCGCAAAATTATTTTGTTGGCTATTACTCTCTAAAAGTATAGCGTAATCGTTCACAAATGGCAGGCAATTAATTTCAAAAGCTTTGATTTTTCTCCACAAAGTTATTGGTAAATTTTGTATTTCTTCAACTTTTTTCCAAATTCCTATAATTTTTTCTAAAGCACAGTTGATCGAAATGGGTGACAAATCATCACCTTGTCATACACCTGTATTTCCCTTAATAAACTTTGATATTACGCCCATAAATTTTACTTTGGAAACTGTGTCTGTAAGAAATCGTTTTTAAAAAAATCTATAAATAATATATTATGTCCTTGAAGTTTAGTATTCGATGAAGAATTCGATGAAGAATTTTTTATCCAAGAGTCAAAATCGTTTTTAAAAAAATCTATAAATAATATATTATGTCCTTGAAGTTTAGTATTCGATGAAGAATTATGGATTATAAATTAAATATTTGCAAGATCTACCTTTTAGAAATCCACCTTGATCCGCCTAGTTACAAGTCAGGCGTTATCTCTACTCTGTTCTGCAAGATTTTTGAGGTCACTATATAAGCAACTTGCAATAAGGATACTGCTTTATGGTTGTCATTATTTTGCTTGTCACCTTTTGAATGCAGTGGATGTATTAATGCCTGTTTCCATTATTCTGGAATCTTCTCTATTCTCCAAATATCTTAAAAAATTAACTGTAACTCTTGAACGATTTTTGATTGAAACCTTTACTTCATTTCACCATTCTGCCAGTGCAGTCTGATAGCTCAATATGGAGGGTCCCTGTTTGCGAAGTGAGACCAACAATTCGAATCCAATTACAGTCAAAATTTTACGGGTACTTAAAACTGACTTTCAGCTTTGTAAAAGTTTTGATTTGTTTGCATGCAGTACGCTTGACTTAGGCCACGTGAGAAACCACACAAGCTTTACTCATTCTTCGTTAACATTACTCATATTATCATTAGCATCATTACTATTACAGTATATGTTTCACCTTATTCTGAATTGCAAGCGACATCATCAGCAAGAAAACAACTGCTCGAAGATGGTCTAAATATAACTGATAAAACCGTTTTGATGCGGTCTCTCTCATTCCGGTCCATGTATGTTGTACGAGCTAAACGTGTAATTTAAATTTAAAAATTGCAATACCATGCTGTTCACTGTATAAGCTTTTGGCTAAAGCCATAAATAAATAAAATTATTAAAAAAGTTTGTTTAATAATATGCTAAGATAGCCTAATTCGTAAAGAAATCATCATCATCGCTGTCACCTTGGAGTTTCAAAAACATACAGTGATTTTTTTTTAACTACAGTTCACAGAATCATTTAATTTTGGATTTACGTTTGGCCGACGTGAATGTCAATAATGAGATTAAAACCTTAGTGATGAAAGTCTAGAAGACTGGTTCAGGCATGTAAGTTAAGGGGACGTAGATTCGTTTCCCGGCCTTGCAATCGAGATTTTCAGTTTCAAAGTTTCTCCGAGATCCCTCTATGCGAAAGCCTGAATAGAGCTATCAAATTACCGTGGCCGATTCGGTTCCTTGATTCCAATACTCTCTCATTTCTAGTTACGCCGAAGTTGGCGAGATACAATGCTCTAATAATTAAAAACGAGGGGTAATTGAGTTTTGCCATTTATCTGTGCTGCGAATCTTACCAGCTTTTGTGCAAGTACAGTATATTTTTTGTATTATCCTGTTTGCGTAAAGTGTTGTTTTTAGGTGGAGCATCGTATCACTCGCTCACCCAACTGATATCGCCTAAAAACTCGCGGCAGATCCAAGTTCCAGCTAATCTCCTCGTGTCTCGTATCTGGAGAATAACAGTTTGACGCACTCAAACGAAACTACTTCTTATAAATATCTGCGGGTGAATAACTTTTAAAATCCGTACGGAGTCATTTAATACTGAGATTACATTACTATCAGTTTTTCTGCGAATTATGCCATTACTTTAATTTACTGGCGTCCATACAGACGACACAGATGCGGTATTAAGGCCATGTTTGGAAAACTTGGTAAGTCAGTGTCACGGATGAAACCGTATCTTCTGAACACCTGATGTCTCCTCTCACCTGTTCCAGCGCTGCCTCCGGTACGTAAGTCAAACATTAACCGTAATGCGTTGCATTCAGTTAGCGTTTGTTTCGTATGATGAGTGACCGTGCAGAAAGATCGCAATGTGAACAAGTGTCGGTACCATATTTGTTTCTCTTAGAGTCGCCGCACTACATCGGGGAATCGTATTACCGTTTCATATTATCATGTAGTTATCCGCTGTACAGAATAGCTTCTAGTGTAACCAATGAAGGTTAGAGCACGAACATAAGCAAGTGGCTTCATCATCTTCCTCGCACTTCGCGTTCTGAAAAACAGCGATCGCTTTTCTTACTCTTTTGCTTAGTGCTTTACACCTCGTCAACGTCGAGGTCATTAGAGACGGGATGGGACTGGGGACAAGGAACGGGAAGGAATTCGTCAATGTCTTTTTGAAGGAAGCATCCCGGCTCTCCCCCGGAGTGATTTGGGGAAACCATGGAAAACCCAAATCTGGATGCCGGCGTTGTCCCGAATGCGAGGCCAGAGCGTTAACCGCTCACTCAACGATCCCTTTTCATGTAACCAATGACTGTACATGAAATTTCGAAAAATAAAGAACGGAGTGGATGCATTATTTAATTTAACACTGATGGAGCGCCTGTTCTGGTGACAATTTTCCCAATTTACCTCTTTCTTATTACCTTGTATCCTTTGAGCGTAAATTCCACGACTCATCTACTTTACGGATTTTAATTTTAAATTATTTCAGCTTTTTGGTTTGTGCTCATACTCATCTTTCCCCCTCCCTTGCACGACTAGTTATTCTTCGACCAATAATCGTAATTTCCGACAGTAACTAAACTAAAAAGGAATAGCAATAAACATTTTCATAAACTGCAAGCAGAAGTGTGTAATGAAAGAATTTTTTGATGTACCATGCTGGTATGAGAACTATTTTACGTAATATTAATAGAAGACTTAAATTCAAAGAAAGAAATAAGCGATTGTTACTTCTGTTCGTGTCCCTTTACTTAACGTGACAGCAACATCCGCAATAAAATTCAGCTATTCAACATTTGTTTTGCTACTGCTTTTAATTTCTCGTAACGACCTTAACTCTACAGAAATTTATAATTCGAAATATAATTTCATGCTTAATTGATAAGGAATACCTGTGAATCAAAAGTGTCGTAACTATTTCTTCATTTGGAAGCCTGGAAACGGTGAGCAAGATATCTGATGAACAACGGAATTGGAAGTAGGCACGCCACTCATTTTTAACGATTATGATTCAGCAAACATTAATACACTTAGTATAATTGAAGCAGCGAAGCGTTGAAGGCTGTCAACATTAAGTTCTTAATCGATTACAACACGAAGTTTGAGTTAGTACAAACCTTACAAGGCGTGCATGAGAAGCTAAAACTGAATTAACAACAAAATGAGCCTGAAGTATAGAATATATCGATCTATAAGGTGTTTCCTTATTTTTTCTAACGTAATTGGGATATCACCTGTTGTATACCGCGAAAAGGAAGAAAAGTTTGAAGTTTCGCCTATTTTGAGATTTTACTGTATTTTTGTGGCAGTAGTGTCACTGGCATTATTCTCACATGCTGTTGTCAACGTAATACCAGTGTCTTATGGTTTCATGTACAGTCTCGCAAGATACACTGATGTTATCAGCTTAGGGGCCACTTTGATTGCAGCATTGGTCTCTGTGGTTGTGAGTTGTACCCTGAGACAGCAACAACTTGACATGCTATTTGCGAAGTTTGTCACAGTTGATACGATACTTTTCAGAAACCACAAAAACGATTATAAATTGATGCAAGTATCGCTGATCGCTCAACTGCTTTTGCTAGGATTGGCTGCAGCAGCTGTTTACGGCCCCGTTTTGTGGTTATTATACAACTCACTGGGGGTGTTCTTCTTTTATCCAATATTTTTATCTCATATCGTTCGATTCATAATGGTCTTACAATTTACGAATCTGAACCACATTTTGAAAAGAAGATTCGCCAGGTTGAACAACAACTTGATTGGTCAGTTTGGCTTCTCAAGTGAGGGAGAGTTGGACGAAATGATACTGTTAATCCTTCAGCCATCAAAATCGGTGCCTGGGCTCATTGAACCAGTGATCCAAGCGAGTGCGTCTCTGACCAGCACCCTGACGAAGATCCACTGTCTGTTGTGCGACATCAGCATCTCTGTCAGCAGTGCATTCGGTGTGCAATTGCTTGTGGAAATTTCTACCTGCTTCGTGGGAGTCGTCACCGACATGTACATGGTGTTCGATATACTACTCAACAACCGCCAACTCTGGCAAGGATTGTCAAGGGTCGAGATGTCCGTCATGTACTGCTGTTGGCTCGTCTACCAGGTACAGAAGATCCTGTTTCAACACTCTTTTTATAATCAGTCACTAGCCAGTTCTGGTTGAACACAAGCCTCTCAATTTTACCCTCTCCTCCCAGTAAAACCTCGATACAGATCCCTCTTCTTTACTGTATATCATCCTCCTCTCTTAGCATGATCTTCTTCTTGGCATTTTGACTTGTATCAGCAGTCATATATTTTCATTGGTATTCCATTACGCTACAAAAGTGCCTTGCCGTCTCTGTTCTCTTCTGCAAGGGTTCTTCGTTTAGTATGTTTCTAATTTTCTCATTCCTTATCCTGTCTATTCTCATCGCTCCTATTCATCTTCTCAGGGACATAATTTCGCTTGCATGTAGCTTGCTAATATCCTAATTCTTCATATTTCTTCCATGTTTTAAAACCACAAGTGGGAGTAGAAACAAAATAGAATTTTATTTCTCTTAATAAACTTCTCTTACAGAAAAAAAGCAGTTTTATCTGAGAGAATTAAGATTTTAGGAGGTTCCACAAACGTTTATTCAGTTGTAGACATGATTCCGATTTTATGTCTAAGAAATGTAGTTTTCACAAAAAGAATAGTAGAATTACGAAGTTTATTAGTACAAAGTTTACACATCTTTTCTCTTCTTTAGTGACCATTGAGGGTGTCAACGTAAACATACTATAACCGCAACAGAAAGATTAATGAATTCATACCGATTAGCTTGGAAAGAATAATAATTTTTAAAGCTAATTAAAAGAATTCTGCCTTATGTGGCGAATTCATTTTTTTTTTTTCAAGTAAAAAGTTATTTTGAGTAATATTTAAAAATGTCATACCAGTTTACACTCTTCTGCCTGAGTTAGCGAAATCGTTTTTGTCAGGTAAAGAGAAAAATGGCTGGAACAGTTTGCAAGACTTATAAACTGGAAATATCAACTCAAGGAATTACAACAGCTGTATCTGAAAGAAAACCAAGGTGCTAACATAAAATAAGATCATCCTATTATATAAAACGCTAACGTGGCGTCTGCGTGCGTCGTCTATAGCTGGTACGCGTATTGGCTACAGAACGGTCACGTGACAGCCGTCACTCGCCAATCAACAGCCACCATATTTCATTCATTCCTTCATGTTGCATTTTGTTTATTTACTACAGTTAGATGCAGAAACTCGTGTAAGGAGAATGGTGTTCGATGGTTATGTTATATTATTTGTATCAGTTATACGCCAAAATTCATGTAAGGAGAAGGGATTCAATATTTACGCTATTTTATCTGTGTCAGTTATAAGCCCTAGGTTAAACCATAACCTAAGATTTTTTCGGCAGACGGTAAGAAACTGTGAAGTGTATTTAAAACTCGGAGAAACGTAATGATGTATTGGTCAAATAAATAACAGTTATCCGTTTTCGAAATTATAGTCTAGGTGATCTTAAGTAAAATGCATTTATTTATGCAAAATCCTAACCAGATACTCTGATAATCTAACCAGAGTAACGTATTCATATAACAAAAGATATCATTAAAAATGACTAATTCGTTTCTCCTTATAAGATTTTCCAGAATAAATTCTTAATACCATTATATATGATACCATTAGTTTTTGATACATGTGTTAACTATTAAATGAGATTTAATATAAACTTTTGATTTGATTTAGATTTAAACAGTCAAGGATATGACTATTTACAGTATAAGCGATATGACACTCGGAATACAACAACGATATTATTGCCGCAAAATAGCAGTGAGCATAAATGTTAGAAATACGGTGAGCAGGGGAAAAAAATTAATGCGAGGTAATTACGTGTCACAAAGTTACAATTAGTACGTTCGTTTAAATTTACATATTGCTTTTTATTTATCTACGACAACCAGATGCAAAAATTCATGTAAGGAGAAGGATATTATATGTGTACGTATATTACCTGTATCAATAATGAGTACTAGGTTAAAACACAACCTACGGGGATTCTATAATTACCGTGGCGCCATAATCTGATGATTGATTCTTATAGAACTCGACGAAAAAATCGAAAATAAAGAATGATTTTTTTTGATATCTCGCTTGGTTCTCGAGATATCGTATCTCAAAATGGACGTAGTTACTTAGAAATAAGGCCTGAACCAGACGAAAAATTTCGCTATAGCCAAATTTGAGGATGAATTCGTATATAACTCGACGAGACAAATGGAAAATAAAGCTTAGTTCTCGAGATATTGTATCTCAAAAGTGAGGACGTTAGGGTGAGATCCGGCCTGGACCAGAATTTTTCACCACAACCACCATATCTACACGGTGGAAACGCCCTATAGGTTTTTTTATTTCCTTCCAATGATTGTTGCTAGGTTGAAATACGGCCTGGACCAGAAGAAAAAACGCCAAAAGCAGAAGGAACTATAACTATGACTGATTTTTAAGATGCTATATCTCGAAAACCAAGCGAGATATCAAAAAAATGTATTCTTTATTTTCGATTTATTTCGTCGAGTTCCACAAGAATTCATCATCAGATTTTGGCGCCACGGTAATGATAGAACTGCCCAACCTGCAATTTTTTTTTTTTTAATTTATTTTATTTTTTATTTATTTTTTTGCCGGAGATAAGAAACGATGAAGTTTAAAAATTCAGAGGAAGTACGAATCACGAAATATATCATTCAGATAAATTGCAGTTATCCGTTTTTGATATTATACTTCACGTCATTTAAAGTAAAATAATGTAAATAAATCGGTAATACTGGAGATCGCGATTCTGCCAGGAATTGCTGTGGTAAAATGCAAGAATCCTCTAGAAATATTTTCTGTAGTACATTTAACTGTATTATGCCCGTCCAGGATGTATTACAACCTAATTTCTGCTTGAAAATAATGGTAGTCTACAGGCTGTATTACAACGGAATCACTGCTTAAAAACAATATGTCTTGCGATTGACTACAGCATTTGAGAGTAGTAGAAGTTATGATTTTCGAAAGCAATATTAATGGAGGGTTGTGGTTAAGTTGACCAGAAAGCCCACCGACAGATTTGATTACAGCGTAATTCACTCTGAAATGAGTTTTACAAACCAATTAAACTGCTTTCATATGCGCCAAGTTACTGAAGGTATTAATAAATGCGGGTGAACGTAGTTCGTACCTATCGTGCTGAAGTGTGCCTGGACTAGGAATAAAACTGATATTACATGGATAGCAAAAGTTTCTGGATTCCTAATTTATTTTTCATTTTATTGGTTCTATACATCCGCCCTCATTAATTCAGTAGAAGTTACTACTGTATTGCTGTGCAGAACATTATCAAATCAAGGCCACTAGCATTATCTAATAACAATCCCGTATAATTAACCAACTGCAAAATATAAACTGCCAGAATATGGCGTTCAAACCGTCATTTTTAACGGGCTAGAAGCTAGTCCTATTATATAAAACGCTAACGTGGCGTCTGCATGCGTCGTCTATAGCTGCTACACGTATTGGCTGCAGAACGATCACGTGACAGCCGTCACTCGCCAATCAACAGCCACCATATTGCATTCCTTCCTTCATGTCGCATTTTGTTTATTTACTACAGTTAGCTGCAGAAACTCGTGTAAGGAGAATGGTGTTCGATGTTTATGTTATATTATTTGTATCAGTTATACGCCAAAATTCATGTAAGGAGAAGGGATTCAATATTTACGCTATTTTATCTGTGTCAGTTATAAGCCCTAGGTTAAACCATAACCTAAGATTGTTTCGGCAGACGGTAAGAAACTGTGAAGTGTATTTAAAACTCGGAGAAACGTAATGATGTATTGGTCAAATAAATAACAGTTATCCGTTTTCTAAATTATAGTCTAGGTGATCTTAAGTAAAATGAATTTATTTATGCAAAATCCTAACCAAATACTCTGATAATCTAACCAGAGTAACGTATTCATATAACAAAAGATATTAAAAATGACTAATTCGTTTTTCCTTATAAGCTTTTCCAGAATAAATTCTTACTACCCTTATATATGATACCATTAGTTTTTGATACATGTGTTAACTATTAAATGAGATTTAATATAAACTTTTGATTAGATTTAAAACAGTCAAGGATATGACTATTTGCAGTATAAGCGATATGACATTCGTAATACAACAACGATATTATTGCCGCAAAATAGCAGTGAGCAGAGATGTTAGAAATACTGAGAGCAGGGAAAAAAATTAATGCCAGGCAATTATGTGTCACAAAGTTATAATTAGTACGTTCGTTTAAATTTACATATTGCTTTTTATTTATCTACGACAACCATTCATATAAGGAGAAGGATATTGTATGTGTATGTTATATTACCTGTATCAATAATAAGTACTAGGTTAAAACACAAGCTACGATTTTTTTTAAATTTTTTTTTTGGAGATAAGAAACGATGAAGTTTATTAAAAATTCAGAGGAAGTTTACACGAAATGTACGAATCACGAAATATATCATTCAGATAATAAAATGAACTGCCAGAATATGGCGTTCAAACCGTCATTTTTGACGGGCTAGAAGCTAGTATTTTAATGTTTTCAATCATTTGGGCTGGTAAAGTATGGCACAACAACGCATATTAGGCAGAGAACAAACATTTCACATTAAAAAACATATTAGGAACTAGAAAATAGCTAATAAATGTGCTTGTTATTCATAAAAGGGGGAAAAACGTTTTTCGTTTATAAGACACGAACGTAATCCGCTTGGTAAATTTTATATTGATCTTACACCTGAAAAAAAATCAGCAGAGAAATTATATGTGAAATAACCTGTTTCATACAGGTTTGAAGTGTATATATTAAGGTGATAATTATTTTTCAACCCCATTATTTTTATCGTTTCACCGTCTCAGTTTTATCTAATTGACCTAAAACTGAATCCAGAAAAAATTTAGGTCATTTGCATATTTCTAACTGGTGCTCCGGAGAACTGAAAATTGATATTTTTCCACTAAATCAATGAAAAAAGTAAATACTATATTATGTACTGTACATAAATAAACGAAATCATTCTAAGTGTACAGTAAATCAGAGTTCTTAAATAAGTAGCCAACGCTTAGATTAACAACTTTTGGGTACAGTCGAACCATTGTGCTGTGACGCCTCTGCGTTAAAATAGGAAGACTGCATTTTGCTGGAAAAAAAACTGAAAATATCTCTTATACTTACCCTGCAGACACCACACATATAAATTGGTTTTAAAATCTGCTTTTGAAGTGTGCATTGCTGCATCATCTGGCTACAATGTTTTTAAAAAGCCTGGACAAATATAGACGTTTCCAAATATGCCTTTGGACCTGACGATTAATTTGTTCTGAACAGTCTTGGAAGAGACTTTGAGATTACACTTAATTTTACTAAAACACAAATTGTAAGACAACAACTAAGAGACGACTATAAAGTGCTCTGCTGTTATAATAGAGTGGATACGAAACAGAAAAAACTGAATTTTGATTACCTGGTTCTTTTCACTACACTAAATGGATGGCAAAAGCTTTATTGCTTTGCGACTCATCGATGTCGAGGTCATTAGAGAGAGAAAGGAGTGGGGGCAAGGAACGCGAAGGAATTCAGCCATAATCTTTTGAAGGAATCGTCCAGGCATTCGCTTGGTGTGATTTCGGGAAACCACGGAAAACCGAAATCTGTATGGCCTTCAGTTGTACAAACCAGGAGACTATAAGACTTCAAAGCAGAAATCCAATTTATTTTTCGAAATAAATTCACCTTTATTCGGCAGGAATTGAAAGGACAAAGGGATATTACTATATTGTAAAAATTTTCATGAAAAATTCGTACAGTGCTCTTTTAGCCAGCAAAGTGCTATCATTGGACTTAAGATTTTAAAAGACATCTACTTTTCCAAACAAACAAAAATCACGCAAAGGTAAGTTTTCTGTAGAAACTTGAAGAAATTGGCCCTTGTGGTATCTTATGGAAGACACTCTGGTTTTGACATATTTTTGTGTTACACTTCCTGCTGAAAAAAAAGTAAAAAATCCCAAAAGCATGTCATGAAAAAGTATCGTATAATTTTGGCACAAAGAGTTTAGACTTGGAATGTGAGGAAAACACTGAATTTACACACAAGGAGTAGCATAATTTTGTGTCGAAAAAAACATCTGATTTTGTTCAAGCGATTTCAAATCTGATTTGATTTTAATACTTATGATCGTAAAATCCGGAATTCTTTTCATGATTATAAACATGGCCTTAGAGTAGTAAGAAACCTCAAAGCAATCAATGGTACATCGGAAAGAGGGGTGAATTTATGGAAGAATAAAACAGTTTCATAACCCAAGATGAAGAGCCAAAACAGTACCTGTTGCACGTAATAAAAGACTAACGGGCCATTTTCCATCTTGCTAAGAGCAATGGTTATCAAAGAAATATATTTTTATTGGACAGTTTAATATATCTATTAAAAACGTGTTTAGCTACTTACAGTACTTTTATTGTTCAAAGCCTTACATCAATTGTTCGCATGTTTAAAAGTATTTAAAGTTTAAAACTTAATAACAAATTGTGAAATTTCCAGATTAACATATTTATTGCTATTTTGAGTCTCGCTGGGGCATGTGTTAGAGGTTGAGAAATTTTTCTGAAATGTTTACCAAAAAAGGAAAAAAATTATTTATGAGACTTATAGAAGCATAATTTTTTTTATTTTTTGTATATCTGTTAAGGAATATTCATATAAATAAAATAAAGTAAAGCAATGTATTTTTTATTGCTTTGCGCCTCATCGATGTCGAGGTCATTAGAGGCGAGAAAGGCGTGGGGGCAAGGAACGCAAAGGAATTCAGCCATAATCTTTTGAAGGATCCATCCAGGAATTCTCTTGGTGTGATTTCGGGAAACCAAGAAAAACCGAAATCTGTATGGCCTTCAATAATAAACCCGAGGACTGTAAGACTCAAAACAGCAATGCAATAATACGTCACACAATTTGCATGGTCTTTTTGCCCCCCATCCTTCTTTTCACGGTCACTCAAGGAGGATTCTCCTACCCGCAGTTTGTTATTACACATTCCGTAGTTTTAAATTTAGAACTTGATTGCGAAGCTTATGATTCTTCTCCCCCTCCCCCCTTCCCCATTCAAATGTCACGTCATGTAAATCAGTCTCGACCGTTAAAAGCGCTCGTTATTAACTGTAGAAGTGTTTGTAATAAGCAGCCTGAGCTTGAAAGCATTATTAGTAGCACAGAAGCAGATATTGTATTAGATACTGAAAGCTGGTTAAAACCGGATATAAGTTCAGCAGAAATTTTTAACAATTGCATGAATGTTTTCCGTAAGGATAGGTTGAATTCTAATGGAGGCGGTGTATTTATAACTGTTAGTAAACACCTGCCTTGTAACGAAATAAATATCGATACGGTCTGTGAAATCCTATGGATTAGACTAAAAGTAACTAGGGCAAAACTTGTAATAGGGTCTTTCTATCGTCCACCAGATGCAGATGTAGCTTTTGCTGAGGCCTTAAGAACTAATGTAAGTAATATAGCTCTCAATTTCCGGATCATGGAATAATACTAGGAGGTGACTTCAACTTTCCGTATATCGACTGGTACTAATTACGTCCACGTTACTGGTGGCAGAGATAAAACATTATGTGAGATTATTCTTGATTTTTTCTCAGATCTTAATCTTGAGCAGCTCGTCACTGAACCAACGTGGTGCCACAACGATAACGAAAACATTTTAGATATTCTCGTTACGATTAGGCCTGAATTATTCACGGACATTTCTACCACCATGGAAAAAAGTGCTCATAAAGCTGTAATTGTTACAGTAAAATTAATAGCCGCGCGCAAAAAGGAAAAAGAAAGGATCGTTTACAGGTTCAGGTTCGAAAAGGCCCCAAAGGAAGTTTAAGAACGGTTTTTAGGAATATTTACATTACCTTTATAAAGGAAAGAGGCTCGGTTGAAGAGATGTGGCTTCGATTCATGCATATAGTCAGGGAAGGAACGGACTTATATATACCGAAAAGGTCAATCAGGGATGGGAACGATCCCCCGTGGTATACACGTGAAGTTAAACGGTTACTTAAAAAGCAAAGGAAGATACATGCACGCTCAAGGAGGACGATGTGTAGGAGTAATTTAGAAAAGTTAGCTGAGACAAGAGAACATGTTAAGAATACGATGCGCGAGGCCTTTAATGACTTTAGATGCAACTCACTTTCCAAGAGTCTCAACGAAAACCGAAAGAAATATTGGTCGTATGTAAAAAAAGTTAGTGGTTGTGACAACAATATGTCAGTTCTACTACAAGACGGTCGGGAAGTTGATGACAGCCGCGAAAAGGCTACCGTATTTAACACCGAATTTAAAAATTCTTTCACTGACGAAAACATGGAAAACATTCCCGCTTTTGCACGGCGTGTAGAATTTGAGATGGATCCAGTACAAATTGATAGTGTAGGTATCATAAAGAAATTAAAGCTCCAGAAGTGGGGGAAGGCATCGGGTCCTGATGGTATACCAGTAGGAGTATTTTCTGAAAACGCGGAAGAAATAGAACCATTTCTGTCAGATGATATTTCGTAAATCTTTAGAGGAAAGGAAAGTACCTTCCTACTGGAAAATAGCGCAGGTGATTCCCGTTTTCAAGAAGGAGATCGGAGAGATCCTAGGAATTAGTCGACCGATATCGCTAACATCTGTTTGCAGTAGAATTCTGCAGCATGTCATATGCTCTAACGTTATGAAGTTTCTAGATGAAAACGAGTTACTTACAGCGAACCAACACGGATTTCGGAAGAACCGATCGTGTGAAACGCAACTGGCTCTATTTTCGCATGACGTAATGAAGATTATCGATGCAGGATCACAAGTTGATGCTAGTTTTCTTGGATTTCCAGAAAGCTTTTGACTCTGTACCACACAACCGGCTTTTGGCGAAGAATCGAGCGTACGGTATATCTGATCAGATTTGCGAATGGATACGCGATTTTCTAACTGGTCAGTCACAGTATGTCGTTGTTGACGGGGAAGCCTCTTCAAAGCTAGATGTTACTTCGGGGGTTCCTCAAGGAAGTGTAATAGGGCCACTTCTTTTCTTAATTTTTATAAACGATCACGGTGACAACGTTAATTGCAGGATGCGACTTTTTGCTGATGATGCACTTATTTATAGGGAAGTGAGGTGCTCTGACGATTGCTTACAAATTCAGCGTGATCTGGATGTTATTTCGGAATGGTGCCGTAAATGGCAGCTTTCACTTAACTGCAAAAAGTGCAAGGTAATTAAATAAGTAATAAAGAAGACCCCGTTTGCTCACGAGTACAAAGTTACCAATTTAGTTGTTGACACGGTTGATTCCCTGAAGTATCTAGGAGTAACAGTACAAAACAACATGAAATGAGACTTGCACATAACTTCCGTCGTAGGCAAAGCTTATTCTAAACTACTTTTTTTAGGACGTATTTTGAGTAGTTTTAATGCTCATACAATGGAAATAGCGTAAAAAATACTAGTGCGTCCGCATTTGGAATACTGTTGTGGAATTTGGGATTCGTATCGCAAGGGATTGATTGAGACGTTAGAGAATGTACAGAGGAGAGCCGCTCGATTCGTGACCGCTAGTTACAGTCTTTATGTAAGTGTCGCAGAGCTGATACGTGGGTTGGGCTGTAATTGTTTGGCGGACAGACGACGTCGTTTTCGTTTGAATTTATATGCAAAAATCTTTAATTTACGAGTGCAGCGAAATACTTCTTCCGCCAACCTATTTAGGTCGCAATGACAGGAGGGATAAGATTCGAGAAATAAGATGCCATACTGATACATTTATGTATGCTTTCTTTCCTCGTTCTGTTCGGGATTGGAATGCACTGAATTAGGATTGGTGATTAGCACCCTCTGCCCCCCCCCTACCCCCACAGTAATTGTTAATTGCAGAGTATAGATGTAGATGTGGATGTCACACGCTGTGGTCCCTCTCCACATTCCATTAACGTTTAACATAATTAAGACGTTTAATTTTTCAATTTTTTTTTTTTTTTTTTTTTTTTTTTTTTTTTTTTTTTTTTTTGGGTAGGTGAGGGGTTATTTCTCTCCGTCAGTTACACACGAAAAAGAAAGACGTAACACTGAATGTGCTGGTGAGAAAGAAGCTGTCTGGGCTAAAGCAAACTGCTCCAAGAAATATCAGAGTTCGCACTCCACCTTAACCCTAATGGAATTTCCGCAGTTGATAGAAATTACTCTAAAATTGCGAATTGGATTGTGTTCATTTGTAATGTGGAAAATATACATTATTGATCCACAGAAACATTCAGCAAATGCAACCAAATCTATGTAACCATTTTTCGCGACATAGTCATTTACTGTGCGTGATTCTTCACAAATCTATTTTACAGATCATATCGTTGCTGTGCTACCTTTTAATATCTTAATAACATACAATTAATTTCCAAGACAATCTTAACTTGTGCTCATTAATCTGTGTGTTTGTTTAGTTAACAGTAAGATCCCGATAGTTCAAACTCAATATTTTTACGTAGTGTAAAGTAAGGGACGTCCTTACGTAAGCTCTACACAAAAGGGAAGGGGTCTAGCAAAATCTCACCAAATCTCATTTAATGGAAGAAGGTCGATAAAAATGTCACATCAACTTTTTAATTCAGAACGTCAGCTTTTTAATTCCGAGAATCATTTAATCTTAGAACTTAACTGTTTCACATATTTACTCTGCCTTCAATATTATTAGACACACGAACATATCAAATACATTTCTGTCAAAAGTTATTGGCCTGTCGTAGTCCAATAGAAAAAATAAATAAATAAAAGTATTTCATAGTGATCACTTAATTTATTGATTTAAAACCCATGCCGCGTTGGAAAACAGTCAGCTTTATTTGTTTACGCGCCAGGTATCAAACAAAAAATATCGTGTACCATAAAGCATTACAATAAAAATATCATCACATTATTACTAATGTCTTGCAGTGTACGAAATAGAAAACAATTTTTTGTAAGTAATCGTTTTTTATTATTGAGACATTAAATCAATAAATAAAGTAATCTCTCTAAAATACGTTTTATTTATTTATTTTTTCTATTGGACTGCTACAGGTCAATAACTTTTGAGAGAAAGAATTCTGCCGGGACAGCTATTTGTACAACGCTGATCAATTTCTTCTGTTGTATTGCCCATGAAATAAATTTGCAGGAATTTGTAGTTGTCATCTGACACCGGCAACAGCGAACCTGCTTTATGATATATTTGGCCTTGTATCTGCAATTTAAACAGAAAAGTTATAGTTTGTATAAAAAACTTAAAAAGAAATAAACAAAGTAAGTCTTGTTACCTTAAAAGTTGGCATGAAATTGTCGCGAAGTATATTTGTTGCCCCAAAGGAAGTCATTTGGAAGCAGTTGTTATATTTTTGTATGTTTGTAAGGAAATGTATGGAATCCGTACCAGTTCCTGAAACCAAAGAGTACAATGGTTCTGGTGGCGGAACCAATTGCACTAATTTCACTTTGCCATTTGAGCAACACAATCCATTTGCTTCAGTTTTTGTATTTCAATGTCTTACAATGTGGGCAAACTGAGTTCGTAGATCCAATAGCAACGCATTGGTAGGAACTGTAGTCAATTGAAAGCATCGTGACTGAAAGCCGCTCGTGAAACACTGAAAGCAGCTTGAAAACGACGCGTTGCACGTGACTGTAATATCCTAATCCTTTCAATTAAATTTCGCTCTTCACGTTGCTGTGCAGTCCGATTAGATTGAAAATTAATAGAGAGATACAAGGTAAGCGAGGAAACGCTGAAAGAGAGGCAGTACTGAGACTTTAATCTAATTCGAATTTAGAAATCCCTATATTTTCTCTCTAAACTTTGGATAAATAAGATTTTAGTAACCCGCTTTCCTTATATTCTGTTACACTTTTGTAATGGTCAGTAGGGTACTCTCGAGCGTTTGGTATTAAATAGGTCACCCGCCCCGCCCCCTGCCCCGCTCCCCTGTGGCCACTGCCCTATAATTAGAGGCGATTAGGCGCCGCAACGTGCTCGGCGCTTAGGCCGGTTACACACTGGGCAGTTTCGTCCGCTCCGGAAATATCTCCGTCGCCGCCCTTCACGTAGTGGCGCAAGGGATCAAATGGGAGCTTAAACACTGGGCGGAGGGGAAAACCCGCGGCAGCGCTGCCGTCGACGGCAGGTATACGACCGTGCGCTGCCACTACATTGGACGGTTGTTTGACCGCCCCAGTCCAGACAGTGGCCTATGTGGCCAGATGGGCGCTTGCACACTCAGCGGATTTCAACCGCTTGTGTGTTTTCAGTCTGTGTAAAGTTATCATTTTTTTAAATTGAAAAATCGTAATATGAGTTAAGTGGTGATAATAATGATATTCTCATTTCGCTAGTGGAAGCTAGAGCAGTTTTACGAGACAAAACAGTGGTTTCTTTTAAAGATCGGGACGCTACCAGGAACGCTTGGAAAGAAGTGTGCCTTGAAAGTGGAATGATTTTGACGAAATGGAAAATTAGGAAAAATGCCTTTGGATAGTAAAGTATTGATCACGTATTTACATAAATTTTACACTTCAACTAGAACTTGAAAAATATTGAATCACATTTTATAGAAAGATTTTGATGTTTAATAGTATATAACTGTGTCCTTATATCTTAGACATTTGTCAAGGAACACTTTCAACATATACAGTGAGACAAGCTGTTTAGTAAATTCGGCGTCATCTTCACCATTTACTTTTGATTTTTCTTTGTAAAGTAATAATTTTTAAAACACTCAACATATTACAACTTAAGCAAAAATGTTTAACTTGTCGATTGTGCTTCTAAGAATAAAAACAATGATGAGGCGATTCTACAGTGAAGTATATGTATTAGTTACAAATAAATGTAGTATTAGCCATTATATGGCATAGTTTCTTGTACACCTATTCATAGTCACCTAAAGGAGTTTTCACCCTAATTAACATTAAACAAATATAGGGGATTGGAATTATATAAAATTAAATGTTTATCTTTAATAGGTCCATGAGAAATCTGCTTACTTCAAGGTGATTACCAGCATTTCCACACTTTGAATACAATTCATCAACTGGGTATTTCTCCTTTGAATGACATACTTCAGTTTCGCAAGCAACTCTCTATATAAACATCCCAAATTAATTGAAAAACTTGCTGTTATCGTTCCTGATATATTCTGTTCTCCTTTGAATTTTTTCTTTTCCTATTTCTATGGCGACGGAACCGATTAAAATAAAAATTTTATAACCTAACTACGAAATAATAAACACCAAATTAACATCTAATTTCACAAAATGAAACTCAAGTCACCAAAAGCAAGGTACTGACGCCCGACCACGTCACCTTTTCCCTGCTCTTCTTAGCAGTGGAAGTTTCACCGCTGAAATGGCAGCGGTAGTTCGACCGCTCAATGTGTAAACACCTCAAATTCTTTAGGCGGGGACCGAGAAATTTCCGGAGTGGACGAAACCGCTCAGTGTATAACCGGCCTTACCGTCCACCGTCCTGTTATTTACCCACCCCACTTCCTGCGGAATATTTCCGTCATTATATCGCAAAACTCCGCGACTCGCATTGACACTGTATGAGCAAGATAAAAATTGTTCACTTACATTACCATTTTTTCTGTCTTAAAATAGTAATTATTCACAAATTCATCATAACTATTGAAATAATTAGCATATTTTCGCATAGTGTGGTGAACGGTTCAAAACCCCGTCGGTTTTAATAAAACGGGTAGGAATTCTGCAAGGTGAAGAAGGGAGAGGGTGAAACTTGGTTTAGCCCTACTCTTCCGAAAGATACCGAACAGGCTCAACGTCCCCATCTACAAGGTTCGGGTAGACGCAAAAGCCACGGGGCGGGGATTTAAAAGGAGTCCAAAATGGAGTTACGTGGTTTATGGACGCACCCATAGCATAACAAATCTTCAGCTTACCCTCAACGCTATTGCCACGCATTTGGGAGGACGTGAGCTCGTATTCCCCGTCCTGCCATAGAATTATTATTATTGTCAAATACAATGAGAGACGAGGAAGGGAGAGAGAGAAACCTGGTGCTGACCCCGTTCAGGCTTACTCTTCCGAACATGCGATCTTAAAATAGTAATTATTCGCTATTTCATCGTAACTATTGAGATAATTAGCATATTTTCGTATAGTGTGGTGAACGGTTCGAAACCCCGTCGGTTTAATAAAGCGAGGTATGAATTCTGCAAGTTGAAGAAGGGAAAGGGTGAAACTTGGTTCAGGCCTACTCTTCCCAAAGATATCGAACAGGCACATAAGATAAAATCAAACCAGTAACATGCTAAGACAAGCATCAGTTAAAAACGGCGCGAGGCAAGGTTGTAGTCTATCCCCGTTAATATTCAACTTGAATGTACAGGAAGCAATAAAGAAAGTAAAAAAAAAATTTCCATCTGGCATAATTGTTCAGGGAGAAAAATCAGTATGCTACGATTTGCTGATGACATTTTCTTGTTAGCAGAAAGGGCTGAGAACATTGAGAAATTACTAATGGCATGAACAAAATACTGATGGAAGATTTTGGAATGAATATAACTCAAAGCAAGAATAAAGTGATGAAATGTAGAAGGATTTTTTTTTAACTGCTTAACGTCTCTCTAACAGCGAGGTCTTTAGAGACGGGAAAGGATGGGGGGGGGGGGGGCAAGGAATGGGAAGGAATTCGGCCATGGCCTTTTGAAGGAAGCATCCCGGCATTTGCCTGGAGTGTTTTGGGAAACCATGGAAAACCCAAATCTGGATGCCCGGACGGGGATTCGAACCGCCGTCCTTCCGAATGCGAGGCCAGAACGCTAGCCGGTTCACCACCACGCTCGGTGAAATGTAGCAGAAATGATACCCCATACTAGTAGATTAAATATAAAAATAGGATCGAATGGAAATGGAGAAATAAGTGAATTCTGTTACTTAGGAAGAAAAATTACAACCGATGGCTGAAACAAAAATTATGTTAAAAGCAGAATAGCACTAGCAAAAACAGCCTTCATGAAAAAGAGAAATCTTTTAGTTTCAAATATTGATCTGGGAATTAGAAAAAACTTTTTAATACTCTATGCGTGGAGCACAGCACTTTATGGTAGCGAAACATGGACCTTAGGAATACCGGAACGAAGGAAAATTGAAGCATTTGAAATATGGTGCTACAGAAGAATGCTGAAAATTAAGTGGACAGACAAAGTAAGAAATAAATGAGCTTTGAAAATGATGGGCGAGGAAAGAAGTTTGTGGAAGAAGCTTACAGAAGGAAGAGATAGGCTTGTAGGTCATATTTTGAGACATGCTGGAATAGTTAATTTGCTGGTGGAGGGAACAGTCGAAGGTAAGAACTGTAGAGGAAGAAAGGGATTAGTATATATGAAGCAGATAATTGAGGACGTGGGTTGTAGGGGATATGTAGAGATGAAGAGGTTAGCACTAGATAGGAAGGGATGGAGGATTGCATCAAACCAGTCGAAAGACTGATGACAGCAAAAAAAAATCATTATTCTGATCATTAACTGAAGCTGGTTATCGCTTTCTCAAAATTATTGATCTTAATATTTCGTTGAACGCGATACGTGGAGAAACTTTAGCTATATGAATTGTAACTAGTGACATCGCGAATCCATTTCACCCTGTAAATGCAATGCTGAAGTGTGATTAGGTGAGGTGGTTTTAGTATGCTGGCCACTGAAACAACAATAACAAAATTCGTCATGATATTCGCGTAATATGTTATCCCAACAGTGAACGTAAAAATATTTGTCAACCTACGGCTTTACGTCTCGTTGACGACAAGGTCATAAGGGAGGGAGGGGATTGAAGGCAAGGAACGGTCCGAACTGTGTTGTGAGAAGTAATCTCGTCTAATGTGAGCTTAACTAGTTGCCAGTGACCCCTCTACTTACCCGCAGAAGTCTATCACTTGTCATTGTTTATTCTTATGCACCGAGGAGTGACTGCTGGAAACATTGATTCGTCCTTAACGATCCATCGTTGCCATTACGTTCCCCAAATACACAGTCTGCATATCTGTGTTTCAAATAATAACACGCATCATTCGGCCACCTGTCACCGTGAACTGATCAAAGTGCTATATGTCATCTGTACAGCACAACAGATCCAGTGAAACACCTCTAACCACTAGAACCGAAAAGAATCGTTTCCCTGTTAAGTGCAACTTTTATTTGTTAGCTGTTTAATGATCTACAAAGTTCAGTGTATAATAAAGCTTTTAATTCATTAAAAAAGTGGTGATCCGTTCGTGGGGACGTTAAATCTGGCTATCCCCCCTAGCTGTCTTTTGGAACAGTAGGCCAGAATGGGCGACACCGGGTTTCTCACTTCTTCATCTCTCATTTGAAATACACATATGTGTGTCCGCTATAGAATAAATATACTTCTAGAGCAATTTATGCTAGGGTTTTTTCTTCTGCAAAATGGCCCCGTTGTCGGGAGAAGGTTTAAATATATTGAAATACTCGGTCACTTACATGAAGAATTTGTTGGGCGCACACGCCAGGTGACACAAGAAAAAAAAAATATTACAATGGTACTGGCAACCATATATGCATTTGCAATCGCATCATCAAGAATTGAGGCAACTCTTTTGGATGTTTGTCGAACAGCACATTCATCACTTAAATTTCCTTTGCATATAGAAAACAGTCAAAACATTCTATATCCAAGAGCACTGCAATTATCTTATAATTGAATAAAACTGTAATTATAGTTTATATGATCCAAAACATAAATATATTAGCATATATGCAAATATCTCATTTTAATTTGATACAAAAATTTTAATGAAGTTATTTAGACGAGGCTCACGATAAACAGCAACATGCGCGAGAAGATTTATCTATGGCTGCAACGTCATCTGCAGTTCGAAAGATTACAAGTGGGTATACAAGACATCCCACCACAGTCGCCTTTTCAAAGTACAAATTATGATAATATTTCAAAATTGTTGCTCATTGACTCTGCTGGCAGAGATGAAATAATTATTCGAGCAACGAAAAAAATCCAAGAAAAAAATCATGGACGTCATTTTTCAAATACGCATTTCCAAAGAGTAACACTAATGGAGAATCTTATAAAAGTAGATAACTTGTTTATTCTAAATCTGCAGATAAAGTATATGTTTATTCAACAGGTCTCAATTTATTTGGGAAAAGAAGGATTCGATGACTGGAGTAATCAGAGCGTCTCAAAACTCACGAAACTTCCTCAGATCACAATCACACCATGCTCAGTTGGATAGAAAAGTTGATTCAATTAAATAACTTCAATGTACTAGACAAGCATTTGTAAATACAATCTAAAGACGAAAAATCACAGTGGGTTGCTATCCTCTAATGAATGATATCTTGTTCAGTGGATGCTTTGGATCTGAAATACTAAATTCTTCTAATGATTGTAATTTCCTGGGTACAATGCAACTGCTAGGAAAATATTATCCTTGATGATGGAGCATCTTCATCGTATTGTTAATGTCTTATTATATTGACAAAAATATTCAAAACGAATGAAGTTCGTAATAAAATTTTGACTATGGTTGGATCATCTAAATATTTTTCCATCATACTGAATTGAACTCCTGATGTAAGTCACGTCGAATAATTATCTTTAACAATGATTTTGTTGACACTAATGAAGACGAAGTCTTAGTGCGTGAGTATTTCGCTGTGGTTACAATCCGGATAGTGACTCTTTTGGACTTTGGAGCTGGACTCGCTGCCTGTTTATCATTGATACTTTGCAATAGTTCGATTTGGATATGAACTATTGTCGAGGCTAAATATATGACAGTGGATTCAATACGGTAGGAGGAAACAAATGTGTCCAAAGCAAAATTCTGAACCAGTATCTTCGTGCATTTTTAATCCATGTAACTGTCATTAAATTTGGTAATAGCAAGTGCCGCGAAATCATCAATTAAATCGGTTTCCTTGTCCGGATTTCTTTGAAGAATATTTATTTTATTCTCTCGACCAACAAAGCGATGGGAAGTGGTATTCAAGCACTTAGAAGGACTATCAAACTCGTTTCAAGAATAGAGTTTCTAGCATCGCTAAAGTTCGTTATAACTACTCATCAGTTCTTGACGCCCTCCTGAAACGAATTATTCAGTTGCAGCAACAGATGCCTTGACACTTAGCCAGATCATGGAGCAATTTGAGTTCATAATTACTGTGGTGACTTGGTATAATACATTGTTTCAAGTAAACATTGTAAGCAAAGGCTATGCAGACTGAAAGTGGGTTTTTGAAACTCTTCACAGTTGCTGAAAAACAGCTCGGTATTAGAGAAAGAGTACCGGATCTGTTAACAGACAGCTAGAGAAATTGATTCTTGGACTGGAAAATTTCCTATTATTAACCCAGTAAGATGCCGAAGAAAGTAAAGATTTTTTGAGTATTAGCCGTATATGAGATAGCGCCAGATCCAGAAGAATTGTTTACAATGAACGTGTTTTAGCATATGATCGATACAATTGAGAATGTGATGGTCACTCTATTTGCACAACTTTCCAAGTACGTAGTCAGGATTAGCTTCAGAGTGAGGCAAAAAAATGAAAAATACTTGTTGAAAATGGTTTTACCTGGGGGCAAAAAATACATGCATTTAACCTGTTTAAGCATTAATCTGCGAGGGTTCTGACAACATTTTGGTTAAGTTTATTTTTCGGTATTAAAAGTGGGAATTTTAATATATTTTCTATTATAATATATATTTGAAAAATTATTAAAAACTGTGAATTTGACGTGTAAGTGAAGTGGGCATTGTGTTCGCCACAGTTGCTTAAATTAACCTTTTCAAACATATAGTATTCCTTTTTACTGTTGCTTCTCATTCATACCGGTGCTATCCTATACTAATCTTTTCAAGGTTGTGTTATTATATATAAAGAATATCTTTTGACCGCGGCTTTGATCGAGTGGAATTCATAAAGGATTCATATACATATTCGTATCCGAATCCCACGGGAACTGCTATTTGCGATAAAAGTAGATGGCCAATACATTATTCCAAATTTATCCTAAACAGTTAAGTCGTTTCGACGGGAAACAGTAAAAACATCCAAGAAAACAAATTTTTACATTTATGATATTAGTATGATGTGAAAACTGTATGTAATCTTCACTCTATCTATATGGACACCAAGTGGCGGATCCAGGATTTTGGTTTAGGAGGAGGGGGGCTTGAGCGGAGCGGATTTCGTTTGGGGGGAGGGCTTGAGTCGGGTAAGGGTGGTCTTTAAAGACATGCCGCCCTTAAACGATCAGTAGAGCTAAAAAAGAAAAAAAGTCGCTAAATCTAAAAAATTACGATGTCGGCGGTGGACCTGAATACTTTTGGGGGGGGGGAACTTGAGCTCCCTAGCCCTCCCCACCTGGATCCGCCACTGTGGACACCTTAATCACGAATAAACGATTACTCATTTGGGGTCCCACAATGAGATCTCGCACAACCTGAATCACTTGCTAGGGCCGCCCCTGGGTAAACGCCCTCTGTCTGCAGTTTCTCCCTCCTGTCTTTAATCTTCATGAGGGTGACGGATAAAATTGGCCGTCTCCTAAAGAAGAAAAATATCCTTCCGATATACAGAGCGCCTAGGAAGATTTCTGATGTGCTCATGAAGGTTAAAGATAGGAGGGAGAAACTGCAGACAGTGGGCTTGTACCAAATACCCTGTAGCTGTGGCGAAATGTACATCGGTGAGACTGGACGGACGGCCAAGGAAAGGCTGTGTGAACAGATGATACATCTTAAAATAACGACGTCAACAAATCATTCAGCTAACAGTGAGCACGCAATTTTATTTAGTGACACTAGTGTACTGGTTCATGAAAGCAGATGGTGGCACAGGCGTATCAGAGAAGCGCTAGATATTAAAAAGAGACCAGAAAATAAGAACGCGGATGGCGGGCTACAACTTCACCAAATATGGTCTTCCTTGAATAGGAAAGCGCGGGACGCAGGCCTCCATCGGACCGGCCTCGCTGGCGGCGGTAGCTTAAGTGACGTCACTCCACACGGTTAGCTATATAAAGGCGACAGCGACTCCAGCCTTGACAGCCGTCTGAAGAAGGCCACCAAATGATGGCCGAAACGTTAGGTTTTCATAAATTGACGCGGTTCAACCCGCACAACCAATACAACATGGACAAACTACCGCGGAAGTCTGCGCACTCAGCATTTAGTAGCCTATTAAGTGCTTCTAACGTAAGCATATTAATCAATGACTACTTCAAAGAGCGGAATATTGGTGTGATTTCCAGGTTCCTTCAATCTCAGTAGTATCTACTAATTATCTTCGTACTATCACTTATCAACTAACGACCTTCTTCCAATCTTACCAACACTGTACTAACACGGCCTCCACGAAAACTCAACATACAGATACCAAAACATATTCCCCATCAACTTGACTAAATTTACACTCAGAAAGATTCAGCCCGCAACCATGCACACAAATTTTTCTACGCTGACAGTAGATGAAAATTGTTCTCCCACACATGTACACTTCTGCGATGATAATTCGTGAAAGGCCATGGTCTAACTTTGCTCACCCGTTTATTCCTTTTGTCCAAATGTTTCATTCTTATGCAATTTGTCAACGCATCTCTTCTGGTTCAGTTATTGCACGGAACACCACTGGTGCAATAATTTCCACTAGCTGTGAATCTATCTTTGCACCATGCCGTAAACCACTAAATTTACTGCAATAAACCTGAATAATCTCCTCATATGACTTATTACCCCTTCATGGGTGACGAAACGCACGTTGCCTCGCCACCCTTGCTGTGATGGCGATTAATTTTGAAGAGCCCAGTTTGGCTGCGGGGGCTGAGTGAAGTGGTTTGATGGTTGAAGTATGGTTCCTGAGGGGGTAATATATTTTCAGGTACCCTAATGACGGATCCCAACTCCGAAGAGGTGGCCGCGGGTGATGCGTCAGCCGATCCTACGAACGACGTTTCGTCTAGGTGTTACAATGGTCACAAGCAGCAGTGTAGCTGGCAATTGTGCACACATGATTTCGTATCTGAATAACAACATACATTCAAAAAATGATCGTATTCGACTTTAAAGGAATTAATGAATGAGGAAAACATTGAAAAATTAAATGAATGTCCTGACTCATATTTACAATGTGTTTAACAAGTGCTGTTGGGCGCAGGTGATACGAGTGGTGCTGATTGGTTGGTCGTGTGGAGTTGTTCGAGGAGAGGCTGCCCGTACCGACCGCCTGGTGTCCAAGCTGTCACTGGTTCCTCTGGATGCGGCCAGCTGTTCCCAGCTGAGACTTTTGGTTCACCAGCTGCTTCGCTGCCGCCCCTCATACTCTGCCGCTGGTCTCTTCGATCTCGACATGTCCCTGATATACGTGTTTGTGGGTGGTGTGACCACTTACATGGTAATCCTAGTGCAGTTTAGCCTCAGCCACTGATGGAATATTTCTAGTTATTGACTGTTGTGCAAAGGTGACGTCCACGCTTTCAACAGGCATTCAGAAATCTGAAACACTCCTTTTGAGTTCACCTTAAAATCGGAATGATTCAATTTTACACCAGTTCACTTCACTCATTAATTAAAAAATCCAATGTACAGATTAAACTTCAGATGGTAACTAAAAAGACGTATTGATCAGGGTCACTGAATGAAGTGGCCAAAGAGAAAGGTAGTTAATAATTAAATATGTTTTTACGTAAAATTGTATAACTTAACTATTTCACAATTCGCATGTGATGAAGTTCTTGAAACTGTTAAAGCAGGGTTACTGCAACAGAACATAAGGAGTAACAGTTCAGGTCTTTTGATTGGTGCCCGGAAACTGGAGTGTTTTACGAAATTCAGTCCGACTTCCTGAGGCGAGTTGAATGATAAAGGAACTGGTGTGTAACTAGTACCGATTTATGAATATTATACTGTATACGTCAAACCTCGGCTCCAGCTGAAGATGGACTTCTATAAATATCGCCCACAGATAAGTGGTTTCCATATTCATTATCCACACTTTCCACTTTCCTTCGATACGATAGAAAAGGGGTACTTGAGCTAGAAGTATCCGGACACTATATTGGCAACATCGTCATTCTGATCATAGCTTAGGGCAAAAAGTTTTAGTGGCTGGCGCGGCTCAACTCATGAATTGCAATGAGAGAATCATTAACTCAGCATGGCTCGTAAAACTGCAAGAAGATGGAGAGTTTTCAGGAGTCTAAGAATTCCTCGTAACAGCAAATTTCTCAAGGAATTAACTACATGCTGACACATTATTTGAAATACGGTCTTGAAAGGAATGGAAGATATACTATTTACGACACAAATCCGTTGAGGAAATCCCAGTGACTGATCTTCGATACAAAAAAAAAAAAAAAAAAAAATTGCCACACGAATTTTACGCCCAGATCCTGCACACAGTCTGTTTATTCCAATCCGTCGCAAACCATAATCCATGGAATATCCTAGACACCAATTGATGCAATTTTACAATTAGCTAAGATTTATTATTCTGCTACACCGCACCACCGCTCCAAGAAGTCTGCAACAGGATGTCACTATGAACTGTGGTATGTATTCTTCACATGAACATTGTGTAGAACCGACTTTTCCTGTTGCTACTAATACTTTTGGCTTTTGTAGAAAAGGGAACTGATGACTGAATATGGACTATATTCTTGCGGTAGACTTCATCATCGTGTCACACAACATTCCTAACGTTTTGCTTATACTTGACTCAAAGGGTGATTATCACGATCGCTCCTAGGTGGATTGTACAGACACATATAGGCTTCCGCTATTATGAAGGGTATTATAATGTATATAATGTTTTAATGTTATAATGTGTATAGTGTTACCAGGTTCTTATGAGATTCACTATCAGTAGCAATTCTTTAAAAAATACAGATTATCTGGTCGCCAAATGGTTTATACATTCACTATAGTTAAATTATTGAATTACTAGCAGTTACCCGCGACTTCGTCCGCGTTGAAAAGTGTTGTAATATAAGATTTTCTTGAGAGGTCTGGTTGCTCAGTGGTTAGGGCGTCCAACTGGAGATGGAAAAGTCCCCCAGCTTGAATTCCAGTCTTGGCGAGGATTTTCAAAGGTCCCTAGCTCGACCTTCACCTCTGGCATAGGTTGGTGTGTGATGTGAATTACGCCAGAATGCTCACTTTGTTCTGATTCCGTGTTGAACTGTGGGTCCTCTATGTCCGGTAGGATTACTGGGTTACGTTAAGAGGCTACGAAAGGGACTGATTCCGGAGACGTAAAGAAGTCTTGTCACCAGGTCAATACGGACCATACAGTTTATTTAAGAGCTATTTTTATTAGTAATAGTAGTAATAAATGTTGCAATAAAATAACAAAAATCTATTTATGTTCCACAACTACTTCACTGAATTGATAAAGCAGTAAAAATATTCAGTTTGTAAGGAGTATTTTCAGTTTAATATATCCGTATATACAATATTGAGGATTTGTCTCCTAGGTTTTGGCTATTTTCATAGCCCTAGTTTTCTTAAATTTCTTGGAAATATTTGAATTTCGTTTACCCAACATCTCTTAAAATTACTAATTTCATCACGCGAATAAAAATGAATATAGTTTTAATTAATGGAAGCTCAAAACGTCAAAATATTAGCAATACATTGATGGAATAGACTAAATATCAACAACAAAAAAATACTAACATCCAAACAGCAAATAAATACTTAAGTGGCCCAAGGACGTTCATTTCCATTAGTAAAATTGCGATACTAAAAATGAATATTTTGATTTGCATTGAGTACTGAAAAAAAATCTTTAAAAAAGATTAATTTCCTCTTTGAATATTTTTTTTTTTTTTAGGATATATTGGTTCCATCAACAGAAATTTACATATTATAGTAGTAAGTATAGTAGTAATTGATTCTTTTATCCATAATAATCAGAGGTATTGCGGTAATGGTTTCTCTATCTCTGGAAACAACTGAATTGCCTATATACCAGTTTACTATAGTTCATTCGTTTCGATCCATTAATTCTGCGCTAAAATATAAATTTCAATATTAAAGTAGTAATAGATTGTTTCTTCATATTCGGTTTCTTATTCTGCATACAGAATATAATGACTACCGGCGAATTACCACTCCGCTTTTCCGCCACTCCACTACGGTATCTGAATAAAACATTGATAAATTTAAAAAATTTACTTCGGGCAACGCCGCATGGTTCTGCTAAATCGTCCAAGCTTAATATAGATCTTTTGATACAATATCGGTACAAAGCGATACATGATGTCACTAAAATGGCGCTCATGAAAGAAGCTGAATAACTAATAATGTTTCAGTTCTCATTCTGGCCCAGGCTGCGCTTTAAAATTACCGCTAGAAAATCAAAGCTTCTATCACTCGCACATTAATACATTCACTATATTGTATGTTAGTGACGTCATGAATAGCGAAATAAACTTTACTTATTATTAACGCAGTAAATTAAATACTGAATACGTCTAAAACTACATTCAGCCGCAAGAACTATGTCGTCAGCTTCATGACAGTTATTGAGGTAATGTAATTAAAAAATTTATGCTAAAATGCTTTTAACTTACAGTGTACAACGGAAAGTCCACAATTCTATACGATCGTTAATATTGCAGGTCAAATGTACATCGCGATAAAGTTAATTTATTGCTCGTGATTTAGTAAGGTGTATAATGAAATTAATTGTGATAGTAATTTATGATATACTAATTAGGAATTTTGATACAGAAAATTCTGTTACCACTCGAAATGTAGGTCCAGAGCATTTAATGTGTTGAGATGTGTTCGTATCGTTTGATTTTGTAGCGGCAGTATTAGCAGAAATGTGGTTTGGTTGAAATGCTGCCTGGACCAGAATGTTTTTTGTTACAGCAGATGGCAGAAGGAATTTAGTTGTTATGCTCCCTGCAAATGAGGTGTATTGTGTTGTAAACGACTTTCAGTGTTACTTCATGAAACAATAAGTTTCTACATTAGCCCATTGAATACATTCGTTTTAAGTGTAGCGTTCGATAGATATTTGCAGAATATTGAACAATAAATAATAAGCAGTACTATTCGTACAAAAATTCTTAAGAAAAAATAAAAAGGGTTAGTTAAGTTTTAAATTTCGGCAAAAATAATTTGTAATACACAGACTGTATAGTAACAAAAAAGAAACAGGAAATAACCGAGATAGAATGGAATCCTTTACATTTTTATAAATACCGTACGACATTTGGGGCACGACCATTTTGCACTTTCAGTGAACCGACTTTCGTGCTGGTATACTCATAGCATTTTACTTTTTTTTCCAAGCTTTGATTTTTTATATTTACTATAACGCATATATTACGAACGAAATTATGGTTAATATTTGATATGTCATAGTATTTTATGTACGCAAATGAAAACATCTCTTTGCGAACTTGACAATACCTACCTTTCTTTTTTTAATTTAAGGTTAAGAACAGATTTATATTTCCTGCTTGTCAAGTGCGTCAGTTTTATGGCTTTTAAACTAAACACAAACTTGCATATGTAAGTAGGTTTTTGCTATTATTTCTGACTTTGAGAAGTAGTGTTTGCGATTTACTTAAAAAGCAAAGAGTAAACGTGGCACGGCTATCTACGGAGTAGGAAACTCTTTGTTGCTTCCGAATTGATATTAATGGCAATTTCTAAAAGAACTATGCGTTTTTGCGGGATAAAATCTATCCTATTGCACTTCGCACGCAATTAACTGACTTCATGCCAAATTTCATTCAAATATGTTGAGTTATTAAGGCGTGATTGACTGCCAACGTACATCCAAACACACATCCGAACTTTATCATTTTCTCATTTATAGATATATAGATTGAATAGGCACAGCCTGTGGGGGCTGCGCTTGTCGAGGCTCAACCTGTAGAGGCAGAAAGTAGAGATAGTGGGTTGGAGGAAGTTGATAAGGATGGGTGGGAGCTGGTAACAGGTCGTAGGAGAATCATGGTTAACAGGATGAACAAGCCAGACACTTCAGTAATTGTGGGAAAAAAATAGGTTTGACCTGTTGCCAGAGTCAGGAGGAGAAGAGCCTCATATAGATGTAGTAGTAGCAGTGGCGGCTGTACCTTAAGTGCGCTCGTGCGCTGAACCACCAATCCAAAAGATTTAAAAATGACAAAATATTAAGTACCTACTTCATCTTTATTTTTATATTACCATTTTAATATTTATTTTTAAACATATAAAAACAAAAACGTATAAAAAATTAAATCTCCAATTATGGTGAAACAGTTTGAGCGCTTTACTAAACTATTAAGACTTATTTTCCTGTAAAGAAATTCTCGTGCGCTTCGGCGAGTGCACGAGGACTGCTAATACAACTTGTAGGTGATACGCGTTAATACGCCTGACGCGTGAAACAAAAGATAGTTCATAGAAACGTACGGAGTAATGAGTCGGTTGTCGAGCGCCGCACGTGCGAACCGAGGATTGCCGAGAGCACCCGATGTTTGACGAGCCAGCCGGCATGGGCGCGCGCGAGGCGACGGCAGCCATGATTGACATCTCGTTATTAGACTATCAGTATAGTTTCACTGTATGTGTGACGCGCTAATAATTGTTTATTTATATTACCGTAAATAATTGTTTTTAGTTTTTGTTTTGATTTTTTTCGAGAACTTTTATTCTATACTGTGTATGGTGTCAGTGAAAATGAGCATAAACATTGATTATATTAAAGAAAATAACAGAACTTTTCAAAATAAAGTGAACATAAAATTGGCCGGACCGCCACGGCCCTTTTTAAATTTAAAACAAGAGTGCAAATCGAAAAATAAAGCATTTACACGAAGTTTTAAAAGTGAAATGTATAATAGAAAGAAATGGTTGTGTGGATGTGAGCGTCTTAATGCATTCTTTTGTTTTCCTTGCGTTATTTTTGGCGGAGAATTGATTTGGACAGAAACAGGAATCAAGGATTTGACGCATTTGAGTGAAAAAATAAAAAAAACATGATTCTTCACAAGTACACCTACAAAATGTAATGAGTTTGTCTGTGTTAGGCACGGTCGACATTCGTAATCAGCTAGATTCTGTGTATAGAAGCAATATCCAAAAGTATAATGAACAAGTTGATAAAAATAGGAATATTTTATCACGTCTTATCGATTGTGTCAAGTTTTGTAGTGCCTTTGAGTTAGCTTTGCGAGGTCACGGTGAAACTATTGAGTCTGGGGTGTTTCGTTGATTAATAGACTTTGTATCAGAGTTGGATACGGTCATGAAGGAGCATCTCACGTCGTCTACAGTTTTCAAAGGCACGTCAAAAACTATTCAGAACGATATTTTGGACTCAATTTTATGTGTATACCACAAAGAATTGTCCAATATTATAACAAAATGTGAATACGTAGCAGTTCAAGCTGATGAAACTACCGATGTATCGACCACTATGCAGATGGTAATGATTTTAAGATACGAAGAAAATGGACAGGTTCACGAACGGTTTTGGAAATATCTTACGCCGCATTCCCATACTGCTGAAGGACTTAGTTCTGTTATAATAAGAGAATTACGGGAACTTCAAATAACTCCGCAACAATGAATAGCACAATGTTACGATGGCGCCGCTGTAATGAGCGGGAATGTTGGTGGAGTACAGGCTACAGTAAAAACCGTCTATCCAAATGCTTCATTCGGTCATTGTTACGCCCACCAACTAAATTCAATAATATAAAAAAGTGTAAGTCAAAACAAAACCGTACAGAAATGTTTTGCTAACCTTCAAGCTTTTCCAAAGTTTTTTTCACGATCACCGAAGCGTACAGATGTTTTGAAAACTATTGTATCAAAGAAGATTCCAGCTGCTCCGCAAACGAGATGGAACTTTAATTCGCGGACCGTTGCATCAGTACATAGCTACAGGGAGCCTTTAAAAGAATGCATGACCACCATTATAGAAACGGAAAATGATACCGATTCTATAAATCAGGCTGATATGCTTCAAAGGTATTTGAACGACAGTACTTTTTTATATTGGCTTGATTTTTTTCAATCTATTCTGCCACATAGTGAAATTTTATTCAAACAAATGCAAAAAAGAAATATTGATTTGGTTCATATAAAAAACTGTATTAATGATTTTGAAATCAGTATACAAAATGCACGTAACACCATAGATCAACTTTAAGAACCGCCTCAAAAAAGGTTTAAATCGTCTAGCTCTGTTATAGCAAAAGAAGTGTGCGATATAATTATTACTCAAGTGAAAGACAGATTCAATTTTTGTAATCATTTGATAGCAGCCAAATTATTTTACTGCGAGAACTTTACCACATACCGTTCTACTTTTGCCGACAAAGATTTCACGATAACAGTTTCCACCTATGCAGCTTTGGACAAGTACAAGTTGAAAAACGAACTATCAGCAATATACAGTCTCGACGATTTCACCAACGCAAATAGTGCAATTGCAATTTTACAGTTGTTCTATAATAATGACCCGACTGAATCATATTCAGAGTCAATGAAACTATTGCGAATTCTGTGCACTATACCAATGACTTCAGTAGAGAGCGAGCGATGTTTTTCGACACTGAAAAGAATCAAAACTTTTCTCCGAAATACCATGTCTCAGGATCGGCTAAATGCACTTTCTGTGCTTAGTATTGAAAAAAAATTCATACAAACAATACCCGATTTTAATAAAAAGGTGATTGAACATTTCGCTTCAGAAAAATGTCGTCGTATTGATTTAATGTCTAAAAAATAAACATATATTATGTCAATTTTTGTTTTGTTGCATTTTCTAATTTTAATATTTTAGTAAAGTGCACCACCAGTTCGATAACCCACCAGCCGCCACTGAGTAGTAGGAGTAGGTAAGATGCAGCAGACCTTTAGGAACAAGGGCGTGCAGGGCAAGAATAGGAAAAAAAGGGTTCTGCTGCTAGGTAGTAGCCATGGGAGAGGTGTAGGCCCTCTTCTGCAGGATCAGTTAGGTACAGGATATCAGGTCACAAGTTTTTTCAAACCTAGTGCAACATTAGGCCAGGTAATAGACGATATAGGTTCCCTTTGTAGGAGTTTCACTAAGGATGATAGAGTAGTGATAGTGGGAGGTGCGGGAAATAGTATTGATAGAAACGCGAGTTATAGAATAGAGGGTGACCTGAGGAAGGTGGTGAAGGAGGCACAGCATACCAGGGTGAAGCTCATGCAGGTCCTAAGTCGCCATGACCGGCCACAATTGAACTATGCTGTGCGGCGGATTAATGTGGAAACGGAAGTGCTACTTGGGAAAGGCATTAGTTCTGTGTTGGGGGTTGTGCCTGTGAACACCATTTGGCCTACACCTAAATAGAAAGGGGAAGGGAGTACTTTCTGAGTTGTTAGCTAAAGCAGTGAGGGAGCCCATTTCCAGTGATGATGGGGCCAGGACTGTGCCTTTTTTAGGTTAGGGGCTGCTGGTGAAGGGACAGAAATAGATTATCAAAGTGATACTGATTGCAGATTCGCGATGGGGAAAGTCACAGATATTAAAGAAATAGATGAAATGGCTGAAACAATAACTGACTGCGGTAAGAGTGGGAAAGAGGAGATAAATTCTGAAAATGTAAAGCCAGTAGTAAGGGTGTTAATGGTAAACTGTAGAAGTATAATGAACAAAGTAATCGAATGTGTAAACTTAATAGCGATGCACAAACCACAAGTAATAATTGGGGTAGAGAGTTGGTTAAAAGAAGAAGTACTAGACAGTGAGGTTTTTCCTGATGTTTACAAAGTGTACCACAGAGATGGAGGAGCAATTTGTGGGGGAGTCTTCATACTAGTTAGCAAAAACTACCATAGTTCACTGGCGTTCATAGATCAAGACCACGAGTTACTTGGGGTATATTTCTGGGGTAATAAAAAAGAAAAAATCAGAGTGTTGGCTGTTTACCGCAGTGGAAGAATGACAGAAGAGGATGAGGCTCTTGAAATTAAATTCATATTCAGATTTCAGAGGTGAGAATAGAATGATCATCATCGACGGGGATTTAAATTTACCAGGTATAAACTGGGAAGGGAATAAGATAAATAACACAAGGGAACAAAGATTTGCAAATATCTTAATAAGGGAAGGAGGATTTACACAAGTGGTTGAGCAAAACACAAGGGGACAAAATATTTTGGATATATTTCTAATTAAGCCCGATGAAAACCTTTTGAGGTATCAAGTAACTGAAGGAATAAGTAATCATGAAGCAGTTCTGATGGATATTAGAGTATTCAGTAAACCAGCAGCCAAAACTGAAGGGGGAAATAGGTACAATTATAAAAATACACAGGTTTCAAATTTGAAGAGATATTTCAGAGAACAATTCAGCAAATGGAAGGAAGGCTCAGGTACAGTAGAGTCAAGGTGGGAAGAGTTCGAGGAAATAATAAGAAAGGGGGAAGAAAAATTTATTCCAAAGCAAAAAATAAAGAGAAGTAGAGAACCTATGTACTATAATAGGGAAGTGAGGAGGTTAAAGAGGTTGGTAAGAAAAGAATATAACAGAGTTAAGAGACAGCAGGGTAGTAGGGAATATTTAAAACAATTAAACAAGGACTTAATAAGAGCAAAGAAAATGGCTAAAGATGGGTTTATGAAGAGTATTGTCAGTGCAGGAGGACCATTGACTGATGCATGTAGAAATTTCTATGGCTATATCAGGAAACTGAGGGGAAGGGAGGGTGTACAGACACTTATAGATAAGGATGGAGAAGAAGTTACTGACGATTTGAAAAAGGCAGAGATTTTAAGTAACTGGTTCAGTGAAAGCATTAGGGACAATGAATCAGAAACAGGAGGGTCTAATTCGGAGAACGAGCTTAACAACACAATTAGAAATGACGATAGTAAAAAATTTGATATCCATCCTGAGGAAATCATGAAGGAAATAAGAAAGCTGAAAAAATAAATAAAGGGGCTGGTGAAGATAATATTACTACAGATATCTTAAAGATAGCCGGATGTGACATTGTACCTTATATTGAAATATTATTTAAATTGAGTCTAGACACTTGCTGCTTAACACAGGACTGGAAAAGTGCAATAGTAGTACCGGTACATAAGGGAGGGGTGAGAAATAGAGTTGAGAATTACAGGCCAATAAGTTTGATATCAGTGGTAGGTAAATTAATGGAAAGATTGATATGCAACCACATCAGAAATATATGTGAGGAACGTAAGTGGTTTTCAAGCAGGCAACATGGTTTCAGGCAAGGATTTTCATGCGAATCTCAGTTGGTGGGATATATGCAAGATATTTCAGATGAAATGGACAAGGGAGGCCAAATTGATAGTGTAGCACTAGATCTGTCTAAGGCGTTTGACAGAGTAAGCCATAAAATGGTAGTAAATAAGGTAAAAACCATTGGAGTGGATAAGAAAGTCATTTGCTGGGTAGAAGAATTTTTAAAAGGTAGAAAACAGAAAGTTAGGGTAGGAAATGTAGTATCAAAAGAAGTGGAAGTAAAAATGGGTGTGCCACAGGGTAGCGTATTGGGACCATTGCTATTCATTATTGTAATGAATAATTGTGTTGATTGTTTACTATCTGAAATTAGATTGTTTGCAGATGACATAATGCTGAATTAAAGAATCAAAACGATAGAGGATTGTAAACAGTTGCAGGGTGATCTGGACAGGATATCTAATTGGGTTGGTAAACATGGAATGAAGATAAATGCAAAGAAGAGTCAGCTTATTAGATACACAAATAAAAAGCAAAAGGTTAATTATGAATATAAGGTAGGGAAAGAATTGCTTGCTAAAGACTTTGCGAGGTTAAGGCTTACTTTTGCTGTTTAAAATGGCCCGTTATGAATTCTGGATTTAAACCAAAATTACGAACGATAGCCGCCTCCTCGCTGCTGATTAGTACAAATCATTATCTTGATTAATTTTATTCAGTACTCAACTAAATAATTCTCCAATAATTTTCCAACATAGATTATTTATTTATCTTCAGTATTGAATTTCTCACAAACTTAACAAATCTTAAATCATCGACTTGCAAGTCAAACCTCTACTGCTAAAACATCCATGACAACCACCAGTCCACGATAAAACAAAACTTCCAATGCAGTCAGCGATATTAATTGTATAGCTCTTGGCATTACATGTTTGCCAACTTAAATATTCGACCATAGTATTTTTTACTATTACTTACATTAGTTATTTTACAATTAACTAGCCCTATGGTTGTTATCTCACATATGCCCCCCATTTCGGAGCAGTTAAATCATTATTTAACTAAATGATGATTTCAACAAAACGAAATGTTAAATAACAACCACAGTTACATTTTCAAAAACAACTAAACTACTCAACTAAATAAGTCTATCAAAATCTTTTCATCGAAATAATGTTCAGATTTTACACTCATCGTATTTCAGTATCAGTTTTAGATATTCTTTGTATTCAATTGATAAAAATTATTAAGGTTAAAATTAGACTACCACTTAATGAGAACTAAATACATACATTATGTTATTAAAAAATTGCCTCAATTCAACAACAAAAATCGAACATGTATCGAAATATCTAATACCATACATGGCCAAATAAGAATATGTGCTGTGTGATCATCAGTCATAATATTAGTGTTCCTTCGCCCTGTAAAGCTTTAAGTCTACAATATACCGCAATCCAAATCTCTTTTTTGATACAGGGTAGACTAACAAATAAGCAATTGGATGAGGTTTATCCTTGACTATGAAAGGCTCCCAATATATATCAATTTATTTCTTAATTTGGGCATTGATCTCACACGATTTTTTGTTGTTTTAACCAATACCAAATCACCAACATTTAATTCAGTCAACCAAATCCTCTGGTCAAGACGTTTCTTTCTTTCTTCAATCGTAGTATATTCCTTCCATCATAGTGTATATTTAATCCTTTCCTCTTCTTTTTTACTTTTCCCTTCAAAATTTCTTCTTCATCTTCTCTTCGTATCAAAAAGCACTTCACTTTTTGATTATTTTCACATTCCTCTGGTTTTTGACGACCACAGGCTCTCTGCTCTTGAAACTCTTCGTCATTTTCTTCATAACTTTCGGTACACTCGCTTGCGCCTTCGCCTTTTAATACATTAAAATTTCCCGCAATCAGATTATTGTCTTCGCATCTCTCTTCACCCTCTCTGTGCCATTTCTTCATTTCTGCAGATCCCTGAATTTCGTCTTTTAAATTCTCTTTTTCTTTAGTATTAAAAAATGTTTCATCTTTATCTTCCACAGCTTTACAAACATTTTCCTGCAAAAAGTCTTTCATAATCTCATGCTGCGACCATTCAATCATTTCCTTTTTTCTAACATCAGGTGGATATTCTTTCTTTAAATAATTCGTAACAACTTGATGGCGGCCATCCTCGTTTGCGCTTCGCAACAATGTTTTAATTTCTTTGCTTTGATCCTTTTCGTCGAGTACGAAACACGTAGGTACGTCGGCATTCGCTTGTAAACAGGATGTATTCATTTTTTTAAAACTACCGGTTTCATTATTCCTTTTTATCCCTATTTGCGATAAATCCTTATTTCTATTAAAATCATTATAACTCCTTATAAAAAATATTCCTACTCCGTTTTCTTCATTACTCTCATACTCAACTTCGCTGCTTCCATATTCGTATTCTTCATCATCGCTGCTAGGAATATCTTTTTCACTTTCATGATCATCCAATGGTAGCTGACTATCATTCTCTGCAAAATTCTCCTCTGTGAATTTATCCTTCAAAAATTCGCTCTTCGTTTCCGCCCTACCCGTTTCTTCTTCAACTTTTCTTTCACTAGGTTCTTCCTCTCGCACATTGATTTCGGCCATCTCTTTAATCTCTTGGTTATCCACCCACTTCGTTCATATGTGGAATTGGTTTCGCATCTCTTATCACTAATTAGATGTAGACATTTCCACCATTCTAAGTATCTGGCCATGCTGTTTTGCCTGTTGCCCTGGATAGATTCCGCGCTTGCACTTTTATTTTTTTCAATATAGGGTGGTCCTTTAACTTCACCACTCGCTCCCGTGCGGACCTTCACAGTCGCGGACTTGAGTTTTCCGCCCCTCTTCCTTCCTTGATTTCGGTTTTATTTTCTGTTCTCACATACATCACTTGTTTTGGCGGTTGACTATTGCTGCTTCGTTCCCCCGATGTATAATTATTGTTATTATGCCAGTAGCCATTATTGCTCGCATTATTGTTAAAATTACGCCCCTCTTCCCTTTCTTGCCTGTGCAATCCTTTTCGTCCACATCCTCCACTTCCTTTCGGTGGCCAAAGATTTGCTCGCTCCCGGTATTGATAGTCTCTTGGCTTACCATATCTATGATCAGATTCTCGATTCCTTTCAATATTATTTTCATAACTTTCTTGGAATTGGTCGAGTCTTTCCAGCATTTCCAAGAAATCTTCCATCTTATCCCATTGAGTAACCACCAGTTTATCTTGAACTTGCCGCGGCAGCTTTTGTAGCAATATCTCCACTTGTTCTACTTCCCCTATCTTTTGGTCCAGGTGCCGCAATTCCTTTCTCATCTCCTCGCAAAATTTCCTCATACTGCCGTCGCCTCTATAGTATCTCCTACAGTTGTAAAAATCACTCCTTACCTTGCGCTGTTTCTCTGAGACCAGTATCTGTCTCGGAACATTTTTAGGAAATCGTCATAATTAGTACACCTCTCTGTAACTTCAAAACTCCATGAAAAAGCCTCATCTCTTAATTTGCTTTGTACATAGCGGATTTTATTTGTATCCGACCACTCTATTGGCAAGGTTCGGGAATATATCTTTACAAAATCGGCGGGGTGTACTTTTCGCTTGGTTCAAACACAGTCTCTGGTAAAGTAATCTGACAATAACTTGGTATACGACTAACCACGGTGTCTGGCCGCCCTTCCATTTTTTCAAGTCTTTCATTAATGTGGCTCATATTCCCACACATTTGGCTTACTTCCGTCGACAAACCCGTAATTTGTCTTCCTACATTATCAGCATGTTCCGCTACGCTATGTATTTTAATCTCACATTGCACTTGGCCTTCTAAAATAGTTTCCATCCTGCTTTCAATATCCCTCTGATGTCCTTCCATTTTCTGACTTAGTGATCCTTCTATTCTTTCAGCGATAATTTTCTCTTTTTCCTCTATACAGCGGCCTACCAAAACATTAACGTCTCGCTGTACATTTTTCTTAACTTCAAAAATATCGCTCTTAATCGTCTGTAATTTTTCTTCGGACTCCTTTTCCACCTTCTCAATTCTGTCTGACATCCTCCCCATCATCTCTTCTGCCCTCCTTTGACTACGTTCGATTTTTTCATTAAGTTCTCCTATGTCTTGTTTCAATTCTTGCCTGAATTTCTCTTGATTTTTCTCAATTCTCTGAATAACTTTTTCTTGGCTCCGATTCATTTCTTGTTTCATTTCTCTGATAGCATTTAATAGCAACCTTAGGTCCGTATTCCCTTCTCGAGCGTACTCAGGTTGATTTGGTTTTGGCAAAACTGCATGTCCTATTGAATTCTGCCCCCCCCCATTAATTTCATTTTCTCCATCAACCAATTCGTCATCCTCATCAATGTTGCTGAGATTATTGTTTGGAAAATAACCGGTAACCCCATCTTTATCCCCGTTATTAATAGGACTACTACTGAAATTATTTTGCACCGAATTACTATCTCCTCGGACACCCATTAGGTTTTCATATTCCCCAACAAAACTTAAGATTCCGGAACTTACCGTTTCCCCCTCTGACATAATACTATTTGTTTCTCCCAACTCACTAACCAATTTTCCACACTTATTTTCCATAATAATTTGACATTTAAAATTTCATAATGCAAGCAAAACACAACGGTATTACTACTCTTAGCAGAAATTCTTTAAACCGCAATCGATATTAAAAACTTACAACTCCAATCCACAACAATACAACGCTGTCCACATTCAACTCTGCAACACAATTTTTTTAGGAAGACACAGAAAGGTACCAATTAACTTACAATCTTTTATCGTAACTGCTGAAAAACATGTATATTATCACTGAAAGGAAACAACAAAATTTGACGGCCTCAGGCTTGGAAACAAAGCCGACACATATATACGAAAATGCTTAAAATACTGATCTTTTGCTCTTTTAACTAATTTGGCTGTACATATAATTACAATTTCTTAAAATCACAAATTTTACCCCTTTAATTACTTTTGTCACATGAAAAAAAAATCAACTTTGCAACTGTCCTTTAACAAAATGTAACTCAACTTGTAAGTTCAACTTTGATTCCACTTTCATAATCATTTACTTAGTGTTCAAAATTTAGTTAATATCCTTCCTGTTAGAATCTGATCGTTGACACTGCAGCCCCAAAAACAAAATGAAAACTGGAATCCTCTTACTTGATGCACTTGCCCGTAGATCAGCTCTCTGCTGCTGCTCAACTGATAACACTGCTTCAGAAGAAACTCCAGACGTTTAAGGTGTTATGTTAATCATCTTAATTAACACCCATAATCCTGGTCCAGGTTCGCCAATTGCGAGGTTAAGGCTTACTTTTGCTGTTTAAAATGGCCCGTTATGAATTCTGAAAATTACGAACGATAGCCGCCTCGTTGCTGATTAGTACAAATCATTATCTTGATTAATTTTATTCAGTACTCAACTAAATAATTCTCCAATAATTTTCCAACATAGATTATTTATTTATCTTCAGTATTGAATTTCTCACAAACTTAACAAATCTTAAATCATCGACTTGCAAGTCAAACCTCTACTGCTAAAACATCCATGACAACCACCAGTCCACGATAAACAAAACTTCCAATGCAGTCAGCGATATTAATTGTATAGCTCTTGGCATTACATGTTTGCCAACTTAAATATTCGACCATAGTATTTTTTTACTATTACTTACATTAGTTATTTTACAATTAACTAGCCCTATGGTTGTTATCTCACAACTTGAAATGTAAATATCTTGGAATTACTTTTGATAACAAACTTAACTGGGCAGGACACATAGGTCAGGTGGTAGGAAAAGGTTTAAAAGTTCTGCACTTGTTGGAGAGAGTGATGAGGGGATGTACGAGAGAAGTCAAGGAATTGGGTTACAAAACTTTGGTCAGACCATTGCTCGAATATGGTAGTGTAGTATGGGACCCTCATTTTACGTATCAAATACAGGAGTTGGAGAGGGTGCAAAAAAGGGCTGCTAGATTTATTTCTGGAAATTATCGCAGAATGCAATCAGTGACGGATATGATAAAGGAGCTGGAATGGGATTCATTGCAAGACAGGAGGAGGATGAGGAGGGTCATGGGAGTGTACAGGGCATATACTGGCGATGAGGCATGGAAAGATATTGCAATAGGTATGAAAAGTAGTGCATGGAAGGGAAAAGATGACAATGACCACAAGCTGGCACTCGATTTCAGGCACAAGGGTGTGGGAAGATTCTCTTTTTTAGGTAAAGGTGTCAGGGATTTGAATGAGTTACCAAGAGAAATGATGAATAATTTACCGAAAACTTTGAAAGAATTTAAAGATAAAATTTGTAGAGGGCAAATGTAGGTGGGTACAGGATAGGGGGAAGATGGATGTGTAGGGAAATTGTCACCGGAGCCTGTGCTCCATTGCAATTAAATTAAATTAAAACAAAAAAATTACTTCTTGAACTCCCTAGGAACAATGAAAAAGTAGATGATCTACTCACTTCATGTTTATTCAAAATCCGTATTTATTCCGAACATTACACCATCCTTCCCTCCACAGCTGACCAAGGCACATAAATTGATTAACAAACTGAACTGTTCTATTAGACCAGCGGTGGCCAACCTGCGGCCCGCGGACCCGCCAAGAATATTTTTCCGTCCCGCGAGATTCATCACACTTTTACAAAATATGTTTATTTTATAATGGACAAAGTAGTGAAAACCAGTGTATTAAAAAATAAATTATTTGTGCATCCATATATTTACTTTTAGTGTTATATATTTCTTTACAATGTGCATTTAGTGTCATTATTATTATATTATCTATATTTATATGTAAATATAATAGTAAACATAATAATAATAATAACTGTTTATGTTTCAATCTTTCACTCCAAAGAAATGTCTATAGTGGGTCTAAATCTAATACGGGGATATATAATTTTATATGCGGCCCGCGGAGTTATGATGCATTTCCAAAATGGCTCGCAAAATCATTTGGGTTGGCCATCTTTGTATTAGACAATAAACGGGTCACTTCTTTCTGTGCACTCGTAGATAATACTGATGGTAGGCTTTTCAGTCTGAGAAAGGAAAATGAGGTAAAGCAGACTGAAAATACTCCTTCCTCGATCATTTTGCTTTCAGGGGCTGTTACATGAGAACAATGGCCGGTAATCTAAGCATTTTGTTCTGAGATATTTATAATCTAAGAAAGTTTCTGCGGCTAGCATTTATAGTAAACACATACGTTATCACAAGTAGCACGATCATTTTAAATTACTTTTATTATTATTTAATATTGAATACAATTTATGTAGACAAGTATATTATTGGTTTAACTCAAAATTGATGTGAATGTTCCAGGAAAGCCTCCAGTCAAGATCAACTCTCAGATATTTTACAGACTGAACCTGTAAATTCCACGGTATGCTGTTTCTCATGATAGGCGCAAGTGATTCATACAATTTTTCATTGTGTTTAAGATGGCTGAAGACGATTTTAGGTATATGACTATATATTACTGCAAATCACAGTAGGTGTGTAAACGACTATGTTTCTTCTGAATTTCAACCAGAGTCTCTTTTGAGACAGTATATCTCGAAAACTAAGCATGACATCAAAAAATTTTTATCATTTTTTTATGTGTCTCGTCGAGTTACATAATAATCAATCATCAAATTGCGGTGCCACGGTTGTCTTATGATTCCCTTGAGGTTTTTGTGCCTATTCCCCACCTTTCTACGGCCAAGCAATATGGCGGTCTCCCACCCCACTTCTCTCTACCCGGTTTCACTACAGTACGTGGTGAAGGTCCCTTGCGTCGTCTCCATATATTCCTTCCTCCATGTGCAGTACCATAACGAAACTTCACAATGCCAACCATGATGATGAATTATTATGTAACTCGACGAGATACATCAAAAATTATTAATAAAATTTTTTGATATCGTGCTTAGTTCTCGAGATATACTGTCTCAAAAGTGAAGTATTTTGGATTGAAATTCAGAAGAAACATTTCCCCAAAGTCAAATTTGATGATAAATTCTGATGTAACACGACGATACAAATCGAAAATAAAGAATAAATTTTTTTCGATATCTCGCTTAGTTCGCGAGATATGCTGCCTCCAAATTGCAGTTGTTAGGTTATGATGCGGACTGGACCAAAAGATAATTTGCTGCTCTTGCAGATTGGGTGTTTAATTGTTTTTACTAATCTTTGTGGTTAGGTTGAAACGCGGCCTGGACCGGAATAAAAACGTCACCAAAGGCACAATAAAACTATACTTGTAACTAATTTTTGATAGTTGATATCCAGAGAACTAAGGGAAATATATAAAAAAATTACTCTTGATTTTCAATTAGTTTCATCAATTTACATGAGAATCAACCATCAAATAACATCGCCATGGCCATAATAGTGCTACCCACTTCATCACACAAAATTCAGTATAAACTACAGTTTTAGCTACAATCACAACTAATTCCATAGTACACTTTCAGTGTAAACTGAAACTGGAGTAAAGCATGCAGAATACCGTATTCACTGTGTCGCTATGTAAACTTGACCCGCTTACATTAAAGTTTCAACACTTGTCTACAATAAGGTTAGGTTTTCAGGTGCAAAGTAGTAACATATGCTATTTGTTTACATTACACCAACAAAAATTTGAGAACGATTTCATCCTATTGAGAGCAATGAATAAACTTATAGTGATAGGCCCTAATGTTGAAGTTACTTATCAGATACTTCAAAAACAATAATTACAATGTGATTTACTTATAAAACGTTATTCCAGGTTGTTTCCTATCTTGTCTGTTTGTGCAACCGTATGCAACACACTTTGCATTATAGAAAACTTTAGAATATTAGAAAATTAAATATTATCAGCAGCAGACACAGTGCAAACAGCCCAATGTTTTTGGGTTATTCCTATGGCCGCCGCGCATGCACAGCAGGAGACGAGTTTTTATGTGAGGTTTCACAGATTTAGCGTTATTTCGTCTCCATACATTCCTTCCTCCATGGTAGTTATTTCGTCTCCATACATTCCTTCCTCCATAGTACTGCACAGTGCACAGGTACTCCATTTTTTTCAGAATTTAGGTGGAGCTATTACATTGTCTCTGGATGGAACTGTGTTTGAGTTGGAGAGCTTTGGTTGTTTATTTTGTTGTGAGGTTTTTGATGTGGTAACTGCGAAGCAGTGTATACTATATAGTATATATCCAACGAAATCGTTAAAGCTAATAGGAATACTGATTACTGTACAATGGCCTCGCTTTTGCTATTAATTGGAGTGTATTCGGCAGCATGTTCGGGGCAGTATTACTGGATTGAAAATAAACGGAATGAGTGGAAAGAGAGAACAGAATATCTAGCCGGAGGTTATCGATATATAACGAATTGTATGGATCAGAATAAATGCAGTGTTTTTACTGAAGTCTACTGCATATGTAAATAAAGAGAATCTTGGTTTCTGTTGCCTTCGCATGAAACGACTGTATACAAGAAAATTGTGTATAGATGTATCCAGATGATGGAGGTAAGTGAAAAAGAATAGGGATGCATGTGGAAAAAAAAACTTTCTTTAGTGCCTAGTGATTTGGAGTAAAGAGTAATGTTGATGGGGAATGCAATGGCTTCGCGGTAACACGTCAATTCGTCGGAACGTACAAAAATTGTCCTATCGATCTGAAATTTGGTATACACATTCCTGAGGCGATTATATTTGATTAAAAGTGTATAACATAAGCTTGTAATGTGTGGAAATAAGGTGAAACCACTTCAAATGTGGTTAGGTGCACACGTTAATACGCAATAAATACACATTATTACATGTTGATATTTGTTCTGTGTATTTCTTACTCTTAATTCTTTGTCCAGGCTGCATTTAAACCTTACTACAACTGCTATTAACAAAAAAATAAACCAACTTAAATGCTCTGTATCAAACATTCGTTACGGTAGACGCCATGTTTTTTCGTGTATGGTAGGCTGCCATGTTGCTGTGCAGTATGAAAAACAATATGTCATCCCGCACAGAGATATTGTAAATGTTACATGGTTTACTACTTATTACATGTCTGCAGTTTGCGTGTGGAAATCCGGTTTCGGCTCCACGTCAATACGTCGGAACCTACAAATATTGTCCTATCGGTATAAAATTTGGCACACACATTCCTTAGGCGATAATATTTGATTTAAAGTGTATAATGTAAGCTTCGAATAAGTAGAAATGAAGAAAAATCCCTCGAAATGTGGGTAGATGCATACATATTATTACGCAAGTAATTCACGTTACTAGCTGTTGACATTAATTCCACGTGTTTTTAAGTCTTCATTATTGAATAAAAACTGCTTTCCACATGCCAATTGCAGATAAGTAATAAGTAGAAAATCATGTAATATTTACAATTTATCTGTGCGGGCTGACATATGGCTGACATATTGTTTTTCAGTGCTAAGATACATTGCATGGCAGCCTACCTTACAGGGAAAAACATGGCGTCTACCGTAACGAATGATTGATACACAGCATTTAAGTTGGTTTAATCTTTTGCTAATACCAGTTGTTGTTAGGTTGAAATGCAGCCTGGACCAAGAATTAAGAGTAAAAATACACAGAATAAATATCGACATGTAATAACGTGTATTTCTTGCGTAATAACATATATGCGTCTACCCACATTTCAAGTGATTTTACCTTATTTCCACACACTGCAAGCTTACGTTATACACTTTTAATCAAATATTATCTCCTAAGGAATGTGTGTACCAAATTTCAGACCGATATGACAATTTTTGTAGGTTCCGACGTATTGACGTGTTACCCCGGTTTCATTCAATAATGAAGACTTAAAGGGATTACTGGAGATCGCGATTCCGCCAGGAGTTATCATAATACTGCAGTGGTCAAACGCAAGTCTCCACTATAAATTATGCCCTAAGTACATTTAACGGTTTCATACTGGTCCAGGCTGTTTTACAACATAATTTGTGCTTGAAAATAATGGTCCAGGCTGTATTACAACGGAATTACTGCTTGATAATAATACGTCTTGCGACTGACTACATCAGTATTCCGGGTCTACTGGAGATCGCGATTCCGCTACAACAACATATAGTAATATCGTTGGAATACTGATGTAGTCAGTCGCAAGACGTATTATTATCAAGCAGTAATTCCATTGTAATACAGCCTGGACCATTATTTTCGAGCACAAATTAGGTTGTAATACAGCCTGGACCAGTATGAAACCGTTAAATGTACTTAGGGAAGAATTTATAGTGGAGTCTTGCGTTTGACCACTGCAGTATTATCATGACAACTCCTGGTGGAATCGCGATCTCCAGTAATCCCAGTATTCCAACAATATTACTATATGTTGTTGTAGCGGAATCGCGATCTCCAGTAGACCCGACTTAAAAACACGTGGAATAAATGTCAACAGCTATTAACGTGTGTTTCTTGCGTAATAACATGTATGCACCTATCCACATCTCGAGCGATTTTACTTAATTTCTACATGCTTGCAAGCTTCTGTATACACTTTTTTTCAAACATTATCTATTAAGGAACATACGTGCCAAACATCAAAGCGATGTGACAATTATTGTAAATTCCGTCGTATTGATGTGGAGCCCCATAAGCAAAAATTGAAAAAAGAAATACGTTGGTAAATGGTCTTAAATGTACAATTCCAATTTTAATGTTTAGCCTCTTTGCACACACTGTGTGATGAAATATTGAGGCAGAGGCCCAATGAAGGCATACTGACAATCTTCCATCTGAATTTGAAATTGAAGCAGATTGACCTTAACAGAAGTTGGAGATAATGTTCTGCCCTTGTGCAACTAATTCGCTTCGATATTTGGAAGATGTGGAGAAATTTTGAAATTGCTTTGTAGGGCTAATATTGGCAAGTATGTTCCCCTCCTCAAACATATTTGAACATAATTTTTGCCTATCAGTTGCTGCAGTTTATGATCTTTGTATAGTGTCAATTTCCTGGCTTGGGTAGAGAGTTGGAGGTGATTTCTACAGATCAGAATACAGTAACAGTTATTTACTTATGGCTGAACCATGAGGTCAGTGCTGTGGTGCTGATGAAAACAACTGAAGTTGAAACAATGAATATTTCAGTTCTCTTATTTTCTGCTAAAATGTGGAATTTTGATTCATTCTGGTTCAGGTTGCATAGATCATAAAACAAGTAAATTATATCATCTGCAAAATGTAGTGACATTCAAAACATGGAGTTCAAGAGAGCAATGAAACTTAAATACTCTAATCCTGGCATCATATCATGGACTGTTGGTTGTCATTTTAATTAAAGCTTCTTTCTACTCTAATCCCAACCTACATTAATATTGCGGTGTGAAATTCAAAAACAACTACTGCACGGGCATTAATGCATTCAGTGTACTATAGTCTGAAGCATAAGTGGTGAGGATTTTCAATAAATATGTGCAAATTATAACTGAATTTTAACAGTACATCAGGAAGACATTTTTTATTACTTACTGCTCATTTGTTAGTATACGAGCACTGAATATTCTTTCCATCATTGGGGATTCTGCGATAACAGAGGGGCCGCAATTTGATGATGGGTTCTTATGCAACTCGATGAGACAAGTTTCAGTAAATAATTTTTTGATATCTTGCTTAGTTCTCGAGATACTGTACCTCAAAACTGACATGGTTAGATTGAAATGCAGCCTGGCCCAGATAAAAAATCGCCTTAGAAAAATTTAGTGATGAATTTGTATTTAATTTGACAAGACAAATCGAAAATAAGGAATAATTTTTTTTGATATCTCGCTTAGTTCTTGAGATACTGCATCTCAAAAGTGAGGAGGTTAGGGTACGATCCGGCCTAGACCAGAATTTTTTTTTTTTTTTTTCTCTAAATCCATTATATCTACACAGTGGAAATGTACTATAGGTGTTTTCTTTTCTTCCTAAAGGTTGTTGTTAGGTTGAAATACGGCCTGGACCACAGAAGAAACTTCGCCAAAAGTGCAAGGAACAATACCTATAACTAATTTTTAACATGTTATATCTCGAAAACAAAGCGAGCCATCAAAAAATTTTATTCTTTATTTTTGATTTGTTTCATCGAGTTCTGTAAGAATTCATCGTCAGATTGTGGCGCCACGGGAATGATGGAACTGCCCCACCATTTAATGCTGTGTATTTCCATTAGTCACTCACACTTCGGTGTACAGTCATGATGGGGACAGAAAACTAATTGAAATAACTTGACAGTATGAGGTTTCATCCCCTTTGGGCTGGATGTATGCACTGATTCGGTTAGGAAGTGTGATGAAGTCTTTATATCCTCTTCTGAGGCAACCTAGCTCACAATTTTAATTGGTCCTGGCTACTGGGGACAGTTCTGATTTTGCTGGACACTCAATTACCTCAACATCATGCTTCGTAGAGATGTTCCTTGTGTGGACGAGCATTGCCCTGTTGAAAAATGACATCGCCTTACTGAGAGATTACAATTGAGGGAGTAGTATGTCCGTGACATACCATTGTACCATCTCTCTCAGCTGAGACCAGAAGTCATACCATTAACTCCCCAACTATGGTGTCAGGAGTAACACTGCTGTGCCTCTCCAAAGCATTTTGCTATCGAATAGCACTGAATGCCCTTTCCACCATTTAATGGTGTGTATTTCCATTAGTCACTTGCACTTTCCTTTTCCTGTATCAGTTACAACAGTTGTGAGCCAGCTTGCATCAGAAGAGGATACAAAGGCTTCATCACACTTCTTAACCAAATCAGTGCATGCATCCAGACCAGAGGGGATGAAGCATGAATAGTACATCTGTGCCAAATTTCATGAAAATCTGAGGTAGTGAGGTTAATTTTTCTTAAAATTGTGTTTATTTGACATGAAATTACCCGAACACCATGTTACTGCTATCACTATTTCATGCAGATAAAAGTACATTCAGATAGGCCTACATTGCTAAATTTACAAATTGGATCAGAATGATAATTGACATGATACAGCATAAGTAGTTATGTTTAAATTATGTTGCTTTTGTGGGTGCCACAATGCTGACTTTGCTTTGTAAATTTCTAAATAGTTCCAACTGAAACACAAGCTGCAATCATGCATACTATTTCAGGCCTATTTACTCATAAATTTTATAGGCAACCATCACCTGTCAAATTATGTTGTACAAGAGATCTACTTGCTTCCTTTGTTACCATCATGTATACTTGATCCTCAATCACCCAACTTTTTTAAATTAAATGTTACATTTATGACAATTGCAAATTCACTTTATAGTAAAAGTATCTGCTGTATGTGTTTAGTAATGGCCCTTGCATTGTTTTCTCTCCAACATACTCTGTGTTAAGTGTACAAGATTCAGATTTGATGAGTCTGTGGTAAAGTAATGAATTGTAAGTTCCACGATTTTCTCTGAAAATATTTCTTTCCTTGATAGTATGAGGATTTTTTATAGTATGATAAATCGTGGATTGTTTTCTATATGGTTGGTATTTCCCATTCTTTATGAATACCGGTACTTCACATTGTTAATTGATGGATGATGACATTAAGGCCGAGGATTTGAAAGCATTTGCTCCCAGTAATGGTTGTAGCATTGATGTTTCATGATCAAAGTCTGAAGCGATTTTCAATTGTCTGACATCATGTAACCATATAATAGTTCATTCAATTTCCACAATTTAAGATAAAATTTAACCAACTATTTAGAAAAGAGCTTAAAAATTTAAAACTGTGACTTGTGGAAAAGTCTTTAGATTATGCTATTTTAATAATAAATCTTCACTATTTTTTAAATAACGCCCTACACACTCTCTAAAAGACTGGATTTATCAGTTCCAGTGACTATTTTTTTTTAGTTCAGGTGTGTATAAATTGCTTGCATATTAAAATTCAGTACACTTGATTAAAATGCCGTATTTTAGGAGAAATAAAGATTTAGGAAGAAATCACTACTTACCAAAAATGGTAACTGAAATTTTCTGTTGCAAACTGTCCAGCAGAATAAGAATATCATGCACTCGGACTGGACATAAACTTCTAAGCAAAGTAACTGACCTGCATTTTACCCATGGAAACAATTTTAGTGTGGGAATTCTGTAATGGGGAGGAGAAAGATTCCTTCATGTGCATTCCCATTACCCCCTCAGTCATTCATTAAGGGCAGCCTGTGAAGTGGAGAAAGTGAACTGTCCGATTCGGCAAAATATTCTAAAGAATGCTTCACAACATTTAGTGAATTTAGAAGTAGAAGTAAAAGGAAATATTGGAGTTGTTTCAAGTGAGAATACCTTGAACAGTAATGGACTTGTTGTGTAACAGTAGTTTTGTTAGGCCTGGTACCATCAAGATATTTCTCACTGTGTGAAAGTCTCCTCCTAGGTTACAGTTCTAAAACTACTCTGCAGACATTAATAAACCAATGAAATTGAGTCATGTTCCTGTTCACATGAGTCAAAAACTGATGAAAGCTTCCTATTCCCTCCAGTCTGATATTGCAAGAGTACATTTGTCATATCTTCAAATAGGGTTGTTGGACAGCTGTGTGAACATCTTTGATCTATGCAGAATATTTCAGTAATGATTCATTTTCCCAAATGTCAGTCTGTTGGCTCGGAATGGCCTCCATTCTAGGTATAATAGTATGATTAATTTACTCACTACATTCAGAACTATTTTTTATGTAAAGAGCCTTTGCCACTATGTGCTACTCATGTATTGTTTTTATCAATTAATCTATTTATATTCTTGGTGTTGCCTTTCTGAAAGCATTTCATTTCTGAAACAAGTTTCTAGACTCTGTCTCAAAACTATGACAAGTATTTTCAGTAAAGCTAACTGAGCTCGCTACATCCAGACGTGGGTGGCAAGAACTTGGCAACTGCATCAAGACACATCAGCTCATTACTCACAGCTGATTCAAATTTTCGTGGCCCGAAATATAACTCTTATGGTTTCTTGGATACTGGACTCTTCTGACATCGCTCATTATGGCTTTGTGTATTCTGGAAGTTGACAGTGGTGGATTATTTAAAAATTAGCTAAGAGAAATTATGTAAGAGAGACATATAATGGACATAAAAATGACACACACTCATCCAACAATTTTTTATTATCTTTTGCTCTTGTGTGATGGAATAAACAAGTGATTAGTGAGATTAAATCTTTGAGAGCACTAAATTTTTAAGCTAATTGTAAAATTGTTAGCAATATCTATTCTTTATCAAGCAGTACGATAACACAAACGTTTGTGTTAACCAAAAGTCAGAACAATATCTTTAAATAACAGTGCTTGCTTTAGCATTATTAAAGTTTAATTTTTGTTTTTTAAATAACTCTTGTCAAAAACTGATATGAGAATGTAATGGAACAAAATATCAGCATTACAATTGTAAATGGAGCTGATAATGACGATTTCACATAACTGCCAACCTCAAGAGATTCGAATTTGTAAGGTATTTATTTATATACCCATAAATTGTGTGAATAATTTTGGACTGGTAATTTTACCACGTGCTTAAATATGAAACCGGAATTTTTTCATAAAAAAATACACCTTTATTGTATAAAAATTGTATAAAGTACCTTATAGTTATTTGAAATATTATCCATTGCTAGATATACATTTTTCCCATCTCTCTGGAAATTTATGAATGCCACGCCAAAAATTTTTTTCTCTCTCTTTTGACGCAATCCAGTCACTGAGCCATTTTCAGAAGAAGTGAAGCGCTGCTCAGCGAGTGAGTGTCCCATCAATGTAAACAGAGAGTTATCAGATGGAGCTTAGTCAGGTGAGTGAGCCTCATGCATCAGTATCTCCCAACTAAGCGCTTAAATCATTTCCTTGACCGGTTTTTCTGTATGTGGTGGTGCGTTGTCATGAAGCAAAATCACTTAGTGTTGCCTTTCTGGTATTGTGGTTGTTTTTCCTGCAATACTTGATTCAGATTGATCATTTGCTATCGATAAAGTTCAGTATTAACAGTTCCACCAGGTTTTAAGTAGCTTGTAATAGATCACACCATTTTGATCTCACCAAACACAGAGCATTGTCTCCCTTCCACAGCGATTTGGCTTGGATGTTGATTTTGACAGTTTAGCTGGAGTTACCCATGATCTTTTACACTTAAGAGTTCTTGAAATGTATCCACTTTTCATCACCTGTCACAGTTCGATGGAGGAATGACTTTCTTTTATACCTGGCGATCAGAATTTCACAAGTGGTGTTTTGTTTTTCTTGCTGTCTGTCAGTCAGTTCATGTGGAACCAATTTTCCCATCTTCTGGATCTTTCACATCACTTTTAAACGTGTGGATGCAGCTTCCCGTGTTACATTTAATTGGTCTGTGAGTTGTTCTTGCATTTGGGCATCATCCTTATCCAACAATGCTTGAAATTCGCTGTCCTCAAACTTCTTTGGAGGTCTTCCACTCTCTTCATTTCTCACGTCAAAATTACCACTATTGAATTTTTTAAACCACTCAAAACACTGCAATTTACTGAGAGCACGCTTACTGTAAGCTTCGACAAGCATTTGATGCCATTCTGCAGCAGTTTTCTTTAAATGGTAACAGAAAATCAATGATGTCCGCAAATTGTAGTTAGGAGGCTCAAAACTCAACATGTTTAACATTATTGAAAACTACACTGTCATATGAAACTTGTATTGTTGTGGGTTGAAAATTGCTGTCAGATGTCAAAAAAAGAAAATGGTGACAATGATGCAATCTGATGGTAACTACATTGATAGCTAGAGCCATCTATTGGCAAATTCCAATTTCATATTTACACACCTGATACAATTCTGCTAAATAGCACATTTTTTAAAATCTTGTACCTAAATTTTGTTCGACTACAAATGCTGTCACTACACCATCATATTCAAACAATGTCCTGTAACCCAATCTCACTTCCCTGGTATCACTCCTCACCACTCACTTCAATAAATGGAGTTTTGAAACCTCTCCCTGCCTAATTTGTTCTGACCTACTGAGTTTATTGTCAAACGGTGTTTGCACTCAATTGCTTCCATCATTAAACCATAAAAAAACTTTTTTTTATCTGCATACTTAATTAGCTGGCTCTTGGAATTTAGTTTCATTCCATATTGCTCCACCCAGCCAGGTAACTTGTTCAGATCCCCTTGCAGGTGTTCAGTCCTTTTTTGTTTTAATCCTGATTTATAACATTGTCACCAGCAAACAACCCAGTGTCTGACTGTAAATCACCACTACAGTCATTAACACTTTAAGGACCAGCAGCTTAGGTACATTCTTGGCCCAGAAAACCAGCCATTTATGGCATTCTTTAAAATGTCACTTACATGTTTTTATTTGTGATATTTTAAATAGAAATTCATATAATAAGAGAACAATCTTTAAGGTTTATTTTACATATTTGTTTTAATTCTCTTAGTTTATGACAACAATGTTAGTGACAAACACAAAAGGTATAATTTTTGTTTCACGAAAAAATTGTGTTTTCAGTTTTTATTTTGAAGCATTCTGGCATGCAGAGAAATTTCCCCCTCCGACCGAGAATCATTCAGTTCTTCTTCTAGAGCTTTAAAAATTTCTTGCTCACTCAAAAAGCGTGACAGATTTGAGAGAAACTAACGAGAACTTGCAAAACTCGCAAATACACAATCGCGCTGAAGCTGTCCAGCACCGCTTACTGTTTCTTTCAAAGTAATTCCATAAACACATCAGAGAGAGCAGCACCAGTCAAGGAGAATATAGACAGATGTTACAGGCAGCTCTGGTACAGTAGCCGGCCCACTTCCAGGTAGGAAACGGGCATGTGAGTTCCGAGAAACAGTCGCCCCACCTATGCTCGGGCGCGGTCATGAAAGTGTTAAAATAATGAACAGCAATTGTCTCAATATACTGCACTGTCACATCCATTTTCACTTCCCCCCTTTTGATACTGCGTTTTGAACTCCATCTCTTTGTTTTATACTTTTCGAGAATTCCTCCACCCAACAAGTTACTTTTTTCATCCACTTTAATGGTTTTTATCTTATTTACCGCCATTTTATGGCTCACTGTGTAAAGTCTTGGAAAGTTGCAATGCTATACTATCAGCTTGGCCTCCCATGTCCATTTCCTCTGAAACATCATCCATATAGTGCACTGATTGATTAAAATTCACATGAATATCCTTTCCTAAATGTATGCTGAAATTTTGCAAACCAGTTTTCCTCTTGGGGATTTTTGATGTGGTTGCATACCAATTTTTCCATCAATTTTCAAACCTATTTGTTACCTCTCCATTATGAACCAGTACTAGTGTTCCAGTCCTCTGGTAAGCAGCAAGTGTCTAGACACTCTCTCTTAATATAAGTACAATGTCTGTACCCATACTTTAATACACAAGTACTAATGTTATTCAGACCTGATCCTCTATAATTCTTTAGCTTTCAGTTCCATCATAACTTCAAGACCTATTTCCAGTTTTTTTTAATTTGCTCATTACTGCTGTGGTGAGATTATTGTTTTTTTTTTTTTTTTTTCTCCACATCTGAATATCCTTGAATAGCCACATTAAACCAGTTACTTAAGATCTCTTCCTTTCCAAATTCTTCGCCATCCTTACTCACATTGCTGTACTTGACACAGTAACAAGACATCAAGTTTCTTTAAAGGATTGCGGAAACTGAGTAGGTTCTTAATACCGTCATCTCCCTGAAATTCACAGGCCACTTTCCTGGATGTCAACCTTTCCCTCACGAATGGCTATATCCACACAGCTGTCCATATCAAACCCACCAACCTACAACAGTACCTTCATTATGATAGTTGCCACCCTCGTCACATTTGTTCCAATCAGCTGGCCCTTCAACAATATGCCAGCAATATCTCTGAAGCCCTGATTTCCCGCAATTACCCACCAGATTTAGCTCACAAACAGGTTTCACGTGCCACATCACAACCCACTCAACCTATCAACAATCCACAACCCTCTAAAACCCACCATAGCCCTGTTTTGATCACCCGTTACTTCTCAGGCTTGGAATCCGTCAACCAAGTCTTGAGACAAGGTTACGACTTCCTTCGAGCCTGCACTGAGATGTGAAACCTCCTCCCTAAAATCCTCCCTCACCCACCGAGAACCTGCTTCAGCAGACCTCCAAACCTCAAACAACTCTTGGTCCATAAACACGCCCCCCCCCCCCAGCCTGCAAGACAGCCCCAAGGTTCATTTCCGTGCAACAGATCCTGTTGCAAATTTTGCAGTATGCACCCGCCTTCCACCACCTTTACCAACCCCGTAACTGGGGAAAGCTTTCCCATCACAGGACTCGCCACTTGTGTATCCTCCCACCTCATATACCAACTCACTTGTAACCATTGCCCAATCTCCTACATTGGACTCACAACAAATCCACTGGCCATCAGAATGAATGGACACAGACAATCGGTACACACCCAGAACCCTGACCACCCTGTATCTCATCATGCCACCACTCATGGTACCAACATTTTTAACATGTTTCTCGGTCCGCCCCCTCAGAGTCCTCTCAGATAAAAGCAGAATTTCAGAACTTAGAAGGTGGAAACTGGCTTATCAGTACCAACTGAGTACCAGACAACCACCAGTCTAAATTTAAGATAGCACTAATTTTCCTCCCACCCATCCCCCTCACCTCCACCTTCTCTCACAGAACCACTGCTCTCCAGAGCCTATCTTTATATATTGTAACTTCGAATTTTGCTTATTTTTAATTTCAAATTTCCGAATATTTTGTTTTTCCGCTGTTTGCATATATGTCCATTACTTAATAGGAATACAGGACCATTAACTGAGATCTACTGCACTTCCACGATGGGTCCCTATGTACAGTTTTATTTTCTACTTTCCATTCATTATCATTTTCCAGCCTATGCTTTTCTACCCCCACCCTCACTTGCCGCCATGTTGTTTTCCCCCCACCATGAGCTACCGGCATTGTCGCTTACGCAGTTGGCTGCCAGCGTGCAACTTTCCCACTCCTACTGATGAAGAGCCATGGGCTCGAAAATTATATTCTATGCGTTATCGTGTGTTGTTTGTTGTACCAACGCCGCAGGAATCCTCTTCTACGGTAAGCGGTGGTTTTTATCCTATCCTAATGTTTAATATATCCGCTTTCAGCACCTTTGTTTCCTAATAACCTATATAAATTATTAGGCTTTTACAGCCTCATTGGACCACTTTAGTCATTTTCTGGTTGTCTTCTTAGGCATGTGCATGCACCGTTCTTTCCGAATTTCCCAATGTTTTCATTTGCTGTGATCTTCATTGTCTTTCCTCATCTGTAAATACCCTCTTAATTGTGTGTCGTTTGTCTAGTTTTGTTTAAATCTTATTTTTTGTCTTTCAATTTTTTTTAGTTTTTCTGTTTTGTTTCATAGATCATCTAGGGTTATTTCTAATTCTTCCATATCTTTTCTAACTTCCTTAATCAAGCCTGCCTATTGCTTCAGCTTCCAAAGTTTTTCTGTTATTCTTCTTACTAATCTGGTTTCTGGTGACCAAAGAAAGAAATTCTCATCTAGCGTATAGTATCTGTGATAGGCTCCAGTTCCCTGTACACCACCTCATTTGGCAAAATCCTACATTGTCCCTCTATCTGATATTTTTTATTTAGGCATGTTCTTGCTGCTCTTCTCTCCACTTTTAAAATTTGAGTTTTAATTTTGTTTTGATTTATAGACATTTTTTGTTGTACATTGATCGCATTATTTTTTGAGCTTTTATCATTTTGTAAGTTCTCTCTTGTCAGGCAGGTTTTTCATTCAAGTTGTATGTTCTAATTTCACCCAGGTATTTAAATTGTTCTCCTATTTTTATTTTCCTGTTATCTACAGTTACGTGGTTGAAAACTTTGTGAAATTGTCTGGAATTACAACATTGGGCCAAGTAGTTAATAAATTACAAATTTTCCGAAATTATTTCTTTGCTTCTCTGGAATTTTAGATACACGCCTGGGGCTTGTTTTATTACTTTCACCAGATCAATAACAACAAAATAAATGGAAATCGTGCTTTACTGTAACCTCGTACAGTTTTGTGACGGCTTCAAATTAGTGAGGTTGCTAAATTTCAGGCAAAATCTTTTATTAACTGTAACTTGGTAACTAAACATTTGCGGACCTATGTTTATATGAACGATTTTCTTTAGTTTTAATTGTAGAATAACATATTAAAATATTTGCATATCTTCACGAATCACCCACCCTGTATAGGCCCTATATACTTTTTTGTTCTTATTCTTCATTAGTATTGATTGTTTCATTATAATCATCATTAGCAGTAAAGTCTTCATCAGTGTTCGAATAATCTTCTTCCGGTTCTGTTGCATTTTCTGAAAATAATAATGCATTTATATTTAATGAATAATGCAATTATGAAAGAAATGTTTCGATTTACCTGTATCATTTTCATCTTTTGTTAAAAAACCATCTAATACTAATTGTGGCATACGTTGTCCATCAAACCAATGAAATTCTAATCCGTTTCAACTTTGCACAGTGGCAAAGTATAGGGATCAGTTTTTTAATGATTTTTTTAAAAAGGTTCCTCTTTGTTGGCAGCTTTGTAAGTAGAGCAGAATTTATGAAATCTCCCAATAGATTTCCAATTGATATTCTTAAATCCATAAATTTCACAAATTTTTAAAGCGTGCAAAGTTGAATTATGTCAACAGGTCTTAAGAGTTCGATATATTTCAAGTGTTTGACGTGATGCTCATTTGCATTTTCTGAGTTCCTTAAAAACTTAATATAATGGATGGCAACGACTTTTGCAAGAATAAGGCTGTATGCCGAAATATTGCGTGTTTCTTGTGTTCTTTTTTGTGTTCGTCGTTCCAAGCTGCGTTCATAAGTGGTAAGTTGGGTCGTATAAAAATCTTTTAACTGCTCCAAAACCTTTTTAAAAAACTGCATGCTTGCTATGAGTCACATGGTCTGGTGAGAGCCAATCGCACGGCACCACATTTCAGATCAGTCGGCTGCCAAAACGGCCTGGCAAAATTTTAAACCCGACTAAATAATCTGGCTTATTTATTTTTCATTTTAATACATACCAAATTCTGAAAGTATTAGAATTTCAAAATGCCTCAAGGATGTTTTTTGTAAATAAAAATTTGAAAAGTTAAAAATTCTGAGGTGGACTAGGCGCCACTACCCTTCGGCCAGGTCTTCTATTTTGTACTTAGAAATTACAAAGGAATTGTACACATCTTCACAGTGCCTCAAATACCTACCCTAAATTTTCAACAGCTGTCAGAGTATATTGAATGGTAAATCGCAGGCTGTCACCACCTATTTAATTATCCCAAAGATGGCTGGTTCTTTTTCAGAGATCCAAATTATATGTGTAACACTTGGTTTAACTTGCTAAAAAGTTTGCGGATGAATGTAACTCATCCTCTTTGGAAATAAGACTTTCGCACAAATTCTGAGAGTTATTTCACATATTGCCATTTATTCATATCTCTATAAGTACTGCATGCCTATTTACTTATTACTATGCAAGGGCTTAGGCTTGTGGTTCGACTCCTGTTTTTGTGGTTTATAAAAGGGTGTGATGCCATATATGGTATCCGTGTTATCACCATTGGTCTTTGTGGTAATAAGATTGCTTTCTGTTTTGGATCATATAGAGCGAATGTGTAGGGAAGAGCAGATGAGTGGTTGTAGATGCCAAAATACTATTTGCTGGGCACTTGTTTAGAAATTCTTCATTTTAACTGAGGCTTTGATATGTAACAAAAATAATGTTTATTGCTAACAAGGAAAGTATACAGAGGTAATTTTTTTAGGAAAATTTCAGGAAATTTGGGAATTTTCACCACACCTGTGGTTTATAGAGGTTGGGTCATGGGGAATATTATTCATTACATTGGTATGTATGTTTGAAATTAAAATTGGTCACTTCCAACATCAGTGTGTTTGGATTCAAAATTTGAAAGTATTAGATTTTTTCTCTTAATTTTTTTCATTAATTGATGTTAGCTATTTTGTAATCTGTAAATTAAACAGTGGAATGTTCAAAATGTTTGTTTAAATTTTTTTCTGGTGTTTGTATCAGGTACACTTTGTCACCCTCATTGAAAGTTTTTAATAGTTTTCTTTCTGTTCCCGAGATTTTGCTCTTCCAGATTGTCAGAGAAAGTTTGTGCTATGATACAAAGTAACCAAATCTTACACATATTGGTCTAGTTTTCTTATTATTGATTGCAATGTAGCATTTAGTTTTCTAGTTTTTTGCACAGAATAGTTGACAAAACAAATAGTGTAATTTTTACTAAAATCTTTTGTATAATTTAAGTATTTAAAGTTTTCGCAAGCTTATAGTGCTGAAGTGTTCAGACATAATTTAAATTTTTATTCATTATTTCTTTTCAGTTCAGCTGCACTAAGAAATCTGAATTGGTGATTTTAGACATCAAGAAGACAGTAGTGAATATCAGAAAGCAATGGTTTTCAGATGAAACTGCCACAAGTCTATACATTTACAATGATGTGTTGTTAACTTCGCAGTGTGTGTTGTGTTTTTTTTTTAATGCACACAAATTGTGTATCACTGTTGATAGAGGATCTGTCACATCAAATTATAAAGTCTAATAAAATTTAGAGCAAATCAAAATACACAACTTAGCAGTGTTGTCAGGTAAATCATATCACAGAGTGATCCTGTTTCTCTCATCAACATTTATCTATAATTTGTCGTGGAACAAGCATATCAAGAAGGTAATTGGGAAAGAGAATCGTATGCTCCGCTTTCTAGGTCGTAATTTAAAATAGTTCACACCAGAAGTTAAATCGATTGCATACAAATCACTGTTGTGTCCTCAGTTAGAATATTGGTGTTCTGTGTGGGGTCCCCATCTAAATGGGTTATTGGAAGCATTGGAGAAGGTCCTAAGAAGAGCCACCCAATTCGTGACAGGTATATATAGTTGGAGAGAATGCGTAAGTGCGATGTTGAAGGAGTTAGGTTGGGAAGACCTGGAACACCAAAAGCGTTGCTCTCAACAGGAGCTTTTCCATATAAATATCACCTCACAGCATTTCTTCTTGCTGAATTTTCATGGTTTCAGTTGTTCCTTAGTAATTGACTAAATATGTGCACTTCAAAATTTCTCAATGTGATGAACGTGTTATGTCCTATTTATGAAAATGTGTAGTGATAAAACATTGGTAGCCATTTTGGCTGCTTTTTTCATACAGGAAATAAATTTACAGTGTACAGTGTCACCAAAAGCAAACATTAATTTATCAAAAACTCTTGGTATTAGTAGGATCCAATGATAAAATGAAATAATGTATTTTTAATACTAACAAGTCATATTTGTATTGATTATATACATATAAATAAAATTGCATTTGATCGGTTCTTTAATTTTATTTTTTTAACCTGCTTTTGCATAAAGTTGGTACTTGATGGATAGTGGATTAAGTGTACAGATTTGAAGATCTTCATTATGAGTGATTGCTGTAGCTATCATGAATCAAAATCTGTGTAATTGTATTTTAGTAACCTTGACTGATAATGTGAAGTGTAGTTAGTCTCTGCCCTTGTGGGCAAATTTGGAACATATTTTTCTGTATGTGCTATTAATGATTCATAAATTTTCTCAAATTTTGTGTACAAAGTGATATTTATTATATGTCTCTTACTTATATTTGCAGAACTAGTTCTATTCAGCTTAATTTGGTTTTAATGTGATTTTTGAGTGTGTAGATCTTAATCCCACTGTTACCTTTCACAGTTTCTTAAAATAAAGTATAATCTGTTGGAAGTGAATGAGGGAGTGAAAAGAGTGCCTTTCATGTACAAATTTGACAGTTTGAGGAAATTCTATTTTTTGTTACATTTTAAATAAAAAATTTAATTCTTTTTTAACTTTAAATGGATATTTATTTTTTTCTGTCAGAAACTTATTTAATAATTTACAATACATTTAAAAAATATGTAAATCCCTTGTTTAAACCCAGGAAAAAAATCTGTGGAACTGTCAAATAACTGAAAAAAGTGCCATCAGTTTACTAACATAATGAAAACTAGTTCAGATTCAAGAGCATCTATCCTTCTTTCTAAAACTGTACCTACCCGCAGAAAGCTGAAACTGACATTACTACTGAACTGTGTACATACAACACCATTAGTCCATGACCTTTTCAATTGTTCTTTAAGATTTATTTTGCATACTGGAAAATTGCTGTTGCAAAAGCATCAGATTTGGGAAACTTGCAACCAAAGACGGCACCTTTCATTGGTAGAAATTGCCAAAAATTGTTGGTTGTAAGATAATGAGTATTTAGTGTGAGGAATCACATTTCTTGAAAATGGGCCACTGGTTGAGAAGTGTTGTCTTGAAGGTAGATGATAGAGCAGTATTTTATGGTAATTTTTCTTGCAGTACAGGTAGGAATTACAACTTTCAAACATCTTCATAGATTCTGTGCTTTAAAATAAAGCGAGTGAGAACTATGCCTTCAAGTGGTATGGGGCTGAGAATATTTTTCACAGGATATGTTACCTCCTTACTCACATTTTGACATCCACAACATCTTCAACACTTTTTTCATTCTACTTTGATAATTGTTGTTCAGCATCATTTAAGGAAACCAGAAAATATGTTCTTCGAATGCAAATGACACTATTTTAAATATTCGAAACAATTATGGAGGTTCTTTGCAATGGATGTGCTGCCAAAGGACTGTCTAAATCCTTTAAAAATATTTACTTTTTCTATTACCATCTATAAACTCTGAGACACCAACCAAGAACAATAACATACAGAAATCTTAGATGAATTAACTACAAGGCATTACTGACTGATGCGACCAATATACCTTGGAACGAAATTTAGACACTGACTTCTATTGACGCTAAAGTCGCAAAACTGACCGGACCGCTCATAGACTTTACAGACGAAATCCCTCAGACGATAACTACCAACACTATAGAAAACTGCACAATCGTACTAAGCAAGGCATGAGAAACGCTAAACTTCGTTATGCTCATAAGGTCATTCCTGAAAGCACAAACCCTACTGCTTTGTGGAAGAACCTTCGCGCCTTTGGAATCGGAAAAAGAAATTACGTCTCAGATATTCATATGCCACTAGACAAGCTTAACAGCCACTTCTCAACTCGGGCAGTCAAAATTGATCCAGCATTAAAAACACAAGTAATCCACCAAAATTCAATCCTAAACAACACCCATCAATTTCACTTGTCACTTACGACTACAGAGCAGGTGAGGAAAGCTATTGCGTGGATAAAATCTAATGCAAAAGGGGTAGATGACATCGATATCAAAATGTTTAATAACATATTGGATGTAATCAGCCCATTTATATCTTTAATTTTTCTATTCTTACTAAAACATATCCAAAAGTTTGGAAGATGGCCTTAATCAAACCATTACCAAGGAAAACCTCTCCTGTTGAACCGTCAGATTATCTACCAATAAGTTTATTACCTTCCATTTCAAAGGCTCTTGAATACGTAGTTCATGACCAAACCACTAAGCACCTTAATGCGCACAACAAATTAGATAATTTTCAGTCCGGTTTTCGAAAAAAAAACCACAGTACGGCGACTGCACTAATAAAGGTAACAGACGACATAAGACTTGCTATGGACAGATGAAAAATAACAATAGTGATACTTCTTGATTTTAGCAAGGCATTTGACACTGTCGACCTTGACAAATTCGTGTCCAAACTGAGAGGATTAAATTTTTCCAGCGGCACTGTTGACTGGTTCGAAGCTACTTGAGGAACCGTCAGCATTGTGTTACGGATCTCAATGGAAACAAATCACCATGGGAAACTGCAAACAGTTTTTCTATATACATATTAACGATGTGGCTTGTATCTTACGTTACTGTTATTACCATCTGTACGACGACCTACAACTATACCTTAGTGCATCACCAAATGATATACTCACTATAATACAGCAAATAAATTCAGACCTTAAGAATATTTGTGATTGGGTAAAGAGACTTGGATTAAAAATAAATCCCTCTAAATCTCAGGCTATTGTTATTACATGTCCAAAACTGATAGGCAGCAACTTTACATCAAATCTCCCAAAAATAAAGCTTCAGGGAACAGAGTTAAACTACAGCGCCTCTGTAAAGGATCTTGGATTCCTAGTAGATAGTAATTTAAACTGGTCTGAAAATACTGTTTCAGTATGTCGCAAAGCCTTCTCTTCATACTCTGTATAAATTTAAGAAATTCTTCCCCACTCATTTGAAAAAGCAGTTGGTGCAGACTCTGGTGCTACCCCATCTCGATTACTGTGATGTTGTTCAGCAAAATTTGAGTTCGACAGACATAAGGAAACTTGAAATTGTTATGAACTCCTGTGCAATGTTCATCTGTGACCTACAACTGTACGACCATGTCTCACTCTTCATACGACCGCTTACAGTGGTTGCGCGTTTGGGATCGACGACGATTCCACACTCTGTCTCCTTCATCGCCTCATACAACTGAAAACTCCCGCCTACCTTTGTTCCAATATCTCATATCTAGGACTTTCTGATAATATTAACACCACATCCCTGAATTCAAACATACTAACCATCCACTCCCACAGCTCGGAAACCCTAGCCAATTCCTTCTTCATTTCAGCGGCTAAACTGTGGAATGATCTTCCCCTGAAAATTAGAACTACCACAAAAATCGGGCCATTTAAAACTCTTTTAAGAAAGCATTACTTATTGGAGCACTAGCTAAAATATCTTTCCTTCCATGCATAACTTAATTTTTAGATTTGAATAATATTGATTTATACAGTGTCCACCTCTTTATTCTGCCTTCCCTATTATTAGTTTGTGTCTTGTTTCTTCATCCTACTACTATTAAGTTTGTGCCATTTACTTCTTAACTTTCACTAACATTAGTTTATACCATTAAATTATTAACTATTTAAGAATGGATACTATTAAGATTTTAGTTAGTATTTTACTCATAAATATTAAGATTTTTGTTAGTATTACTCTTGCACCTAAATTAATGCCAAATGTTATATAAGTGTTGTATATTGTTAGTTTGTGTAAGGTGTATATTATTTATTGTAAACACCTGGTATGATCTAAGAGAGGGCTTGACAGCCCTAATCTTGCCAGGCTTATGACATTTACGTCTGACGTTTTGTACAATAGTTTAATTTGGTCTCTTTGCTCCACAAATAATTAAATTTGTATTTATAATGTGCATTTAATAATATTCTGATTATAATTAATATTAATAATTGTAATAATTTGTAAATGGAGTTCCACAGATAGTAACATGTGTAGAAACTGGGGTAGCGTAGTGTTTATATTAAGTAATAATATGTGACCATGACCAGATCAGCTGACAGGCGAGAGTGTTTGTTTTGGGGGAGCCTGTCTGTGTTTTTTTTGTTATGGAGGCGCAGGGCAGGGCAGGGCAGAGGGTCTGGCGCGACGGCAGAGGCCGGGAAGTCAGTGGGTGGCAGTACGTCACGAGAGAGAGTGCAACTAAATGTAATCGTGTCAATGTATTAAAGTACTTAATAAATCAATCATTTTTCAAGCAGAACATTTTTTTGGATATAATATTCCTAAGTATTGAGCTGACGGCTTATATGTGTATCAACGAGGAGAATGTGGGCCACCTCAAGAATACACGACTGTAGCAGCTCGTATATGGCGACCCTACTTTCAGGATAATGGATGGTAATTACCTGGGTGACATACCATCCGAAACAACTGGATCTTCAAATGCAGCAGTGGCGAATTCGGAACCTCCACAATTAGCGACACGCGGTTGGCAAGTAGAAATACAATTATTCCTTGGGGATTGCAGTTCTACAGTCAACAACAGAAGAAGAAGAAATAAAGTTTAGTTTAAACAAATAGTTGATCAGTAACTGTCAGAACTGGAACTAGGACGATAAATTGAATAATAATTTTGTGTGGGAGCAGCAATAATATCTGTTTAATTGTGAAAACTATAAATTATTTAAAAGAAATTGAATTTCTATTCCAAAATCATATCGATTGTTAAAATGAAACATAACTGTAAAATGTCCAAAAGTGCAAAGACGTAGTCAACTAGAAAATTCATATTTTGCAGTAGCATGGTTAATATAGAATTATGAATCTGTGGAACTCTTAGCTAAGTCAAAAAAAATATATATATATTCAACATCAAAAAGGGGAGGAGAATTATTCTCATTTAGTTAAGTTTATAAATTATTCAATGTGTATATGTGCCTGTTTTGATTTATTTTAGCGCTGTGCCGAGTGGATTTTAAATAATGCATTTCTGTATGCATTCCAGAAACTACAAAATTTATTGTAAGTGAATGTGGTTCTGGTGTCTAAACGTCTGTTGTGAGAATCATCGGCGTTGTTGTTGGCGGCGTTGTACTATTGCTGTGTAGCTGCTAACCTTGATAAAGCAATTATTGTTTCATTGCAGTCTGTTTGATCCTGGGTAATAAAATTATTTGTTGAGGTTTTGAAATTTAGATATTTTACCATGAATAATAATTGTCAAGCGTTGTTAAGGATGAATGCCGGCAGTAGTTTAGGGGAAGATCAAATTAATATGTCGGGATGGCAAACTGATAGTACTGGGGTTGTCAGTGTCAGTGAAGTAAACAGGGACGAAGACAGTACTAATGATTGCCATGGTCAAAATGAATTTAGCAGTAGTCTGAATGCAAATGGGGTTGCGGAATATTTTGCAGATAGTAGCATTAGTGATAAAGACGAAAATGATAGGTTGGATAGTGGAAATGATAAAGGGAGGCCGGATTCAGGACAAAACGTGTTTTCACCAGACTTGGATCGATCAGATTGTACTCGAGATAGGAACATCGATCTCCAACAAATGATTGCCTTCTTAATAAAAAGACAGGAAGAAGCAAGTCAAGAAATAAAACAAAATATGCAAGAAATGAAGAGAGAGTTAAAAGAGGAGATAAGTAGAATACAGAAAAATTGGAAACAAGAGGTACAAAAGGATTTATTAAATGTTAAGGAAGAGGTAAGACAATGTGTTCCTGTTTTGGTAAAACAGTGTATGAAAGAACAGAAGGAGAAATCATAGAAGAAATCAAAGACTCCCTAAATTTGAAACTGAAAGAGAACAGAGAAGAATGCCAGAAGCAGATAAAAGAGGCGGTGGAGAAGTCTGAAAAAATAGAACAGCAATTCAGCGGTTTGTCGCACGATGTTGACTATGTCGGTAAACGTTTTAGCCAGATGGAGGAAAGATTGGAAGAAGTGGCAGAACAAGCTAAAACGGTTGTGGAAGAAGTGACACAACAGGTTAAAACGGTTGCTAGTGGCTGCGTCATTGCGTGCAGTCAATTACCCTTGCCTGAAGTGGTTTTTAAACCCGGTGGAAAAATCCATCCGGCAGATTTAGTGAAAATATACTCCAAAGATTTGCCATAGAGTGGTCAGATATGGATAAGATCCGACATGTTCGAAGCAAGCTGAAAGATGAAGCATTCACTTGGAGTTGTGAAATACCGGAAGACTGTAAAGAATATAATGCATTTTTGCGGATGTTTCAGGACAGGTTTTGGTCGGCGCAAAGGCAGAGAAGAGTAAAAAGTGATTTTTATAATTGTCGGCGGTACAGCAAACGAGATGGGCGCATGTGTGGTTTTTATGAGCTGATGAGAAGAGAACTATGGTATTTAGATCAGCCTGTAGGAGAGATTGAACAAATAGAAATATTGTTGCAGAAGTTACCAAGACAGGTCCAAGATAAGCTGATTATCAGTCAATGGGACAAAATTGATGATTTTCTGGATGTTCTTGAAAGGATAGACCGATGCAATGAAGTGAAGGAAAATAGTGTTGAAAATCATCGAGAGTCTAGTTATGGAAATGATAAGCAGTATGATAATAGGTCGAACAATTGGCCGCAGAGAGGACATAATGGCTACGGAAGAGGAGGTATGCAGATGAATCAGCGAGGCAGAGGAGACGCACAGAGATTTTATAATAACAGTAACAATGGTGACAGCCGGAATCACGTGCCGAGCGAGCGTGGGAATCAGCAGCAGCAGTATAGTCAAGCTATGTTCTTGAAAAGTAAAGATGATGAGCGAAACAATGACGACAGGAGGACGGAAAACTTAAATCCGCAACTGGAACGGTCCTAACAGGGGCGGAAGGAATTTCAGACCAATCAATGCGTGTAGAATGAGAACGATGAGCAAGGATTCCAGTTACCAAAGCAAGCAATCAAGTAAAGAAGAATATTTCAAGTGGTGGAAGTGTTTACACCTAATAAATGACAGCAAATATGGGACCATTCTAGAAAGTAATGACAGCAGATGGGAGAGCGAAGAAATATTTCAGCTGGCCAGAATCGATGTATATGATAAGAGTTATAAAAAGGAATATGTTGATGAGAAAACGAATGGAGCGGCAGAGTGGAATGAGTTAGCGCAAAATATGTCCGTAGAACAAGAGTTGAGAGAAGAACTTACCTTTGAGTATCGTCGACAGCGAAGAAAATGCAGACAGTGAATTAAACAGCGAAGAAGAATATGAAAATAATGGAGATGAATGTGAAGAAAATGAAGAGGAGCAAACAAGAATATTCTTTGTAAGAAATTATGAGAAAGGAGGATATGCAGGTGTGTCACATAGCGGAGCACCTGAAATATTACAAAAAGGTTGTTGTCAGAATGTGAATATAGCTGCGCTGCAAGTGGATACTAACGCGACGATTTGTTTTCAAGTCAACAAGGAAGAAGAGGAAAAGGAATCATTGTTGCAGGCTACGAAAGAGGACGGCCAACAGCAAATTAATATAAACAGTTTGTCATGGGTAAACAAGGAAGGAGTAGGTGAATGGTCACCCGAGGAAGTTTTCAAAGATTTGTTAAATGAAGATATTTATGAAGCGGTAGAAAATGAAATACGCCAGCCACTGATTGACGTAAAGATATTTGGTATGGAATGCCAGGCACTCGTGGATTCAGGCAGTGATTTAACAGCTATTTCTCACGCACTGTATGAGCATATAACCGAAAGCCGAAAGATAACTGAAATGCCAGTCAATTATGTACAAATTATGGGGGCCACAGGAAAGCTAAGTAGGAGATTGAAGACACAAATTTGGCTGGAACTAGAGGTAAACGGCATCCGAATAGAAAACCGTTGCATTGTAATACCAGGCTTAAACATAAATTGTATACTAGGAATGGATTTACTGATGAAGTACCGTGTGCTTATCGATTGTGGAAAGGGAGAGATTAGGTTTTTGAAAGATGGGACAGAACACGTTGTAAAATTTGAGAAAGAAGTGGTGAATGGTTCGGGAATTTTAGGAAACGTGAAATTACAAATGATGCATCAGTTTTATGAAGAAGAGGATGATTTTAAATGTACAGATATATTTGAAGATGATGATGGTTCATCGGATGAAGATACTATAAGAAGTAAAGTTAATGAAATTGGGAATATTGCTTGGGAGCAGAAGAAAAAATTGTTGGATATTCTGGAAAGAAATGTCGACAGATTCTCAGATCGTCCGGGTATCGTAGAGAACTTTGAATGTAAATTGAAAATAAAACCACATGTTCCGTTTTTTGTAAAACCCTATCCGGTACCTTTAGCAAAGAAAAGTGCTGTTGAACAGGAGATAAGTAAGATGCTACAATGGGGCATCGTCGAACGGAGTGATAGTTCGTACAACAATCTGCTTATTGTCGTCGGGAAGAAGGATAGCTCTGTGAGGCTAGTTATGGACGCAAGGACTTTAAACAAAATTGTAGAAAAAGAAACTGATAGGCCTGAAAATTTGGAAGAAATGTTGCAGAAATTTCATGGAGTTGAATATATGATGAGTCTGGATTTGACTGCTGGCTATTGGCAAATTCCGCTGGCGAAGGAATCACGAAAATACACTGCCTTTCTATATGGGGGCAAGTGTTACCAATATTGTGTTGTCCCGTTCGGTTTGAATATATCAGTTTCAGTATTCATACGGGCACTGGACCCAGTTCTCGGTGAAGAACTGCTAAGTAAATTGTCAATTTATGTAGATGATATTTTGATAAGTTCAAGTACCTGAGAGGATCATTGGAAGACGTTTTGCATGCTTTGAGAAGAGGGGGCATGACCTTGACATTGTCGAAATGCGAATTTATGAAAAAAGAAATAAAATTTTTAGGACACAGAGTAACTACAACAGGGATAGTACCAGATCCTGAAAAATTAGAAGCAATATCAAAATTTCTCATACCAAAGAACAAAAAGCAATTAAAATCATTTTTTGGATTGTGTGGCTTCTATCGAAAATTTGTTGCTGACCAATCTTTAAATGATCCCCATTTAAATAAGTTGAGAAAGAAAAATGCAACGTGGATATGGACTATAGAATGCCAGCAAGCCTTTGAGAAAATAAAACAAGAATTGAACAAACCTGAAATATTGTACCACCCGAATCTAGATTTGCGTTTTTGTTTGGAAACGGATAGTTCCGAGTATGGACTGGGATTGCATTTATTTCAAATTGAAATTGTTGGAGGACAAGAACGAAGAACGATAGCTTTCGGCAGTCGATTGCTAAATAAACATGAAAGGTCATATGGTATTTCGGAAAAAGAAGCCCTAAGCATTATTTGGGGATTCCAAAAATTTAAATATTATTTGTGGGGGCACAAAACAATTGTTTACACAGACCATAAAGCTTTGACTTTTCTGTAAGAGTGCAAGTTATTGCATGGGCGACTAACTAGTTGGGCTCTATTTTTACAACAGTTTGAGTATGAAATACGGTACATCAAAGGTCCCGACAACAACGTAGCGGACACTTTGTCAAGGTTGCCTATAGGTCAAGGCGACGTAAATGATGTAGACAACTCCGAGAAAATATTAAAAATATTTTATTTGAAAGGAGTGGCGTATGAAAAGATTGTTAAAGAAATTTGCAAAAATATGAGGAGGAAACAAAATGAAGATGAATGCTTAAGGTTAGTAAAGCAAAATTTGGGGATAGAAATAACAGCAAGTTGAAGAAATATTACAGACTATATGATGGGGTTTAGTTTCGAAGAAAGGAAGAAACTACAGAGGAATGGAAGTTGTGTTGGCCAAATCAGTATATAGATATAATAATTGATCATATTCATTTGAGTTATGGACACTATGGACCTGAAAAATGTTATCGGAAATTACAAGAAGTACTGACGTTTAACAATATGCGCAAGCGAATAGCCAGAAGATTAGCTAGTTGCGATCAGTGTCAACGAACTAAAGTATCCACGGTAGCAACTAAGAACCAAATGCAAAGCATATTACCAAAGGATGTACTAGAATTACTAGTGGTGGATTTATATGGCCCCTTACCGAGATCCAGAGGAGGGTTTATGTATATATATTTGTCGTCCTCGATGTATTTTCAAAATTTGTAAAGCTTTATGCCTTAAAGAAAGCTACTGGAAAAGCACTAGTAACAAAGTTGGAGAGAGACTATTTTGAAACTGTGGGGCGGCCAAATGCGATCTTGTCAGATAACGGAAGTCAGTTTACTTCGAGAATATGGGCTGCTTGTATGCTAGACAATAATATTCGGAATATTAAAATATCTGCTTACCATCCTGCCAGCAATCCTTCGGAACGAATAATGAGGGAGCTAAATCGCTTATTCAGAACTTATTGTTGCCAGAAGCATACCAAATGGATTGAGTACGTGAAAGATTTAGAAGAAATAATCAACAGCATCCCGAGTGAAATTACAGGATATACGCCGTACCGAATAATATTCAATGAGGATCCCCCTAACATAATAAAGGAAAACATGAAGTTTCTGCCCAGGACACAGATCGATAGAGAAGAGTTGTTAGCAAGTGTTAAAAATATGATGAAGAAGAAAGCGGATGAAAGGAAAAGAAGGCATGACAAAGGGATAAAGCCTACTGAATATAGTTTGGGAGATCTTGTTCTGGTGAGAACACAGAAAAAGTCATGTGAAATAAACTCCGAAATTAAAAAGTTTTTTAAAGTTTACCATGGGCCTTTCAAAATAATTGCAAAGCCAAATATTAGTGCTTATTTGTTAGCATGCCCCGAGTCAAATAAAACCTTTGGTTTGAGAAATGTTGTAGACTTAAAATTGTATAAACATAAAAACATGTGATTATAACTTGTTGAAATTGTGTGAAGATATTGAACAATGTCAAGTAAGCAAGGGACTGAAAGAGACAGTGATTAGCATTAGATTGCTTCAGCATTCTGCTTGGTTTATGGTATTTATGTGTGTATTTTTTGTGTATGTTTATATATTAGAATAGGGATTTGGACACTGTGAAAGTGAAAATATAATGTGTGTTCAATTGAAGATGGGATAATGTGGTGACTGAGGACACTTATCAATAACCAATATAGGTAACTGATGTGTTAGTGAGTCGGTGGTTGACTAAAGTGTAACAAAAATGTCACGTGAGATGTTGCTACATCTCGGCAAATAAATCGGATGTTTTCAACGCCCAATTAATTATGCCTCGATGTGGGGGCAGGTGTGACATTTACGTCTGACATTTTGTACGATAGTTTAATTTGGTCTCTTTGCTCCACAAGTAATTAAATTTGTATTTATAATGTGCATTTAATAATATTCTGATTATAATTAATATTAATAATTGTAATAATTTGTAAATGGAGTTCCACAGATAGTAACATGTGTAGAAACCAGGGTAGCGTAGTGTTTATATTAAGTAATAATATGTGACCATGACCAGATCAGCTGACAGGCAAGAGTGTTTGTTTGGGGGAGCCTGTCTGTGTTTTTTTGTTATGGAAGGGCAGGGCAGAGGGTCTGGCGCGACGGCAGAGGCCGGGAAGTCAGTGGGTGGCAGTACGCCACGAGAGAGAGTGCAACTAAATGTAATCGTGTCAATGTATTAAAGTACTTAATAAATCAATCATTTTTCAAGCAGAACATTTTTTTGGATATAATATTCCTAAGTATTGAGCTGACGACTTATATGTGTATCAACGAGGAGAATGTGGGCCACCTCAAGAATACACGACTGTAGCAGCTCGTAGGCTAAATAAAAAAATAAAAAAGACATTCACAATCAGCTGAGTGTAGCTAATTTTTTTTGGGGGGGGATGGGGGAAGTGCCTTAATCCAGTTGAATACAGTGAATAGTGATATTTAAACCTGGTTTTTGTTTCCATTTTATTGTGAAAGATTAAGTGGATCAGTCACTCGCACAACAAATCTAAGTATGCACTGATACTTGCTGTTACCTCAGCCTGTAAGGAAACATAGTCCCTTACATTTTTGTTTGGATTATTTCAGTTTTATATTTGTATATTTAAACGTAAGATTATTTTTTTGTGTGTTTAATTTATTTCATTTTGTAAAATGAAAAGATATGTTAATAGTTACTATGCAAGAGCAAAGATGTGTGTGTTACAAGAACATCTTTGGTGGAAATAGAAGAAGAGAGAATATTCTGTTAAGTTGTAGTGAAAAGAAAAAAAAAAATGTTAAAACTGATTATTTATTAATGGAATGGTAAATAAAGAAAGTATATAAATATGAGAAGTAAAAATATGAAGGAAAGAGAATTCTTACAAGCCACATAAACTATAAACAGAAATGTGAGCTGTACATGTGAAATTAAAAAATAAATTATATTGTAAGCATCATCATGACAAAAAGAGAACTGGCACGGACTTCCACTAGATGGTCTAGGTTGTCAGTATAAACTGTTTGCCTGTGGTCATCCATCCTGGTGGACAGTTGATTAATAGTGAGGCCAATAAAGGAAGCTGTGTTTAATTTAAATACGATGGGGTGCATGCTTCTGTGGCAATTTTCCTACACACCCATTTTTCCCTCTTGCCTTTTTCCACCTACTTTTTTCTCTATTTATTTCTTCTCTTTTAATTCTTTTAGTAGTTTTAGTAAATTATTCATCATTTCTCCTGGTAACATATACCAATCCCTGAACCTCTTAGCTACGAAAGTCTTCCCACATCCTCGTTCCTGAAATAGAGTGCCAACTTGTGATCATGGTCATCATCTTTTCCATCCAGCAATAGTTCTTACACCAATCTCTTTCCTTAACCAGTCTCAAATATACACCCATGACTCTCTTCACCCTCCTCCTGTCTCCAATGAATCCCATTCCAGCTCTTATCATATCAGTTACTGATTGTGTTATGTGGTAATATCCAGAGACAAATCTGTAGCCTTTCTTTGCACGCACTTACAACTCTTGAATTTAACCAAAATGTGGGTCCCATAACAAAACCATGTTCAAGCAATGGTTTAACCAAAGTTTTGCAACCCAAGTCACTATCTGTTACACCCTCTCATCACTAATAAGTGAAGTTTTTCAAAAAAAATTCCTGCTACCTGTCAAATGAGTCCTGCCCAGTTGAGTTTATCAAATGTTATTCCAAGTATTTAGATTTGAAGTCTTCAACAAGCAATTCTTTCCCCACCTTATCATAATCAACATTTAGCTTTTTTATCCATGTACCTATTAAGCTGACTCATTCCATGTTGACCTACCCAGCTAGATATCCTGTCCAGATCGCCCTGCAGTCGTTCAGTCTTCTACCATTTTGATCCTATTTATAGGATTGTCATCTGCAAATAACTTAACTTCTGATAGTAAACCATCAACACATTCATTAGAATAATGTATAGCACTGATCCCAATATGCTACCCTGTGGGACTATTTTCACTTCCACTTCCTTTGATACTGCTTTTCCTACCTTGAGTTTTTGATTTCTTCCTTTTACGAGTTCTACTGAGCAGATCACTTTTTCATCCACTCCAACAGTTTTTACCAGTTTATGGCTGTCAAAAGCCTTTCAAAGATTTAGAGCTACACTATCCATTTCGCTTCCCTTGACCATTTCATCCAAAATATCTTGCATATAGCCTACTGAGTTTTGCTTAATGGCATGTTTTTTACTTGAAAACCAGTTACGTTCCTCAGATTTTTCTGGTGTGGTTGCATATCAGTTTCTCCATTAATTTGCCTACAACTGGGTGGCCTGTAATTTTTGATCATATTCGTCACCTCTCCTTTATGGACCAGTACTACTATCGCATTTCTCCAGTCTTCTGGTAAGCAGCAAGTATCCAGACTCAAATTAAATTTCAAGATAAGGTACAATATGGCATACTACTATCTTTAATACATCCAAAATATTATCTTTCTTAGTCCCATCATGATATGAATTTCAAATTTTTAATCTGCTCATTTCTAATTGTGTGGATAAGCTCATTCTCTGATTTACACTCTCCCATTTAGAAGCATCCGTCAGTGGTTGAATTCGAATAAGTTGGTAATATAAGTTTATAGTTGTGCAAGTGGAATGTCCAGTAATAGGAAAAGATTCTCCTGTGGTAGAATTGGAATAGGTAGTGGTAGCTGAATACACGTTGCAAGTTTTGCCGTGAGGTCTATTATAAGGGAAAGATCCACATGGTATTCTAGGAGAGTTAGAAGGTGACTATTTGATAACCAAGATTTTCTTGAGGTTCAGAGGTCTGCTGAAGCATGTGTGTAGGACAGTAGGTTGCATTTTGGGGAGAAAGATTTGAATTTCAGGGAAGAAACATAGAAATTGATACCCACTGTGAATGATCTGATTAATGGATTTGAGATCAGGAGAGAACTGGGTGATCAATATGGGGCTGTGATTAGCTTTAGAGGATACAGAAGGAAAGTTGAGAACAGTTTGTGATATAACACAAGGATTTGTTTTTGTATAAGATCAGGGATAAGAAATGTTAGATTTTGAGGATACTTGGAAAGGTGTTTCACGATCCGAACAGATACGTCTGCCATAGATTGCAAGGCTATAGACAAGGGACTTTTTTATTTAGAAAGTTTACAGTTGTCAGAGTGTAGGTCCCGTTGTAAATTTGATGGCTTTATTTGTTTCAAGGACATTGTCTCAGAGAGAAGTTCACATTGAGAAAGTTGATTTATGTGGGAGGAATGCCATATTAAGTTAATAAAATGGCTACTTTTCAGACTTGAAGCTGATCATGGGGGTAAGCATAATAGCTTCGCCTGAGCATTAACTGTTATGTATTGCCATTGGATAGTTATTAGATTTTTCATTACTGAAAATCGGTCACCGCCGGACTGGAAACCTCAATCAGGAAAGGTATTTTCAAATCGGTCACTGCTGTTTCAAGTAAATTTCACGATCACTGTATTCTGTTAAAAATCTTTCATTTCTCAAGCTCAATTAATTGGCAATGAACTCAATTTCCAAAATTAAATGATTGATAAGTGAACCGAAGCCAGATCAACCTCTAACTGATCATTTACACGAGGTTCTTGCAAATGTTTAACCCGCTGCCTAAAATTTCTAAGATCGCTGCCAGAAATGCTGCTCCATAGAATTGTGTTTTGCCTACTGGCTACATCTCGTGCCTAATCACCAGCCAACCCGAAGTCGTGACTGCCCAAACGACTGCAATGAACGGACTGGCCTTACCGTCGGTCTATTTATAGAGGCGGTCTGTGAATCTGGTTCAAACTGGTTTCCCACCGTCATCCCCCAAAAACCTAGGCGACAAGATCAATTTGAAAATTTTACACCTAAAAATTAAAACTAATCGTAGTCAAATTTCCTGTATCTGCCCTAATTTAGCCATAAAAAATTGTTTTACTAAAATTTCTCTCGCACTTAGTTTCAGAGTTATCAAGTTGCAAACTGATCCGTAGGATTCTCTCTTTCATTTTATATATAAATCTGCAAGATTACAATTTTATAGTATATAATTGGAAAAGATGAAAATGGTGAGATCGGAAATATCACATAAAATTATTTCCTAAAAAATCTAAGTTAATTTAAATGATTGTTTATGCAAATTACCATAAAATATGTAGTTGCTCGATTAGTTATTAATTTTTGAGAGATCTTTCCACAGGATGAAGGCTATCTCCAGAAAGCTGAAAATGCATAGTTTCCACTGAAATTTGTCGAAACTACAAAAATTTTACTTTTTCTTATTTTGATCAAAATACTTTATGGATTCCAATGCGACTTTCTGTGAAATTTTCGTACTTTATTTTGATTAGTCTCTTACTGAATTTATTTTTATTCATTTACCTAATCGTATTTTCATTTGCGTCGTGGATTATTATTTTCACTAAATCCTCCAAAACCAATCCTTAAACTTTTGCTATGTCTCTGAATCTTTTAAATTACACTTCTTATGATCTATGAACCATTCACGTAACTATAAAACTATGGCTTCAGGAATTTTTAAAGTGGATTATGATGACTTTCTACATTCAATCATACTCGACTTGTAAAGTTTTATAACTCTTCAAGAAAAATTCATAGCTGATAAGCTACATACCTCATTTGACTATACATTGCCTAAAGTAGCTATGAAAATGAATGCAACGTTTTCTTTTACCAAACAGTCTGAACTCCGTTATCTGGAAATATCTATATTACGTTCTGACTTTATATGACTGTTTACTTTATCACTTGAATTACTTAAGGACCTGACTTTAAACATGATGTTATTGGGTTGAAATTGATGCTCTATAAACAAATTTTGTCATTGAAATTACAAAATTTAGGTTATTTTACATACTGTTAAGGGAATTGAGGCAATCTAACGTGGTTTTCTCCTGTGGGGTCCACATCATAAATATACACGTGTTTTTTCAGAAATTGTTCCTCCAGACAGCCCAAGAAAAGGTTGCTATTAGAGAGTACAAAAATTCAAGGATGAAGTAAAACAATCACTTGCCAAATTTGAAGGAAGGAAGAAATACTGCAATAACAAGCACTACACAGTAATTTCTGGCTATGCCCTAGCTCATGAAATTGAAACATGACTACGGTCGCACATGTGCCTGCTGTCAACACAGCCTTATAAATGATGGTTTTTGACAGTTACGTTTAGAGCAGAAGTGGTAGGGATGACAAAAACAATATAGGTGGTAAAGACCAGAACTGGGAGAGATACAGGATTTTGGTTTGTTTTGGTGAGCTAGACAATTTTGCTATGGAATATCTGTTTACAAACCAATTATGGGCTAAAGGGCTTGTCAGGTTGCAGGAGTAAAGGATTAGGGATTCTTGATTGTAGCCGATGTATGTCTCAGGTGTCTAGGTTGGAATGGAGGGAGCAATTTGTGTAATATGGGAGCAGCTATAAAAGTGTAGATATTGTGAGTTTGATGTGGACAGTATAAAAACAGAAATGTCTATATGAAGGAAAGGGATGCGGGTGTGAAACTTGAACTGTGTGAAGTTTTCAATGTGGATTTTAAGGAAATCGAGGAGTTGGTATTCACAGTGGGTCCATATCTCAAAAGTTTCATGTATATGTCGGAACCATATGGTGGGTTGTAAAATCTTTTCAAGAAGAGATCCTTCCAGTCCCAAGGGAAAGGTTGACGTAGAAGGGTGCCTTGTGAGTTTAAACAGCAGATGTGGGGCTGAAAAGATGAATTTTGGGTTAGCTTAAAGATGGCCATTGAAATGAGTAACAGTGTGTGTGGAGGGTACCAACGTCCTGGCTGTGTAGATGTTGGGGTAGAGGATAGGTTCCCAAACTGGAAAGCACAGGCTATGCGGTAACTTGGTTGCCCTTGTGGGTAGTACTTTAGCTTTACACCATTGGATGTATCCTTCACCACCTCTTAGAACGAAAAATTTTAGTGTAACATCACTTAGAGTTTCTTCTGAGACATCACTGTTAGTTCTGAGATAAAACTCTGAAAATTTAAAATATTGGCAGAGCCCTGTAAATACTCAATGTAGTTCTTCAAAAGCAAGCTTTGGGAATAAAAGGTGATGTTGCATAGCATGATTTTTATAAATGTTTTGGTTCAAGTCTTATAAAGTGTATCCCTAATACATCACGGCAAACACTGCAGTTTTATTCATTTGTTTCAAGCACTTATTTTTGAGCAAGATTTTTCTGCTCTTGTTGCAATAAAATCAAACTATTGAAACAAAGTTGATATTGCCAATGATTTATACCGTTTACTTTCTAATATCCAACCGAGAATCGGGAATCTTGTAAAAAGAAATGCAAGCTCATCCTTCCACTAATTTTTTTTATTTTACTTCTTTTCAGTATATTTAAAGTTTTTTATTTTACTTTTTTCATAAAATTTGTAATTTTTAAGCAATAAAAAAATATATTCATTTTCTTACTTCATTTTTATCATTTTAATAATTGTGGCAGGGAACTTTTCTTTTGACAAAAGGAGTGCATGATAAGAAAAGCTGAAATTATCAGGCAGGATTCTGCAAGTATGGTTACTGGGAATATTAAGATGCTGTAAGGGGTGGGGAGGTGAGATGTGATACATTTAAAAAAAAAAAAAAAAAAAAAAAAAAAAAAAAAAAAAAAAAAAGCTAAAGATTGTTCAATTTTAGAGTGAGAAAGGAATTGCTTGTTGAAGCTCAGAAATTTAATTTTGATAGTAAATTCAACTGGACAGGCTGTAGGAGAAGGTTTCAAGTTTCTCCATTTCTTGGAGATAGGATGTTACAGAGAAGGGAGGTGGATTGACTTACAAAACTTTGGTCTGATCATTGCTTGAATAGTGTGCTGAAGTGTGTATCAAATACAGGAATTTGAGGGGGGTGTAAACAAAGGCAGCTAGATTTGTAGAAACACAATTGGGTACCTATATGATACAGGAGTTTGACTGGGATACATTGGAAGGCAAAGCTAGTGAAGAGAATGTGGGGAATGTATAAGGTGTATTTTGGTGATGAGGCTTAGATGGCTATTTGTTGAAGAATTAGGAATAGTACATGGAGGAAAGACTATGGCCATAAGCAGTCTCTTTATTTCAGGGTTGGTAAAATTTTATTTTGTGGTTAATGGAGTGGTGGACTGGAATAAATTACCAAGGAAAGTGATGAAGAATTACCAAAAATTCTGAAAGAATTTAAAAAATGGAAAGTGTAAATATAGGTGGGGGAGGAAGGGAATAGGTATGTATGGAAATTGCCACTAGAGCTTGTTATTACAATTTTTATTTATTAACCTAACAAAAAATATGGTTTTTATTTTATTAGTTTTTTATAATTATTTTATTCTACTTTGGTCAGCCATTATAGAGGTAATTATCATTCCGTCAACTTCTTCCTTCACCATTTGCATCCCCACCCCTCCCACTTGATTCATCTTTGGTTTAGTTACATGGCGAGTCTTGGTGTGTACATATCCAACCATCTTATTTATATGATCGTTGTGTCCATCCAGCCTTTATCTGTGGCTTATGACAGGTTTACTTTCCCTGTCCGTCATTATATGTACCCCAAAACACTATCCGAACCCCATAGCTGGGATCCGGACTACCAACATATTCTGTGCACTAAACACCTCCTGGATCTCAATCTCAGATACACTCATCTTAGTAAGCCAACACTGGCAAGTATAATCTTTTAAGTATTTTTTTGATTATTTTCCACCGCAAAAAATGCCTGTTACAATTGATTCCTTCCCTGCACAGTTCCACAGATATTGTTTTTGTCACTCTCACCACCTCCGATTTTACCACTGATGCATGTGTGAGCTTGGCCATTCGTTTGGTGAGCAAGGGCTTGGCCTGAAATATTATACCTCCAGCCATAACATTCTTCTCTCTTTGTTGGTATTAATTCTTTGTATAGTTACTGCCTTGCTTACCCATAATGTGTTCTCTTCTTATCAACCTCTTTAGTCTCCTCACTCGATTGTTATAAGAGGTAGAGTCTGAGCTTGTTTTGGAATAAACAGTTGTTTCCTCATTCTTATTATTCACTTGAACTGTTCACAATTCTTCCCTTGTTGGTGCTCTCATTTCACACACTAACCTATCCCCAAAATATTTCTTCAATTCTGGAATCTATGCATTAATATAACTGTACCTATATCCACAATCATTTCTGGTTACTGGTGTACTGGTACTCTCAACTTCATTATCATTTTTTCCTTCCGAAAATTGTGACCTCACATAGTTATCAGCCTATATAGTCAATGTATTCATCATGTTTTTACCTTCTAGTCCTTGAAGAGTAATTGGGAATGGAGGGATAGAGGAGGAGGGGTTCTATAGAAGTGAATAGAAATTGAGGATAAGCATGAGGAAAGAAGAAAGATTATGGGGATGTATGAGTGATTGCTTGGAGCCCAGTTTGTATTGCTTAGCCAATTCCCAAATAATGACAATGTTCTCAGTTTAGCTGCTGAAGGGTGTGATAGCATTAATGGCGAAGCGGGCAATATCATAAGAGATGTTTTATCAGCTACTGAGATGATTACTCTTAGAGCAGTCATTTATTTCCCTATCTTAATTTTTGTTATCCCCCCCCCCCAAGCAATCAATATACACCCATTGTCATAAAAATAAGTGCACCCACAGAAGTAGGTATCAGAATGGAATGGAAGTTGACACAGATAATAGGAACACCAATATGAATTACTGATTACAATATCAAGCCAATTGTCATTTTTGACAGGCACTTTACAAATACCCCCATTTCATTACTGCTATAGTGCGTGCCACAAACGATGGCGACCCAGTTTAATGAGGCTATGCGCAGGTACATCACCACTCTGCCAATAGCCAATCGGATTCAGTAACAAGAGCTTTTCGTGGTTATACGAGTGTTGAATGTGATATTTTTGTGATGTGAACAGTTAAAAATCAGCTTTGCTATAATTGTGATACTAAATAATGGAAGATGAGCAGCACAAGAGTAAGGTTCTGCTTAGGCAAAGCAGAGAGCATTTTTTTTTTTTTAAGTATATAAATATTTTAAGTGCGAGGCAGATGCTGGAGTGCCAATTTACGAGGTTGCCAAATCTCAAGAGAAAACTGCTAATGTTAGCCTAAGAACTGTGCAACTAATTGTTAAGGGGAGTAAATCTTTATTAGAGACAAGTGGGAGTGTGCTTTTGAAGTCACCAGATAAACATCTCAGATGCCAAAAGCCAGGTTTATATGATTTTATTAAAGACATTCTCAGGTGCAAAATATGTGACATGTATGCTACAGGAAAATAAGAAGAAACAGATTGTAATAATGCATGAATCTATAGGGTTCCAGGGAAGTAAAAAGTCCATGTTACATATTTTAAAGACTGGATTTCAAATATGCAAAATTTAATGATGGGAGGAAGTTTCTTATATCAGATATCTCTGCTGCAAAGGCAATGTTCCTGATGACAATGCATGAGCTTAGACAACAAGAAGAAAATACTCAAATTTATTATTTGGACGAGACTTGGTTAACCCAGAATCACATGAAAAGTACTTGCTGGACATCGAATGATGTTTCAGGAGGCCTGAAAGTTCCGACTGGTAAAGGTGCCCGTTATGTTGCAACATTTAGTGAATGGTTCAAAAATCAGTTCCTACCATATCTAGCCCCACATTCCATAATTGTAATGGATAATACAAGCTATCAGTTGTACGTAACAAAACACCAAGTACAAACAGTAAGAAGACTGATATCGTAACATGTCTCTCCAGCAATTCAGTTCCACACCCTGCTTCTCAGAGTCATGCAGAATTATTACAATTAGTTCAAATGTACCGGCCATGTGAGAAAAAAATGTGAACTTGATGATATCACTCAAGAACACGGTCACAGGGTTGTGCATCTGCCACCGTACCACTGTCGGTACAATCCTATAGAGCTCGTATGGGCACAGGTTAAGAGATTTGTGACAGAAACAGAAAAATTAGTTCACGAGGCTATGGGCAGACTGTTCGACACGTGGAAAATCTCCAAGAACAAGACTTCAAGAGGGAGGGTGTTGTAGACAATGCCTTGGAGCCATTCATCATTAACCTACAAGATTCTGGATACGAGTGATGGAGATCAAGAGACAGAACAAATACAAGTATGACAGTGCACTTTTGCTTGTTATACATCATGATGGTATATCAAGATACACATATATCTTATCTACCACAATTTAAATGTCACTGTTTTCACTTTTTCTTAACAAAATCTAAACAATGATATACCTATGGTGTCTTTGAAGTGCTTTGTTTTCGTTTATTGAAGGTCGTTCACTGTTGTAATAGTTGGAACATGGTTTGCTGCAGCTGAAACTTTGTCATTCTTGTCTCTCTTAATAGTATTATCACGTAAAGGACTGCTAAAACACATATTATTATCATCATCATCATTAAATAATAGTAGTAGTAGCGCAATTATTAAACTTTCTTCCTCACCCTACGTCAACCATGTCCTGCTGGAAACGCAGCAATGTTGTACATTGTGCGCTCTTCCTATTTTCGTCTCTCTCTGCACCACTCACCTTCATATCTGGCGTGTACTATAGCATGGATGCATGAGGCAATACAGTTGGCATATAGGCATAAAGTTTTGTCATGGATTAGATTATAGTCGGTGTAACTGTCTCTCCATATCCTGTAGATTTATTGATGGCTAAAGCGGCCTTTCCATCTAGCCCCTGATATGTTTTATAGGAAGCAATACTTGGCATTGTGTCACTCAACAGTAAAGAATTTTTGTACAATCCAGTTCCCAACCAAACATGAATACAAAGGTCGTACAAGTCCGTATAAAGCAAAAGAAACGTGGTTTCATCACTAAACAAAATGCATCATTGTTATATCATCATCACCCTCTCATAACAGAACAGAAGTTTCTACATCAGTGACTCCATCTGCAATGAAAGATGGCTTAAGGGACATCAGTAATGTAAGTCTTATTTTAGGTTTTTTTAAGTCACCTTGTAATAGTGAGTATGGAAGCAAGGAGCTTTAATAATGCTGCTTCATGTTCCTGGATGGTGGAAATAGACATCATTGGTTAAGTAAGCACCTCTTAATCGTTCCTTCTGGTGGTTGATTACTCAGAGCATCCTGAATGAAATTATGCGTGTTCCCTATTGTTATTGAACCAACACTGTCAGGCAGCACGCTAATAATAGCCCAGGTGGAAGATAATTTTATGAAATGAACACCTTGCTTCCTCTCTCAGACACTATAGTGTATAACTGTGTCAAACGTATCAGCAAGTTATGCTGCCTATGCAATAGTGCTCACCCTAAAAGCACACCAAGCATAATACACACTGTTTTATTTTACGGCCTTTCGAGTTACCAGGATTACAGCATCCTCTGGTAAAGTTCTTTGTGTCTATTGTAGCAACACTAAATCAGTTGCAATATTATCAGTGATTGTGCTGTATACACACTTCATCAATTTTCCTTCATTCTTTCATGGAGTAAAAAATTGTATGACAAAAAAAAAAAAAGAAGTTGATTAGTCAATCTATAATTATAATAAGACTGTAACTGGAATAAAGTCTGTACATTTAAGATATTTATGAAAAAGAATTTGGGGCCTATAAACAAAGTAATCAACTGTATGAAATGCTCTCAGGTGACAATGAATTTAGTTGCCAAAATATCGTGTGACAACGCATTCTTGACTCTGCTAGTCACCCGAGAGCATTTCAAACATTCTCAACACCGAGAAAGAATTCGTTCTTATATAAAGTAATCAACTGTTTTTAAAATTTTTGCCTGTCTGGATTAATGCAAGAACAGCTGTTCAGATTTTGATGGCGTTTTGAATTATGTACAGCCCTTGTTCATGGAGGTAAAATGGAGTATGTTTCATTTTAATCTGTAGTCTGAAAGCTAAGAAATTTAATATAAAAGTTTACACAAATTAGTATCAATTTTTCATTGAACAGTATTTATGAAAAAATTACTTGTTGTGTTTAGTCAAGTCTAAAAATGGAAATGGTTATTTCATTTCTGCGTACAGCATCATATTCAGAAGAATTAACTGGGACACAATTGTTTTAATCTGTGCATTAACTGTCTACATGAAACAGTTGCAGGCATCAGGCAGTATATAGATATAAATAAATAAAAAGAGAGATGAACCAGTACTTGCCACTAGTGACAACATAGAAACTGTTAAATCGTGAATGTAGAATATTTTTGGAGTTGACATGGATCGAGTGGCCAAATTTACCACGACCACTTTACTGATCTAGCTGTCTCCTTCATCAGCTTTCATGAGTAAAGTAAAATCCCAAATTGTTGGGATTTTGTGTTTCTTGTAGTTGCAGTGCTCCTTCCCCTACTTCTCTTTCCTTACATGTATATGTTAATAGGATTACAAATGAAACATCTCTTACTTCTGATAATGGCAGGACAGGGTGATAAAATGTAGCTTTAGTAACAAAGGTAGATTACATTAAAAATAGGCTCATAGACAGCAAAAGAAGTTAGAGACATCTGTTACCTATGAAGGAAAATTATAACTGCTGGCTAAAGCAAGAATTATCTCAGAACAGCACTAGCAAAAAGAGAAATATTAGTTCCAAACATTGATCTAGAACTCAAAAAGAACTTCTTAAGACTATGGAAAACTGCACTTTTTGGAAATGAAACTTGAGATTTCGGAACGCCCAAAAGAACGAACCTGAAGTGGTTGAAATGTGCTGCTATAGCAGGACAGTGAAAAATTGACATATGAAAGTGTTATGGAAAGAATGGATGAGGAATAAAATTTGTAGAAGAGTCTAGCAGAAAGAAGGCACAGGATGGTGGTTCACATTTGAAGTTATGGAAGATTTGTTAGTGAAAAAGAACTTGTAGACAAAGATTAGATTATAATCTATCACCTCAAGTATATTTCTTATAAAGGGTCTGCTAACATGAAAAGATCACACCAGTCAAGCTTCAAATGACACATTTCTTCTCTCTCTCTCTTTTTTTGTAAGTAGTATAACTTTGAATAACAATATTCTGAAAACTTCTTTATGCCTGATGCTCATTGTGATTCTGCACCAACCTCTCTGTCAATTAGGAGGCATAAATCACTTTAAATTATTTGACTATTGCATTACTGAGCAGAGAAAAAGCAGTTAAACTACAACATGGTTCATGGTTACATGATAAATACCAATGAATATGGGCAAGTGATGAATTTATTAAGTTTTAATTTTTATTTGCTTGAGGATTTGCGACTCATTTGCATCAAGGTCAATAGATCTAGTAGATGTTTGACAAGAAATAGGAAGGAATTCTGCCTTGTCCTTTTGACGGTATCATCCTGGCATTCACCTGGAATAATTTCAGAAAACTAAAATTCGGATCTAATGATATGGGCTCATATGATCATTTATGTAATTCCAATAATAATCCATTTTAAAATTTTATTTGAGAGAAGAGAACATCAAATAAACAATATAAAAATGTTCACAGAACATATTTTCCAATGTTTCTGAATGTTATCTTCCAAACTAATATAGACCAGTCATTTCAGTTAACAAAACTTCTTAGTTTTCTGCACGTCAATTGTCATACAGCTAATGGCAATACATATTCAATGAACAGATTTGGTTCAAAGCTAGGATCTTTTAAATTGCATAAATTAATAAGTCTGCATTGTTTCAGTCAGTATTGCACATCTCAAGCCATTTCACAACCTGCACATTCAAAGTAACTTTTAAAAAATTACAACAAATAGAATACTCAAAACATTAACTTAACACTTCTAATATCAACTATTAACGTCATTTGTAATACAAACAAAACAACATGTTAGTGCCCAAAGGAGACTTAAAATGTACAGTTGTTGTTTTTTACATAAGAAAGATTTTTCTGTTAAATATTTATGTTCCTCTTGAAAACACAAACCATCAAGTCAAATATCCCTCACTGGACAAAAATAATGGGGCCAATTTATTTTTATATCACTCTTATATTGAAATGTTAAATCTTTCAGCACAGTAACCACTACTTAATAACCAAAATCAAAGTATATTATCTAAATACTGTGAGAAGGTAAGAAAACTCCTAATCCAAAGTGTACCCCCAAAATAATAGCACAATAAAGACAAAAATATTTTCTAATAAGCTAATAATATCAAAATCTTAGTCACAAGGCATACAGAATATTGCAGCCAATGATTATAGTATGTTAAACTGCAGTTTTATACCATTTGTGCTAGTTTTTTAAGGAAGAGATCTGATATAGGAAAAAATGGTGATTTAACTGTTATTTTTCTGATGGATAAAGCAGTAATATTTACACAAAAACCTCAATGTACCACCTTTCTCACTCTTTTGGTTCAAGTTAGATTACTATGTATTATTATAATAAAGTTCATAAAAGAAATACATTGTTGTTTACAAATATGTTGACAATTTAATTTTTTTAAAAAATGCTACAAGAATGATCAAATTAAAAATGATCACAATGTTATGGCAACTCAGCTATTTCAGATTTTTCACAAATATAAATCCTTATTTCTTATGATCATAGATATTCATGAAAAAAAGTCTTATATTCCTCAGGTAAATTACTTATGTTGGCAATCAGTTGGTTATGATTTTGCAAATACACGAGACACACAAAAAAAAAATGTGGTTGTAAAATGGATATGAAATGTTCTACATTTTTCATTTTTAGTCTTCAGGAAATAAAAGGAATGCCAAATAGCATTAAACAAAAAACACAAAGTAGACATGAGACCCTTGTGTAAAACAACTGGTCCACCGAGTTAAAAGTATCAACCATTCTAACACTGCAGTATCTATTATACAATATAAGCCCTAAATAGTTGACTTTCATCAATATTAAAGCACACACTATTCACAGTTTGTGTCTATTACTTGCACAAGAGGTATCAACTGCTTGAAATAGCTGCAATCTATAGCACACATCTTGTCTTGACTAGCAAGGTAGCACAACTATATAACTACCAACACGGGAAACATTCAGAAGACCATCAAACAGGGTAGAAGAAAGATACAGTGCTATATACAAATAATGGGTTTTGTATCCCCTATCTTTATATACCAAGGTTCATAAAACACAACTTGTCATGCTAGGCATTAAGGTTTTTTTTACATTTTAATCCAGACTTATCCCTAAAGTAGCATAAAAATAACAATCATCATTTTAAAATGGGTAAAATTATTCCATAGTTTACAGTTTTTGTAGCAACAATGATGCATTTCAGTTATTATGTTGATATATCCTGAACTGAGAAAAATTGAAATGCATACAAAAATAGATTAACTTATCCCCATTTGGTCAATTTTCAGGGGAAAAAATTATTTACAGACACTAAAAATATTTTTCATCGTAGGACTTGGTCTTTGCATTAGCATCATGTAGAAATTTTTATGTAAACAACAACTGTGGCATATGTGCATTGATAGCAACAACACAAGCAGCTTAATTGTAAGGGGACTTATAATATTCTTTTTTTTTTCAATTATATTCACATTGTAATTACTGTCAACCATTATGCATGCATACTGTAGTCACTCTGCATCATCATACACAAATAATGAAACAAATGGGAGACAAAAACTTTAAAATATAAGAATTCCAGCATTCATTATTTTCACATGCATTTGCAGAGTTACTTGAAATCTTGATCATGTGGATGGCAAATATAGCTGGTGCTGTCCTATTAAAAAAGAAAAAAAATCTGTTATGACATAAATTTATTACATTTTTATAATAAATTTTAAATTTCTAAATAGATGCACTCTTGTAGGATTTTTTACCTCCCTGAGCTTTCATGTTATCCAGGTTTAATTAATTTGCAGTTTTATTTTCTAGCTGTGTCACACTTTTTCTTTGATTTCTCACCTGGGATCTTCTTCAGGGATTCTCCTGCTTGCTGAAACTGCTTACAAACTATAAAAGGTATAAAATAAGCTTTTAGCAGCAGTTTCTGCAAGCTGAAGAAGATCGTAGGTGGGGACTGAAATGTCGTCAAGATAGAATAAAAGTGTAACAGTTGGAAAACCTGCACAACCTGAATAGTTGAGAGCAAGTTTTTACTGTTATTTTTTCAAATAAGAGTAATCTGAAAAGTTCTTACTTTGACTGTAAATCAGTTTATGCTGCAGTAATAAACAACATCATAATAAACTTATGGCTGCAAAGACTAAAGATAATCAAATCTGGATGAAAGTTAATGTTTGTAGTTTTATGGATGCTTCACCGCCTAGAGTTGAGGCTAAGAACTTTTCAATTGTTTCTGTAGTATAATTTCAGATATTCATTAGGCTTGAAAAATTGTATGTATAAAAATAGTAAAAGCTGTAGTTAATGAAATTATAGTATTGAGAATTTATGGAGGAAGCATTCACATGTAGGTATGATAAATATTAAAATACTGGTCTTCCACACATCACACAGTTAACCATTTAATAAAATTGAATCAGATGTTTTTTTATTATGTTGCAGGACATATTGGTTATTGATAACTTGCCAAATTCCAAAAAAGGAAAACAAAACCTGTTACACACTTTAGAGAAAAGAGGAATCAAATATCACTACAAAATTGCTTTGTTCTTCCATCTTCTTTGAATAAAGGAAGAAAGATGAGAGAACAGCGCAAAATGTTGATAAAAAAGAAACAATGTCTTGCCATTTTAGGAACAACCAGTACTTGTTAGTGTACTAAAATCAATTACTTTTTTTCTTGTTTTTTTGTAAAAGGGAGGCTGAAATTAGTAAGCAACAATTTTTTACAAGTATGATTGTAGATAAACCAGATACACAAATTTAATCTTCAGAATTTTCTTCACTTTCCAGCAGCCCCCTTTTTATATAGCAATAATTTTGTTCAGTGATCCAAGTTTAAGAATTCTCTTGTACAACTCCACTCCTTCTGTCCAGATGCACTGAACTACTGGATTTTGTTTGTCTTTTGCCATCTCACACCATTTTCTTCTTTACAAAAATGAGAGGATGCTTACGATAGAGAAGTTGTGGCAGAACGTTTCATCCAATTTTCTCTGTAGTGAGATGAACATAGCAAACTATGTAGGATGAGTGTGTTAGATGATATTCCCACAATTCAACAATTTTATACAATTCACAGTGGAGGTTTCAAAGTACATGGACTTAATGATTAACTTCTACGTAGTTCTAATGGTGTTCAGTCAGGTAATTATTAAAATACAATGTGTGCTGTTTTCAACAGGTGAAGTAGTTGAGCAAGTTCTGCAGTATACTATGGCACTTGGCTGAAAACCCATCTATATGCAAGCAGTAGAATGAGCAAGGCTCAATTTTCACAAAACAATTAGCATTAATGGGCTAGTTTGGATTCAGGACATTAAGCCACAATACACCCTTCTGCATTCAAGAAAACAGCTTCCACAAGTTTCTCAACAAACTTCACTGTCTTTGTTTTCTTTTTTGTCAGCGGATTTAAATGATGCCATTCCAAACTTTGCTGTTTCATTTTAGGTTCTTAATGGTGGATCCAGTTTTCATTACCTATCACAATACTTATCAAAATCCATTTTCTTCAGTAGTGTTTTTTCTCCTAACATTATTTTCAATCAGTAAACATGGAGCCAACAAACACTTGTGATGCAGATTTAATTAATTTGTGTGGTTTTCCAGCTGTGTCACCATTTTTCTTTGTTTCTGACATTTCAATCCCCACCTGAAATCCTCTTCAGAGCTTCTTCTGGCTTCTTGAAATTGAAGCAAAACAAACCATCTGGATTTATGTAAGAGCTAAGAAAGGTGTAACATAAGTCTTTTGCAGCAGGTGGTGACGGAAACATCAGCATTGTTTGCCACTTGTTCTGGGAGAACTTAATCTTTTCCAAGAATGCCAATAATTTTAAGACTTATTTTTCAATCACTTACTCTTTTAAGTGACTTAATATACAAAGTTAGGCTGAGAAGAAATGCACACAAGCTTGTAGGAAAGTATCCATAAACTGCATGGCTTGGTCTGAGTTTGGGGGGAGTGGGAGAGGGTTTGGATAGAAAGGTATGTTGAGCTACGTGGGGCCGTCCAAGCCCAAGCCATGTAGCTTTTCATATTATTTGTTATAGTTAAAATAAGTTATAGAAAACACAACAGCATGTGAATATTTATTCCCATCATTTAGTTATCTCAGTATGTGATTTACATTAGTCTGACAGAAACAGTGCAAAATGTATTCTGGATTCAATAGGGAAAATAAGCTACTTGCCTCGTGGAGGGGGGGAGGGTTTTTACAGGAGGCCAAAATGGAGCTATATAGTTTATGGACGCTCCCTAGAGCGCAAACGAAATGACCTTCGAAGCGTGCCTAGTGGCACGTGGCCGTAACATTCCTCCTCTATACGCTTGCGCAGGTTTGAGGTCATTGAATTCGCCCAGTGTATTATGAGAAGCAGAAATATGGAGACGTGTATTCAGCGTTATGTCAACACGAGTTAAACAGTGTGCTTTTATCGAATGTTTAACTGCTGAAAAGGTGATCCCTACTGAGATTTATTGTCGTTAAAGGCTTTTTATGGTGACAATGTTGTTTATAGGTCTACTGTAAATTGATGGATAGTAAAATTTTGTAACTGCAAGCCTGTAAAAGTGATAAATGTCGATGTCTGACCACCACCACAGACGATAAACATCACAAACTCGTCAACGATTTGATCAAAAATGACTGCAAACCACTCAAAAGTGTATCGCAAACCATATTGGAATATCCAAGGAATGTGTCAGGTTCATTATTGAACAATTGGGATACCATACATCAGTGTGTACCACACCATCTCGCAGACAGACGTATAGTTTGAACTGATTCCACACCCTCCTTACTCCCCCGATCTTGCACCTTGTGATTTTTATTTTTCCCTCTACTCGAGAGAGAGAGCTAGGGGTAATCATTACACCTCGGACAGTGCAGTAAAGGCAGCTGTCAAATACTGACTTTAAGGAAAGTTGGAAGAATTTTCCAGTGACGGAATAAAAAAAACTTCTTACACCTTGGGAGAAATGTATTAGCATTAACAGTTACTATGTTGATAAATTAATATATGATTCTGAAGCTTAAGTATTGTACTTTAAAGTACTATTTGCCTGATCATGCTATTTGTTTTTTTTTTTTTGTGTTCTACAATGTGTCATTTATTTTCGGCCTACCCTCATACCTGCCCTATTAAAGCCACACTCTGATTTATAGAATGTTTCTATCTATTTTGTCGATTTCTCCCTGAGCAGTCCCCACTCAGAGATCTGATTGGGAAACTATTTAATTTTCATTTCCAGAATATTTTATCTAAGAAGAAGCCATAAATTTTTGTGTAATTTGATAGGGTCATAGGCCTTGGGATGCCATTTTGGTCTTTAATGCAGTGGCTTTCTATTGTATTCTGCATCACTCATTCATTGGTCATTTCCAATTTATCTGCCTTTAGGGACCATTTTCAACACCAAAAGCATAAGGATGGCTTGGACCACTTCCTGCTCTTCTAACATCCTTTAAGGAGGCCAGTAGCAAGTAGTGAATGAGTGCTGATACTGGGAACTATTCCGTTACCAGTGCCCTGTCCACACTGTTATCAGTTCTAAAATGTCAGTCTGTTGAGGCTGCCAGACTTGTGGTATGCATTTGCACTATTGTTTTGCTTTTTCTCCTACTTTACACTGGCAATGAGTTTTATATTTTATTAATTTCCTGACTACTGTTGGTAACATCCAATCTTATATATATAAATAGATGTTTGTTTTCCTATATTTCACTTTTCAGCAAACCACTACCTAGCACAGATCACTAGTGTTTGTGTGTGGAAGTAGCATGGAGTTTCCTGTCGTGCACAACATTGGCCGAATGCTGATAGCTGTGGGGATGGGGGAGATATGATGATTAAAGTTGGTCAATGCAGGGCATTTTCATATTTCGACCAAAAATTTGTGCCTCCTTATACTTCTCTTTCCTGCCACAACTACATAGCATAGACCATTGGTGTTAGTGTGTGGTAGTAGAATCCTGTCCCTTGTCATGCACTATGGTTGTTAGATGTCGGTAGCTATGGGGGTGTGGGAGATATGGAGGTTGAAAGAGGTCAACCTGCGGCACTTTCAAATTTCTACCAAAAACATATGTGTCCCTGTATATCACTTTTCAGCCAAAACTATGAAGCACAGATCACTGGTATTTGTATGTGGTAATAACACAAAGTCACCCATCAATCACAACAGTGGCCGAATTTCGGTAACTTTGGGAGTGTGGGAGGTAAGGTGATTGAATGGGGTCGATCAAGCATATTTTGGTATTTCGTCCAAAGACGTGTGTCCATAAATTTTACTTTGCTGCCTGACCTACATAGCGCAGATGACTGGCATTTGTGTGTGGCATTAGCATCAAGTCTTCCATCGTGCACTATGGTTGTTAGATGTCGGTAGCTGTCAATCCAAATTATTTACAAACACGAATGAAGTCGTGGGTACCAGCTAGTTTTTAAATATTATCTACCACTCACTTCACTTTAAGCCAGCTATGTCATAGTAATTCCACTATTTAGACCTCCATATGACATGTTAGCCAATATTCTAGTAAAAAATACTCTTAAACCAGAAAATAAGTATTTCAGCATAAAAATCAAGTTCATGTGACAGCCAAAGAAGATCACAAAAACTTATTTAAATTAATTCCCTGAACACAACTTCATAATCAAGTTCATAATTTGCAATGATTTACTCATTAATTTCTTAAATTGTCTGCAAGTAGTAGACTGATAATATATATCCAAATATTAGTTCAAAGCAGAATGCAATATCCACAGGTGGCAGAAGCTTCTCACATCAACTCATTTTGCATAAAGTAGCAGACTGATGATATACATCCAAATATTAGTTCAAAGCAGAATGCAATATCCACAGGTAGCAGATGCTTCTCATATCAACATATTTTGCATAAAGTCCACATTTAACATGTTATTTTGCAGAAATAGAAAGGAGACTTTTAGTTTAATAATTCAAAAATTACTTGTTAATCTATTCTAAGAATAAAACATCTTCACGATCCATAGCCCAAGGAACTTACCATATTTAAATTAAAAAATTCCACTTGTCTATAGTTTACCATGTCACAGAGAAAAGAATTTCAAGAAGGCCTGTGGTGGTATGGGTACATAAAGAGTATTCTTGTCCACATTCTCAAGCTTTTCCTGGAATTCTGGATCTTGGTCAATAATACAAGGGTGTCCAATAGACTTCCAAAATAAGCATCGACAACTGCGGCAGAGTTGTATCATTTCTGCATATTCTTCTTTCAAGCCGAAAGTTCTGGAAAAACAAATCAAGCAAAACTTTCCTTGAAATGACCACTTATGATGGATGATATAAATCCATCACTTGTGATAAATCAGGACAGAAAGGCAGTGGTGAACACATATAACAATATTTCAGTACTTATCATATTGAGGTGAGTAGATGTGATGTGTCCCATGGTGAGGGAATCAGATGTGCACACACTGACCCTCACTTGAGAGAAATCATGGCAGATAGGAAAAGGATATTATCAATTTGGGGTATATTAGATTACCAATGACTATGGGTAAATATTAGTGCTGGAAGTGGGACAAGATACAGAAAGTAATGAAAATAAGTTAAAAGAATAAACATACAGTACATAGAAAATAAATGACTTGCCAGTGGGGCTCAGTGCATTGAGATACCACACACTCGATTGGGGAGGTACGTGGGACTAAACACAAGCCCAGGCTGTCCTCATTATGGCTTTTAGGCAGTTTCCCCACAATCATCTATCTGAATGTTGGAATGGTCTCCTATCTCCACCTCATAAACTAAACATTTACAAATAAAATATACACTTATCATACAGAACACACAAAGTTACATGTTTTGCAGACAGATTGTAACACAAGACTTTCCTTCAATAGATTAAGTATGCCAATCCTAACAGGTCCGGTTAGACTTTGGGCAGGAATATGTTCCTCCCCCCTCTCTAATGATTCACACTGGCCACCTGTGGTGACCAGGTTCTATGTGATCCTTGATGGCTTAGCCAGAGAAAATAAATTTTAAATTTATATATTAGTGAATAAATAATTGTCAGGTTTTATAAGAAGTTGAAGCCAGATGGATGCCTGGTGTTATGGATATACAGTAGCGACAATAAGTATTTTGACAAACACATTTTCCCCGCTGGAGGGCGCAATGTGCATCGACCGGCTAACCCCTGTCTATGTTTGGTCACTCTGCGGCAGCAGACAACTGTGCAAATACCTGTATCAGAGTTCAGCGTTACTGTGGTGAGTATACAACCGATACTGTCAGTTTGATCGGACAAAAAGTATTTTGACACTTCAGTTTACTGATACAGAACAATTGTTTTACCCCGCTTATGTGCGTTATATCGAATACTCTTTGTTTACACAGGTTTCAACATGCCGAAAGTGAAGGAATACTCTCAAGATTTAAAAGACGCCGTAATCAGTGCTATTCGGAAAGGCAAGACTCAGGCTCAAGTTGCGAAGGATTTTGGTTTGCCTAGGCAAATCGTAAACATTTGGAAAATCAAGCATCAGTCAACAGGGACAACAGATAATAAACAAAGAGCAGGTAGGCCCTGTAAAATAACGCCTCGGACCAAGAATCTTATAAGAAAGCTCTCAAAGGCCGATCCAAAGAAGACAGCCGTCGACATTAACAAAGAATTGCGGGAATATCACAACGTGCAAATTTCAAATAGTGCCGTCAAATTAATCCTAAGGGAGTCAAATCTTCATGGCCGATGTCCCAGTAAAAAGCCTTTAATATCGGCGAAGAATAGGAAAGCCCGACTTGAGTTCGCGAGAGACCACCAAAACTGAACCCCTGAGAAGTGGTCCCATGTGCTCTGGAGCGACGAAAGTAAATTCAATTTGTTTTCTTCTGATGGGATTCGGTATGTTCGACGCCCAATTAATGCCAGAAACAATGTGCGGTATCAAGTTCCAACAGTGAAGCATGGCGGTGGGCATGTCATGGTGTGGGGCTGTTTCTCGCGTTTATGTGTCGGTCCGCTAGTCCCTATTGAGGGGATTATGGATCGGTTCAAATATTGTGAAATTCTGCAATCACACATGTTGCCTCATGCTAAGGGTAAAATGGGACAAAATTGGGAATTTCAACAGGATAATGATCCCAAACACACCTCTGCCCATGTCACGGACTTCATGAAAAGAAGGAAGGTGAGGACGATGAAGCGGCAAAGCCAAAGCCCAGACCTAAATCCAATTGAGCACTTGTGGGAGGAGCTAGACCGAAGGATTCGGCAATGAAAATTTGCAAATCGCGCCCAGCTATTGGAGTGTTTACTTGAGGAATGGAGAAAAATTCCCGAGTCGCTTGAACGCCCTCGTAGACGCCATGCCAGCGCGCTGTGCAGCGGTAATCAAGGCTAAAGGCTATGCTACTAAGTACTAAGCATAGACTGAATTTTCTTTGATTTTTGACGTTTGGATAAATTTTGTACGTATTGTAATATTGTAAGTAATAGAAAATAATGTTCCTTTTCTTATGAAACTAAAGCAAATAGAGCAGTAGAAAAAGTGACATAATAATTGTAAGGAAGTTCCTTTAATAAAGTTTATTTTTCCTATAAAATGTGTTTGTCAAAATACTTATTGTCGCTACTGTATTTTGAGCTAGAGCACATCAGAAGTGGTTGTAGTTGTTTAAATTGTTCAAATTGTGGAAACTAACAAGTGCTGCTTCTGGATGCTCTATGTTGTTGCTGTAAACTGTTTGTATGTGGCCATTCATTCTGTTTAAAAGTTGGTATATGTTTGTGGTAGTGCATGTCCTATAATAGAAAATGTTTCCACTGTAGACAGGTCCGAGTAAGTTGAGTACATGCTGCAGAAAGATCTGTTACATGGGAAAAATCTGCAAGGCATTTCTACTTAATTTAAGTTACTGTGGTGCAAGATACTCTTGTGACTGGGTGGCCTGCTATGGACTGGACAAGATTCTGTGAAGAGATGTAGATCTGCGGGTCACCCCTGCTGTCTTACTGTGGCTTCTGGTTCATGTGCTGAGGATTGATGTGTGCACATCAAATTCCCTCACCATGTGTCTTGTCTACCCACCTGAATCGGGTTTACTACTGAAACACTGTAATATATATTTATCTTTTTCATGTCTTGCCTTTGTTAATGGTAAGTATTCAGTTTAGTTTACCTATCCTTCATTATTTTCACTGAACAAACCTATTATTTATACTCTCTCAACAGTTAGTCATCTAGACCACAATGTTTAGAAATGATTGATTTTAAATAATATCTTGAACTCAGAAACTACTCAACATTTTGATTTAATTGTAATTGTTCTTATTTCTTGTTAACATCACGATGCATATACATTTATAATAATCTGTAGATTGACACATCCTCAGAAGCAATCACTTCTGTGCCATATAATATACTACAAACACAAGCTTTTTAAATTACTGATGTTCAAATGATGTTAAGTTCACTGTTAAATCATAAGAAATTAGTTTATTTTCTCAATACTATTTTTTTGATTCCATAAACTAATTAGACAACCTAATAACAAAATGGTTAGTTCTCCATATAATTCTTACATAAGATCAAAGTTTCTCTCAGCATTGAGAATTAATATAGTCTTTTCGGGTGACTAGCCGAGTGAGCAGGGTGTTTTCACGTGATATTTCGGTGATCGGAAACTCTGTCACCATCTTCTGAAGTGCCGGATGGTGTGGAAGGCTGGGATCTTTATAGCTTCAGAGGTGGCCGAATGCGTGCAAGGTAGACATGTATGCAGCTGATTGGCTGACTCAGTTGACACCTGGGCAGTGGAGTGGGGTTAACACCAATAGGTGCCAGGTGCAGGCTCAGTTGGTTTGTATCTACATCTACATCCATACTCTGCAAGTCACAAACATTGTGGGTAGCAGATGGTGCTAAGCACCAATCCTAAACCCGCGCATTCCAATCCCGAATAGCGCGAGGAAAGAAGGAATACATAAAAGCATCCGTACGGCATCTTATTTCTCTAATCTTATTCCTCCGGTCATTATGACCTAGATAGGTTGGCGGAAGAAGTATTTCATTACACTCGAAATTTAAATTTATTCGCATATTCTCCAATAAATTTGAATGCAAGCTACGTCGTCTGTCTTCCAAACTATCCCAGCCCAATCTATGTATCAATTCTGTGACGCTTTCATAAGGGCTGTAGTAACCAGTCATGAATCGAGCGGCCCTCCTCTGCACCCTCTCCACTGAGTCAATCAGAACCTTGTGATACGGATCCCAAACTCCACAACAGTAATCCAGATGGGGACGCACTAGTGTTCTATACGCTATCTCCTTTGTATGAGCATTACAATTCCTCAAAATACGACCTATGAATCGCAATTTAGAATTCGCCTTGCCTACGACGAAAGTTATGTGCATGTCCCATTTCATGTTGCTTTGTACTATCACTCCCACATACTTCAGGGAATCAACCGTGTCAACAGCTGTATTGTTTATTTTGCACTCATGAACAAGCTGATTCTTTTTGTTACTTATCCGCATTGCTTTCTGCTTTTTGCAATTAAGTGTAAGCTGCCATTTACGGCACCAATCGAAAATAGCATCCAAATCACGCTGATTTTCTAAGCAATCGTCGGAGCACCTTATTTCACTATAGATAACTGCATCATCGGCAAACAATCGCAATCAGCATTTGACGTTATCACCTAGATCGTTTATAAATATTAAGAAAAGAAGTGGACCTATTACACTTTCTTGAGGAACGCCCGAAGTAACATTTATCTTAGAAGAGGCTTCCCCGTTGACAACGACATACTGTGATCGATCAGTTAGAAAATCACGTATCCACTCGCAGATCTGAGCCGAAATACTGTAAGCTCGAATCTTCGCTAAAAGTCAGTTGTGTGGTACAGAATCTTTCTGAAAATCCAAGAAAACTGCATCAACTTACGAACATGCATCGATAACTTTCATTACGTCATGGGAAAATAGGGCTAATTGTGTTTCACACGATCTCTTCTTCCAAAATCCGTGTTGACATGGTGTAAGTAACTCGTGCTCATCTAGAAACTTCATAATGTTCGAACATATTACATGCTTCAGAATTCTGCTTCAGACAGATGTTAGAGATCTGGGTCGATAATTCCTAGGATCACTCCGATCTCCTTTCTTGAAAACGGGAATTACCTGGGCTATTTTCCAGCTAGAAGGTACTTTTTTCTCTTCTAAAGATTCACGGAATATATCTGACAGAAATGGTTCAATTTCCTCCGCGTATTCCGAAAATACTCTTACCAGTATACCATCGGGACCCGGCGCTTTTCCCCACTTCAGGAGTTTTAATTGCTTTACAATACCTATGCTATCAATTTCTATCAGATCCATTTCTAATTCCACACGATGTGGTAAAGTGGGGATGCCTTCCATGTTTTCGCGTGAATGAATTTTTGAATTCGGTGTTAAAACGGTAGCCTTTTTGCGGCTGTCTTCAACTTCCCATCCGTCTTTTATTAGAACTGGCTGATTGTTGCCACTACAACTAACTTTTTTTACATACGACCAAAATTTCTTAGGGTTTTCAGTGAGGCTCTTAGAGAGAGGATTGGCACGAAAGTCATTAAAGGCCTTACGCATCGCATTCTTAACGTGTCTCCTTATCTCCTCTAACTTATCTAACCCAATCCGAAGCATCGTCCTTTTTGATCGTGCATGTATCTTCCTTTGGTTTTTGAGTAACCTTTTAACCTCCCGTGTGTACCATGGGGGATCGTTCCCTTCCCTGATTGTCCGTTTCGGTATATGCAAGTTCCTACCTTCCCCGACTATACGTAAGAATCGATGCCACCTCTCTTCAACAATGCCTCCTGCTACTAACAAGGTATGGTAATTATGCCTCAAATACACTCTAAAACACTCTTTTGAAGCCTTTTCGAATCTGTAAACGATCCTTTCTTTTCTCTTTTTGCACGTGGTTGTTAGTATTACTGTAGCAATTACAGCTTTGTGATCACTTATTCCCTTGGTGGTAGAAACATCCATGAATAATTCAGGCCTATTTGTAACGACTATATCCAAAATATTTTTGCTACCGTTGAGGCATCATGTTGGTTCAGTTACGAGCTGCTCAAGATTGTGATCTGAGAAGAGGTCTAGAATGATTTCGCAAGCTGCTTTATCCCTACCCCCAGTCACGTGAATATAATTAGTCCAGTCGATATGTGGCAAGTTAAAGTCACCACCTAGCATTAACGTATGGTCCGGAAATTACCGAGCTATATTATTTACATTATTTCTTAAGGCCTCGGCAATATTTACGCTTGCATCTCGTAGACAATAGAAGGAGCCTATCCTAGCTAAGTTGAGCTTGATCCATATAATTTCGCAAACAGTATCAACATCTATTTCGCTACATGGGACGTACTTACTAACAGCTATAAATACACCACCTCCTTGGGAATGCAACCTATCCTTACGGAAAATGTTCAGGCTATTATTAAAAATTTCGGCGGAACTTATATCCGGTTTTAACCAACTTTATGCGCCTATTATGATATCAGCATCTGTACTACGAATAACGTTATCGAGTTCAGGCTGTTTATTACAAACACTGCTGCAGTTAATTACTAGAACATTTAATGTTTGAGATTCTTTTAAGCTACCCCTAACACACGGTGCTGAAGTTATCTTGGCTGTCAGTAACTGAATTTCTTCCTCAGGGTCATCCTCCATCAGCCTAAAAAAAAAACCAATGCACTCCACACGGCCCATGCCACCCATGTAGCCGATTCTCATGTGTAGTCTATCCAAGGGATCCCTACAAGACTCAACACCAGGAGGAAAATTAAGGAATCTGCAGTTATGACTATCACAGAAAACGCCATAATCTCTGGTTCAGCCCCTCAACATGGCTCTGAACCAGAGGACCACAGTCAGTCCTTTCAACAATGCTGCAGATGGTTAGCTCAGCATAAATCTTGCGGCTAGTGGCCACAAAGTTCACCCTTTCTGCAAGTCACCCGAAGGACAAGAAGATAACCTCCGACCCTAGGCGGCAGGCATCATTGGTGCCTACATGAGCCACAATCCGCAGCTGGCTGCACCCCGTCCATTCAATTGCATCCGGGATGGCCTGTTCCACATCTCAGATCAGACCACCCGGAATACACAATGAATGGATACCAGGTTTCATCCCCGACCTATTTGCCATTTCCCTAAGGGGCTCAATAAAGCACCTAACATTGGAGCTACCGACCACTAAAACTCCCTTCTACAGATGTCCAGACTTAGCGGGCTGTGGGGCTGCCAACGCACAGGCCGACGATTGCAGGACAGAATCAGTTCCAGACAATGCGTCAAACCGGTTGGACAGTGGTACCAGCTCGCCTTCCTGGGAATCAGGCTTGCACGACTGCCCCCGCATGTGGCGTCAACGTCCAGAAACCACACCCCAGCCACCACTAGGCGACGGCCGCAAAGATTCCGACGTCTCCTTCTGGACTGCAGGTACGATGACTGGTATGGGAGAACCTGAGAGCCGCTCAGCTTCTACAGGGTCACCAATACCGCATCCACTGCACTCACTTGCGGCAGCTTCCAGCTGTGTAACTCTAGTTAACAAAGCTGCAAGCTGGGTGCGCAGATCAGTCACCTCAGCCTGCATCTGCACACAACAACCACAGTCCCTACACATACTACCTTACAAAAACAAAATCTAAGGAGTACACAAAAAACGGACTCACTATACGTTATCAATAGGAGGCATTTTGGCAATAGCCAAATATACAAAGATGAAGCTTAAGCTAACTGCGCACTTTAAATTAACACTGGAGGTACTACTTCACATTTCGGTTGCCGACGGTTGCTGGAGATCAACTAGCTGCTACTCTGCAACGACAGAAATTATTCAAAGATAAAATCTAACTACAACACTTTAAATAAAATATACAGAACTGGCGGCACTTGACTCGACGGTTGCTGGGGATCAGCTAGCTGCTACTCTGCGACAACAGAAATTATTCAAAGATAAAATCTAACTACAACACTTTAAATAAAATATACAGAACTGGCGGCACTTGACTCGACGGTTGCTGGGGATCAGCTAGCTGCTACTCTGCGACAACAGAAATTATTCAAAGATAAAATCTAACTACAACACTTTAAATAAAATATACAGAACTGGCGGCACTTGACTCGACGGTTGCTGGAGATCAACTAGCTGCTACTATGTGACGACAAAAATTACTCAAAGATAAAATCCAACTACAACACTTTAAATCAAATATACAGAAATGGCGGCACTTGACTCGACGGTTGCTGGAGATCAACTGGCTGCTACTCTGCGACGACAGAAATTATCCAAAGATAAAATCTAACTGCAACACTTTAAATAAAATAAACAGAACTGGCGGCACTTGACTTGACGGTTGCTGGAGAACAACTAGCTGCTACTATGTGATGACAGAAATTATTCAGAGATAAAATCTAACTACAACACTTTAAATAAAATATACCTAACTGGCAGCACTTGACTCGATGGTTGCTGAAGAACAACTAGCTTCTACTATGTGACAACAGAAATTTTTCAAAGATAAAATCCAACCTGCCCTACCTGTACCTACTGTGTTGCGGATACCTCGCCACACTGGCAACCTACCGCATCAATAACTGGTATCCAAGCTTCACTTAGTTGGTACCCACAGCCTCCGTTGACAAGATTGGGCATGATGCGAATTTCAACTGCTTCGGTCAGAATAGTGTCCCAGAAGTTTCTAGTGTTTTCAAAGTTGAAGCCGTGGTCTTGTTCAAGGCTGTGTTCTGCCACCGCAGATTTATCACTCTGCCCCAGACGCACTTGTCGGGCATGTTCCAGACATCGTTGGTTTATACACCATACCATATGCGCTATGTATCTTTTTCTTAATTCATAAGGAATGCTATAAACTCTCAGCATTTCTAGAGCAAGATCATCTTTGGCAGAGTGTAAGATGTTTTTCCGTTTCAGTGGCTGCAGGAAAATGGTCTTAATCCCATTTTTCGCCAGAACTCTACCAATCCTCGACATTACAGCACCACAGTATGGCAAGAACCCTAGGCATTCCTGTGGCTTGTTTTTGGTGTTATTAAGCCTGTGTCTCAGTTCCCAGAGTGCCAATCTTATCCAATGTTCCGAGTATCTGTTGCTTCTCAAGGTCTGATGCAGATTATTAACTTCCCCCGATAGGTTGTTGGCATCACATATCACTCACGCTTTGTGCATTTGTGTAGTGAGCACTGTCTTGCATTGTGCTGGATGGTGTGACTACGTGCATTCAGGTGCGTAGGATTTCTGTACACCAAGTGTCCCATCTGGTTTCCTTTCTATAAGAATATCTAAGCAAGGAAGCCAGCCTTTCTCTTCCACCTCCATTGTGAACTTGTTCTTTCTGCTGCTGTTCAGGTGATGGACAAAACCTTGCAGACTGTCCCTATCATGTGGCCAAACACCAAAAATGTCATCCACATAATGGTAAAAGGTGCTGTGCTTCATGGGAGCACTTGCTAAAGCTTTATCTTCAAAGTACTCCATGAAGAAATTTGCAATCACTGGTGACAAAGGGCTGCCCATGGCCACTCTATCTACCTGTTCATAGTGTACAGGAAGTATGATGATTTGAGTAACAACTCAACTACCCCAGGCTCAAAATGCTGTTCTAATAGAGCCAGTGTATCATTCAGAGGGACCTTGGATAAATAGAGACACCACATCGAAGCTCATCAGTAAATCTTGCTGACCCAGGCGCCATTCCTTGATGATGCCTATAAATCTTGCGGAGTTTGTCACACGGTGAGGACAACTTCCTACAAATGGGGTCAGCAGCCCAGTTAAGTATTGGGCCAGAAGGTAAGTACCTGAGCTGATGGCATTCACTATTGGCTGCAGTACCTTCTTTAATGATCTTAGGTAATCCATAGAGCCTAGGTAGAACAGCCACACAGGGTTGTAGCCATATCACTGTATCCTCCGGCAGACCAGATTTTTTGATGGAGTGGCAATGGGCAGCCCTTTATCACCAACGATTGCAAATTAGATAACGCTTTAGTAAGTGCTCTCAGGAAGCCCAGCGCCTTTTACCGTTAAGTGGAAGACACCTTAGCTGTTTTGCCACACGATAGGGACAGCCTGAAAGGTTTTCTCAATCACCTGAACAGCATCAACAAGAACATCAAGTTCACGGTGGAGATGGAGGTGGAAGAGAAAGGCTGGCTACCCTTGTTAGATATTCTTAATGAAAGGAAACCAGATGGGAGACTAGGACACTCTGCTTACAGAAAACGTATGCACACCGACTTATACCTGAACATGCATAGTCAACACAATCCAGCACAAAGCAAGACAGTGCTCACCATGCTAGTGCACAGAGCACAAGCGATATGTGATGCTGTCAGCCTACCGGGGGAAGTTAATCATCTACGTCAGACCTTCAGATGCAACGGGTACTCAGAACATCAGGTAAAATTGACATTGGGAACTGAGACAAAGGCTTAATAACACTAAGAATGAGCCACAGGAACGCGTAGCCTTCTTGCCATACTCTGGTGCTTTAACATCGAGGATTGGTAGAGTTCTAGCAAAAATGGGTATAAAACCATCTTCCTGCCACCAACGAAACTGAAGAACATTTTGCACTCCCCCAAGGTTGATCTTGTTCTCCAAATGCCAGGAGTTTATAGCATTCCTTCTGAATGTGAAAATAGATATGGTGCATAAACCAGTGATGTCAAGAACAGACCCGACATGTGAATCTGGGGCAGAGCGAGAAATCTGCAGTGGTAGAACACAGCCTTGAACAAGTCCATGGCTTCAACTTTTAAAACAGCAGGATACTGGTGTGTACCAGATACTTCTGGGACAGTATTGTAACCGAATCAGTTGAAATTTGTATCATGCCCAATCCTGTCAACCTGGACTGTGGGTACCAACTAAGCGAAGCTTGGATGCCAGTCATTGATGTGGTAAGTCACCTGTGTGGTAGATATGCGCAAAATGGCGAGCGAAAACCAACTGAGCCCACACCTGGCACCCACCAGCACTACCCCCACTCCACAGCCCAGGCGTCGACTGAGCCAGCCAATGAGCTGCGTGTACATCTACCTTGAGTGCACTCGGCCACCTCTGAGGCAATAAAGGCCCCACCCAGCCTTCGCCGCATCCGGCACTTCACCAGAAGATGGCAACAGAGATTCCAATTGCTGAAATATCATGTGAAAACACCCTGCTAACTCAGCTAGTCACCGGAGAAGACTATATCATATAATTATTAATAATTACTATTATGCTGATCAGAAACTGTTCGCAATTTAACTTTCCAAGATAAGAGATTGTTGAAAGAAATAACTTTCTTGCAGTTTTATACTTGCAGTGTTCCTTTTAAATGGAATTTATGAGTTCACTGCAACTCGCATCAATTTTCTTCAAATGCACTTGGCAGAGTACTTTTATGTACTTAATTGTATGATTTTTGGCTGGAGACTGACTAAATTACCAAAAGTTGTTAGCACAGGGATATTCCTGGTGTGCAATAGCCAATCTATGCTGACTCTTACACAAATGGGTGTATTAATCAAACGAAAATTTATTTATAAAACATAAGTTAAATTATTAAAATATGTCCAAAAACCTTTCATTTTTGAGTTATTGATGAAAGGACAGTTTACAATGACACATTATGTGTTTGACATTGTCAGCTTTTAAGGAAATATTTTAAATTTCCACAACACTGAAGCTCATAACTAATGTTTAAAATGTCCTCCAAATACTTCTGTACATTCATGCACTTGTCAGATCATGGACTGACATACCCTTCCAAATCCTCCTGGATGTTTTCAAATGGTTTTTCATGCATCCATGCAGTGTCTCTGCATTTGGAATGTCTGTTGCATACACCAATTGTTTTACATGACCCCACAGATAAAATTCCAAACCACTGAGGTCAAGGGAATATGTAGGTGTTGGAAGTGTTCCTCCTCTACATACCCATTTTCCATGATAGATATCAGCTAGAACATGTTGAGCATTGTGACTGAAATGTGCTGGGACCCCACCAAGCATAAACCACATGTTTCCTCTTATTTTCAGGAGCACATCTTGCAACAAGTCTGGTAGAATGTTCTGATTAAAGTTCTTGTACATTACACCTGTAAGATGTACTGGAAGCAGTCATCTACAATTCCAGCCCATGCGGTAATCTTAAGCTGATGCTGGTGTTTGGCCAGAATTGAACCACAGGTTTATTCATCCACCCACAAATGTTGGTGGTGAGTATTCATTATTCCATCTCAAATGTTGCCTCATCTGCAAACAAGACCGAAGACTGGCAGCTTGTACAACTAATCATTGAAAGAGTTCTCCCGTGATGTATGATCACGAGGTGGACGACCCTCCACATGTTGAAGATGATATGGATACTTGATCTGTTCATGAAGTACCCTTCAAGCAGTACTATGTGATGTATCACTTGCTAGGACCACCTGTTGTGTGCTAATACCTGAATCTTCTTTGACAGCCTGTAGTATGTGTTGTTCTGGATCAGGCTTACAAGTGACTCTTGATCTTTTTGAATCCATTGTTTCCAGTAAAGGTCCTGTCTGAGAAATATGATGATAAACAGCAGCAAGGTTATCTGCCTTTGGTTTGGAATCACTGCCTGATAAAGATGTGCAGCCTCATGTCAATTACCATTTGTGAAACCATACATGTAAATCATATCTGCCTGCTCACAAAAAGAATATCCCACAATGGTTAAATGGGACATTACTACACAAGTGAAGCGGTGAAGACAATCTAACCACAAGTGTAAATACGTGTCCATGGCAACACATTGCAATTGAATTAATTAGAAAAGTGACTTGTAGCAATAACATACTTGATTATTTAGTAAAATTACTGGTTACAATCTTACCTTGTTGTATACTATCTCACTTTCATCATTAATTCAAAAATGAAAGATTTTGTAGACGTTTGTTTATATGGACTTTTTTCATTATTTTGGTGAGAGCAAAAGAATTTTTGAAATACTGTATAAATTACCGAGTAATGACAAAAGGTTGTATAGACAACCGTATATTGCTTGCAGCTTTGTATCATACTATAACACTATGCAAAAGTGCTAGGCTTTCAGTACTATAATACACTTCATGCCTGATGGTGCTGCCTCTTTTTATGCTTTATTTGGAAGTTAGAAGTAAGATACACTGTCTCACTTCAGCTTTATGGAAATTCAAAGATGGTTGGATTGGAAGAAAATTTAATAATGTGGTTACTATTTTTATTAAAAATAAATTCATATCTAGCATATTAAATCATTTAGCTAATCCTGATATCAAGATCATAGCATCAACAGCCCCAGTAAGAGGTCATGGTCTAAAATCAACCAAGTGGAATGGTCGATTTGAATTAGTTGTTTACATAAATTAATATAAAAATATTTAGAGTTTGTGAATACAATTATTTAAAATATCTGGCCATTAATAATTTCATCGTGCATAGATTCCAAGAACCATTACTGAACAAGGTTATAAGCACAGGAAGTAAAAGAAAATCTAAATATGTGTATGAAGAATAACCATAGTTATAAATAACAAAGTATAGGGAAAACAACTCATCACTCACCAGTGTTGAAGGCTACGAGTGATAAACATACACAACAAGCAAAAACAAATACAGTATTTCGGTTGTCAACTTTAATCATGGTTTATGAAATGGGCCATGTGGTTCGGGAGGTATGCACACACCGAAGTTTACCACATGATCAATTTTACTCGGGAATGAGAAAGATGATATATATGCATCAGAAAATAACACACCTACAGAAATTTGACACAAGGAGGATCAGGGAATCTAACCTGAGAGAAGAATGGGAGAAAGAACAAGCAGATACCTGGGAAAAATTCCATACCAAATTATACAAAAGGCCAAAATACTAATACCATTGAAAAAGAATACAAGACATCCTTGGTGGGATTCAGAATGTGAGAAAGCACTATCGGAATGCAAAGAAGCTTTTCTTAAATACAACAGCAAAAAATCAGAGGAAAACTTGTAGCACTTTAATGAAATCCAGAAAAAAGTAACAAAAATAATCAGATAAACCAAGAGAAAGTACCAAAAGGAGCAACTGGATTCCATTGAAGAATATTTCCGCAACTACAATACCCGACACTTTTTATAGAACTTTCTCAGGAACAATCCAAGGATATACTCCTCAAAACTTGTGCATCAGGAAATCAGATGGAAAGCTCGCACTAACTAATCAGGAAAATTGTCGAGAATTGTCAAAATACTTTTTTGAACAGCTCAACTGCACTGAGCCCCCATCAAGATTCCTGAAGGAGACCCCCACCTATACCTATCCGGAATCCCCACCACCATCACAAGAAGAAATCTACAGCCATATTCTCAAACTTAAAAACAAAATAGCACCTGGAGAGGATGGTATCAATGCGGAACTATTGAAAAATCTTGGACCAAATTCTCTTTAAGAACTCACACAAATCATTACAGAGATCTGGCAGACAGAAATCAGAATACTGGAAAACCACCCTCATTCACCCACTACATAAGAAAGGAGATAAAACGGACGTCAACAACTATCGAGGGATCTCCCTACTTCAAGTTGCATACAAAAATCTTTCAGCCTGTCTTCTCAAAAGAGTGCAAGAGCAACTCAACCACAAAGTTGGCTTCCACACCAGTTGGAGTTGCATAGAACAAATATTCAATTTAAAAACTACACTAAAATATAAAGGAACAGTGCAGTCCTTTGTAGATTTCAAAAAGGAATATGATTCAATCAGCCGACAATCTCTCTTCAACATCCTCGAAGAGCAATGGCTCGATCCAAAAACCCGAAACCTCACTAAAAAACCTCCAAAGTGAAATTTATGGGAGAGATATCTGAACTGTTTCAGATCAATACCCGCATTCGACAGGGTGATGATCTGTCCCCGATACTCTTCAACCTTGTTCTGGATAAAGTCATCTGAGAATGGGAGAAAGAACTTAAACAGCAAAACTATTGGAAACCTATACAACTAGGATGACGCAAGAATGGTATTAAAATTTCCTGCCTAGCTTTTGCAGATGATTTAGCCATACTAGCAGATGATGAGATCACAGCAATTAAACAGATAAAAACTCTCAAAGAATGCGCTGAAAGAGTAGGCTTACAAATATCGTTCCAAAAAACCAGTTCATCTGCTCAAAACTCCACACTCAAAATATCGACAGATTGAGAGAGTCCCATATTTCAAGTATCTGGGAAAAATTATCGAACCCACAGGAGGAGAGGAAATAGCACAGAAAGTTCGCATGCAAAACCTTAGGAGAGCCTACGGTAGAACCTATAACATATATAATAAAACATGTTTCTCCATATATACAAAAGTAAGACATTACAACACAGTTATCAAACTTGAAGCCCTGTACGCCAGCGAAACTCTAACACAACACAGGAAAGGTGACCTAGAAAGCCTTTTGAAAGAAGAACACAAAATTATAAGAAAGATCCTTGGCCCAGAATAAACAGATGACGGATATAAGACTTAAATCTCGAAAGACAACAGAAACACTGTCAAACCTCACAGCAGATATCAGGAAATGAAGCGTAAGATTTTATGGACATGTCCACAGACTTCCAGCAATGAGACTGATTCATAAAATTGTGACATACATAGAACAGCTAAAAACTATGCCCTGGGTCCAGCAGATCAAAAAACCCAACATAAACTCATCAGAAATTGTAGACAGGCAAACATAGAGAGAAAAAATTAACAAATGGGAAGTACCGCCAGAGAATGAAGTCACTAAGAGACCGGGGATGAAGTTGACTGAAGAAAGGAAGAGAATCCACGGAGAAAAAATGAAAGCTATATGGAAAATTAGAAAACTGAATCGTTAATGCTTTGCGTGATCTGACAGGGTCCAATTGCAGATAATAATAATAATAATAATAATATATCTAAGGTGGTGAGAAAATTAACATATATACAAAAGGGTACACAGTGTTGATAAATAAAAATAAATAAAAAATGTGGAAGAAATTTGTTAAAATTATTACTAGTTAAAAATAAAAATAACCATAATTGCATGAGCTCGTACTTGCGAAGTTTGTGGTAAGTGTTTTGCCAGTCATGAGGGGAAGACTGGCTGGCCTGTATAGACTGGATTTGTTGTTGTGTGAAGTGAAATTGGCAAAGTTCACGCCAGATGCGCTGCTCATCAATGAGGCGACGCATAACACTGTATGCTTGACCACTACTCTCCAAGTCTTTGTGGTCAGCTAGTCGTAGCAGGACTTCTCGAACACACTCCTCTGGAAGGTTCTGAAGTTTTGGGAACACATCATCACCAGGCTGCAAGATAGTAATTAGTTTTAAAATATGTAACCTGATAAAATATATATATATACATCATTGCTCTACACTTAGTGTCAATAACAACATTTATAGCTTGTTAATGATTACTACATTTTTGGGGTATGCCAATGGTTTGTTGTTACTGTCATTTGTATTAAAAAAAGAAATGAGATACAACTGGTATTAGAAAACTAAATAGGATAACTGACACTTTTTTTCCACTTTTCTTTATTTTCTGTTTGACATTAACATTTCTTCCCCTTCTTACGGTCTCCTTTGCATTATTTTCTTTAAATAATTACTTCTTAATGGTTGTTGAAAAAATAAAAGGCATGTGTATTAATGGTATGGATGCTATAACAACCTTTGTCATCAAAAGTAGAATGTGTGTCTCTGTTTCTCACCAGCCAAAATGAAATAGAAAAAATAATTACATCTCTCAAAACTAAAAAGACATTTTGCTATGATGTGCTTTTCCTATATTATGAAACACTATAGCACCACATTAGAAGAGCTATTAGTAATAGCTCTTTTGAAGATATCTTTTTTGATTCACTCAATAGGTCAATAATAAAACCACTTTATAAGAAGCAGGATACCACAAAGTTCTTAAACTGAAGAACCTATCACTTCTCTTTGTGCTTTCAAATATTTGTAAATAGTTTTGTACAGAAGTATGTACACACTTGTACAAAATAATGAATTACTCAGTAAAGTTAAGTTTTGTTTTAGGAAGAGTGTTTTGACAAAGTCTGCAGTTTTTGCTTTATAGTCATATTACAAGCAGTGCAAAAAAATTTAACTTTTTATGAATCATCTGTTGTCCAACTAACACTTTCGATTGTGTTGATCATAAGATTCTTGTAGAAAAATGAGCATTATGGCATTAGAGGTAAGCAAGGATTTTGACTTAAATCATATTTAGAAAACAGAATTGTCTATCCATGAAATGCCTTCGTTACGGGTTCAGAAAGAGATCTAAGCCAATCATTAAAAAATAAAATTTTAAATAACCTTCGTCAAGAAACAAATGAAAATATAAAAATAAATGTCAAGAAAACTGAGAATATTTTCAAAACTTATGGTTCGAAACTGAAAATAACCAATTGCAAAAAAGACATTTGAAACTTTATTAAAAGTTTCGAAAATGGCCTGGAGAGTATTGACGCAATCTAGAAGATTTTAAATATTGTAATGAAACAGTTAAATTGATTTGGGAACTAACACTACCACCTGAATCTGGGCAGAAGCTGTAGTTATTTCAATTTTCAAGGGGAAAAATTACCATAAAGATTGTGAAAATTGCAGAGGTAGTATTCTACTGAACAGTTGGCACAAAGTTTCCCGTTTTTTTTTTTTTAAAAAAAAAAGGAATATTGAAATAGTATAATTGGCAAAGTATGGTCTTGTGCCAATGAAAAAAATATTAAGGAATATTGTAATAATAAAATGGTTTCTGAAAAGGAAGGTATTGTGCCAATGGTTACTTTAGTCTGAAATTATTAATTATTAAAGGAATTGTAAATTGAACATAGAAACACATCTAGCATTCCTAGATTACAAAAAAGCTATTTATAGAGGTGATGTAAACTCTTAGAAATCCTAGCCACAGATGGAACACCTAATCAGATAATATGATGAATATACAATTTTTATAAAAGCAATTTAATATCTGCAAAACTGAAATGACAAACTGGAAGCCTAGCAGCAGAGATGTTGCACAAGATTGCCCGTCATCTCACTTACACTTTAATATCTTAATAATACTGTAGTATAGAGAAATAACTATCTTGATAGCATACTTTATTTTGATGACCATATAGCTGACAGTGATGGTGATTAACTATTTTCAGTATATTAACTGAACTTGGCAGCCAACAATTTTACTATGGAAATTTTGATTAAGAAATTTTAAAAAATGGCATTTCAAGAAAAGAAACAAATCCAAAGCTAAATATTCCTGTATAATGAACTATTAGAACAGGTTAAGACATCTAAATATTTGGGATACCATCTAATAAATTTGAAAGAAAAGGATATACATTTCAAAATATATTACTGCAGGATACCGAGGATAATCAATATAATTTTTAATACAAATAAAATTTCAAAGAACACCAGAAATAAGCCATATAAAATTATGGCAAGGCTGATTCAGGTGTCTGAAGCCTGAACAATGAAATTACAACACAAGTGATGACTTGCTGTGGTGGAAATGAAGTTCGTGAGAAGAACTGCAAGATGTAAACTGATAGATCAAGTAATAATAATAATAATAATAAAAACAGCTAAATTAAATGTAACTGAACATAGGCAGCAGTATATGAAAAAATGGTTTCAACATGTGAAATGTATGAACAAAACGAGAATAAAGTAACAAGTACATTACGTCCTCAAATGAAAATGAATTCCTGGAAGATGAACTAAATGACTGCTCTCAAACTGGGATAAAAGCAAACTTATCTAATTTATTCTTTCCATTTTATTTTCCCCAACACTTTATCCCCAACAACTCATATTTATAGTGTATGCATACTATCTAATTGTAGCAGTAATTAATAACCAGTATAAATACCCTTTCATCTCCTTCTCTACCCCTGTGATACAATCTGTAACTTGCAGGATCTGACGTGCCTTCCTTTAATCTATATCAACCTGCTGTTTAACCATAAATCAATTCATTTTATTCTTAAGTATGCTAGTAGTAGCCTGATATCGAGTTCTCATCATTAACCATCACCTTCCATACATTAATTACCCCTTTTATTGATCCATCATCTACAGAACTTGTATGTAATTTTAGGTATCTGGCAAATCTGCTGCTTGAAGATTTCTCGGGCATGTGGCTGGGTTAATTGGTCATTGTTCAATAAATTTTTGACAGCATAGTGCACCATCATTTTATGGTTATTTCTGCTGACTGGCATAAGAAGCACTGTATGAGTCTACAGTCTGGACTGCGCTTCTCACACCAGTCAGCAAAAGTGTGGAAGGCACATTATGCTGTAGAAAATTCATTGAACAATGAGTAATTGATCTGGCTACATGCCTGAGAAATCTTGAAGTATCTAAAGAATTATTTGTTGTCTTAAGATGTTTTTTATTCTATTTTTCAGCATATTTTTATTTATCAATTTAGCCCTTACAAGGAATCTGATCCTAGAAAGGCACTCTTGCACATGAACTTGTACCCACCTCACGGATCTGTATGCAACTGGCAATGGATAGGATGCGATTGATAGTGCGCAAATGTTGCTCCCAGAGCAAAGTGCTGCCAAGGGGTCGACCCCAGCAGGCACAATCAATCATCAGCTGCAACTGCTGCAGCAACTTATTCAACATGTGAATGTTCTGCTGGCTGGCTGACACTATAAAAAAAAAAAAAAAAAAAAAAAAATCATCAATCTTGTGGCTAGCAAAAATATTAATTTCATGGCTGTAGTTATTAACAAAACTTGATTGAAAACTGAAATAGTTCATCCTGATTTTTTATCATTATACATACAAAAAAAAAAAACAATATTAAGCAAGCATTTTTACAAGATCTCAGCATCCCCCACATTTCAACCTTTTAATTACTATTGGAGTTCAGAAGGTATGCTAACAGATATTCTAGGTAAAGTCTAGTTCAGCACAATAGAGCATACTTCCAAAATGCTCAAGATCATTTTAAGAAATACAAATTATGTTCATATGTATTATGTGTGTCTATATAGAAAGCTAAACTTCAAAATGGACACAAAACCTGCAAACTACAGAAAGAAGTAAAAGCTGCACATAAAATGACACCAATAGCAAAGCCTAATGGCTTACAAATGTAAGTTATGATGAATAGAAACCAAATAAATATCTAGAAGATAGGCAAAAATAAAACTGTAAAATGACAGGACATTTGTGTATAACATAGATGAAAATATTTTCCACAGCCCAATGAAGCAAATGCTAATATAATTGTTTTATTTTAAAATAAGTAGTCTTTTCTTAAGTTAGTTGTAATAGAATATAAGATAGGATAGGGAAAATAAACAGATACCTGTCACTTACCACAGATGAAGGCAGGAGGGCGAGACGAACATGTAAAAACACACGCACACAAAAAAACCACCCAAATACACAATATTTCAGCATGAGCCTTAATCATGTGAGGGGCGAGACATATGGCAGGGGGAAAGATGTGGTCACATGCTGACCCGCCACATGAATGAAACAAAGGCGGAACCCGTGCGGTGGTGCTATAATTGCTGTGGGTGGGGGGGATATAGGTTGACCAGCGATAAATGTGAAACAAAATAATCTTTGTCTAGTATAATTCAAAAAGTTATTGATATTGTTATAATTTTATTTAGATTGGTTATAAACAAAAATAAATGGATATATATATATATATATATATATATATATATATATATATATATATATAAAATGAAATATAGATATATAAGTAACTGCCTGTAAAATGAAAGATAGCAAGTGACAGGTTTAACGTAGGTTTAGGTCAGGGGTGTGTCTGGTGTCAAGGATATGTTGGTAGGCTAGTTCCCCCATCTGCAGAGTTCTGAAGGGGTTGTGATATTTGGAAAAATTCTAATAGCTCTAACTGTGAAGCAGGTGTTGAGGTTGTTCGAATCATGTAAGTTGGCATGAATTGCCACTGGATGGTCTGGGTTGGAAGTATAAACTGTTTGCCTGTGGCCATTCATCCTGTAGGATAGTTCTTGAGTGGTGAGACCAATGTAAGAGGCAGCACTGCCTCCTACATTGTGCACTCTCTTGCCAAAAATTCTGCCAACTGTCTCCCGTACATTTGGTCAGCGGACCACCTAATTTCAAAAACATCTTGGTTCACAAATACCCTCTATCAGACTCTCCAAAAACACCATATGAATCTTTTCCTTGTAAGAGACTTGCTGCAAAACCTGCATCCTCCCACTACAACATATTGCAGCCATACTACAGGGGAAACCTTCCCCATCATTGGACGTGCCACATGCTCCACAACACATATCATATACCAGCTAATTTGCTGCCACTGCACTAGTTCCTATTTAGGCCTGAATACACAACAAATCTCAACCAAAATGAATGACCACAGACAAATATTCCACACCTACAATTTATATCTTCCAATACCAGAACGTCCTAACTACCACAATTCTAACAAACTCAATTACTGTTTTATCGTGAGAGCAATCAGAGTTTTCCCCGATACAACCACCGCTTCAGAACTTCGGAGATGGGAACTTGCATACCAAAATATCCTAGATACCAGACACCTAACTGTCCTCAACTGTGTTCTGTGTGTTTTTCCAAACCTGCTGCCTTTATGGTATTATCTTCTGTATTATTTTAATTTTTCATTGTGCTTTTGGCTGGCATATGAAAACAATGAAAAAAAAATGAGGCACAACAAATAGAAAGAATCAGCTAAATACTTCATGAATGACAGCACTGTGAAACTGTGTACATTTTTTGTTACTTTCATCATTATTAGAGATTCTATTAATTGAGTATTGAGCTAAAACATCATATATTGGTTATAACAACATACCTTGGTAAGCTACTTCTTCCAGCATATTGAATAATACTTTCTGAGCACAACCAGACAACATAGTTAGTTTCTGAGAAATAAGAAGGTCAAGGAGTTTGCAAATATAATTGAAGCGACGGACATCATGTACAGCATTTCTAAAATCCAGCCTCTTGAAAGCATCACTGAGCCCATTAAATCCTGCAATCTGCAAATTTGTAACAAAAAATTAAAAAACTTTTACATTCTCTGTATGAAGTACTATAGAGAAAGTAAAACAATCACATTAATTTTCTATGTCTTGTTGACGTTTCATGTTCAGAAATTCACTAAAGCTGGTTTGATATTTCTTGGAAACCTGTGCAGACTTGTTGATTTGTTATTGAGTGTCTATGTGTACATGTGTAGAGACAGGGCTGGTACTATGATTCTTGAGTCCTGAGTAAAGGTTTTTAGCCCCCTCCAACTTTAAACTTTGGTTTTCTGCATATAGTCAGAAAATTTTAGCGAAAAAATATTCAAAATCATTGTTACACATTTTAAAACTTGTGTTTTATTTCTATTTAGGTAGGCATCATGGCCGGTGGGACTCCTTTGGAGGGCCAGGGCACTTTTAACCAACTGATCTCCTCTCCATTTTAATGCCGGCCCTGTGTAGAGAGAGAGAGAAATATGGGCTATTGCTAAAATTATTATAAATCATATAAACATGTAATAAATACCATTATCCAACATCTTAATCTAACATTGATTTACACCTTTTATATCTAAATCTTTAATTTGGTCATATATGACAGTTTTAAATGATGATAATATTGATTTTTTTTTATTTTTTTTTTACAATGACTTGTCAATGTTAAAGAACATCAATACAGTCTTTTTCCATAGATCCCAGTTTAAGAGTTACTCTGAGGGATGTGGAAAGAAGTAAATCTACAGCAAAATAATTACGTAAAAGACACCAAAAGATACACTGTCACAACATAATATGTACATTCATTAGAACAAACGCATTTATACATGAAACTGGAAATTATTTTGTAGATCTTTTGAAAGAAATTCATCCATGGATTACGAGTTGTCAATTAAAAATTATTTAATCCTGTGACCTATCTGACGTTTGCGTTGTGTAGGTAGCTTGTTGAAGATATGTATCACTAAATATACAACCCCTTTTTGAACAAAAATGATTAATTGGGAAGATCATTTTTACTTCTAGTACCATAACTGTGTATTGAACTATTAGTTTGCAATAGATTGTAATTGATGAGTACAAAGGATATGTGTACACTTAGCAACTAATGTTAAAATTCCTCATTTTTTTGAACAGCTCTCTCCAGGAAGTTTTTCTGCTAAACCCATGTATAATTCTTGTTACTCACTCTGAATACTTAATCCATACGAGTTGAGTTGTTTCAGAAGATTACTGAATATGGCGTTCAGCCTGATTCAGGAGTGAAAGTACCTAAGCAAAATAACCAAGGTTCTTCACACTGAGATCACTTTCTGCTCTGTGGATAATGGAGGTGAACTGAGTTTACTCATCTAAACATACATCTTGTAATATGTGGAAAGGAAATAAATTATACCCACTAGTAACCAAAGTTGAAGGAAGGAGGGCAGTAGCAACAAAAAATATAAACCACACACACACACACGAATCTTTCCTTTTTTCATAGCATTTCTACCACTCCATTGTTGCTGATAATGTAAGATTTGTGTGGGCATTTGGTAGGTAGGATTCAGGAACTTAGGCAGCATTTGCATGGGTGCTGGGAGGGGGGTGCAAGTGGGTGTACTTGCGCCCTCCTGGTATGAAAGAAAATACACAGGAAAAGATTAAGAAACAAAAATTTTATTATTAAATTCACTGACTGAATAATAACTTAAGACACATAGGTTTTTGTCAGGGCCAGCTTAAGGAATTTCGGGGCCCCCCGCGAATTTTGATTTCGGGGCCCCCTACTTCTTTTCTAGATGTACTTTTGCCTACACGTTTGATAATTTTCGTGACTTTATGTACACACACACACACACATATGTATTTATATATATATAATCTGTGTGTAGAGCTGAAACAATGATTAAAGAAATGGACTGGGGTTTCTCTAAATCTGTTTGCAAATGGGCCAGTTTATTAAGTATTAGCTGAACAGGACCAACTTCGCCGAGTCTTTGGTGTTTTATCAATGCGTCTCATATGGATCTCCCAAATAATGTCACTTTAATTTCTGACTAAGCCTAGCTGCCCGTTGTGTCAAATGAATTTTTATATCACAATGTACATTCGTAGAAACACTGTTATTTCGATTTAAAAATAATTTAATGAATCCTTTTGCTGCAACTGCTCTTTTAGAATATCACACATATGTTTTCTTTTTTTAGCACCTGACAAGTACTTACGATCCATTCTACACTTTTGGGTGAAACAAATCACAGGTTCTGATACCACAAGACAGATACACACAAACTGTGTTCGTATTTCACACCTGACTGGGTTGCCGAACCAATGTACGTTTAAGGCCCGTTATTCGAACGCACTTGTCTCCATTAAAAGCAGAAATCCCAAACAACCAGGCGGCATTGTGAGCAGAAAAGCGTATTGCACGTGTCGGCGACATCAAACATTTCTGGTATTTCCTAAGAAGCCGGCAACCAGCTGGAAGAGAAATGAAAAGCTATATCGTCGTTGGTTCGAGAGAAGATCGACAATCGCGGTATTCATCAAATCTGTTCTGTTTATGGGAAAATAGGATCAATAATGAAGGGGCTCTCGACATTAGGACTAATGTGAACACAGATTGTTAACATTCTAAATTTGTAGATTATTTATTTTAGCAGGAGAATTGTTCCTTAAGTAAGGACAAATTTTGAAGGGGATCATGGTGGGGCCCCCTCTAGCTTGGGGCCCCCGCATCTGCGGTACTTGTGGTAGCCTTAAACCGGCCCTGGTTGTTATCAAAATTTGTTCAACACTTTATCAATAAATTCAGTGTACTTAGTTGATAAGTGTTACATATAATGTACAAAAAAAGGATGCACCTCCCTGAAAGTAATTCTGCCGGCACCCATGAGCATTTGTCTAAATTATTATGAAAAAATATAGATGTAGTGGTATTCAATGTAGTCTGAATGAACACTGTTCCTGCACTAGGATTTGAAAGTTCTTTTTCTCATGGATCTTCAATTCAGCATTAAATTTAATTGCAATGTAGCACAAGCTCTGGTGTCAATTTCCCTACACAACCCTTCTTTCCTATTCCACTAATTTCCTTTCTTTCCTATATTGTTAAAATTCATGGTGGCACCTTCTTACGCTTCATATAATTACAACTTTATTCGAGGGTATACACTGAGACAATTTTCCATATTTTTAACATAAGCAAGAAGGTATGAGTACAAAATTACTGTCATAATAAATAAAATTAAGGAACCGAGAAGTAATGGAATGGAGCTTTATCATTATCACTAATGCCTGTCCCAGTTTGGCTCAGATCATTAATGTACTAATATGCCATACTCATTATGACTCAAATATATTTTTACTTGAGGGTACTTTTCCAGAAAGGTTTGATTATGCTGTAGTTAAACCACTATAAAAAGGGAGAGTCAGTTGTATCGAAATACCGACCAATTTCATTACTACCAGCCTTCTCCAAAGTTTTTGAGAAAGCAATGTACAACAGAGTTTATGAACACCTTAAAAATAATAATATTCTAACAAAATCACAATTTAGTTTTCAAAAGGGCCATTTAACAGATTAAGCTATATTTGCACTCACTGACAATATTTTAGAAGGAATAAATGATAAATTAATTCCAGTGGGACTTTTTTTTGTGACTTATCTAAGGCATTTGACTGTGTAGATCATAAAATTCTGATACAGAAATTAAAGTATTATGGTATAGATGCTTTGTAAATAAATGGCTTAGTTCTTCTAAATAGAAAACAGAAAGTGTCAATGGAGAATTTTAAGGCTGCCTTAAGAGGTCCACTGTTTTCTGAGTGTAAATTAATCACATGTGGAGTACCTCAGGGTTCTATATTGGGGCCACTATTGTTATAATATATATTTATGATCTACCCTGTTTTTCATCTAAAAACTCAAAATTTGTGCAATTTGCAGATGATACAAACATAGGAATTAAAAATACTCCAGTACAGAATATATTTCAAATTATGTCTTTGAACTTATTAATAAATGGTTTACAGCTAATGGCTTGTCTTTAAACTTTGATAAAACTCAGTATATGCAATTCAGTACATCACACAGATTAACACCAGATATAGACATAAAATTTGCAGGCCAGTCTATTCAAGAGGTAGAGTGTGTGAAATTTCTAGGTTTGTATATTGATCATAATTTAAATTGGAAGGTACATGTTTCTGACTTACTAAAGCAATTGGGTGCAGCCACATTTGCAATTCGTACAATTTCAGCTATAAGTGATCTCCGTATGAGGCAGCTGGGGTTTTTTTGCTTATTTTCACTCCTTATTGTCATATGGAATAATATTCTGGGGTAATTCTACCCACAGACACAAAGTATTCAGAGCCCAAAAGCGAATAATACGAATTATGTGTGGGGTTAGCGATAGAACGTCATGTAGAGAGCTGTTCAAGAAGTTAGGGATGTTAACATTACCAGCTGAGTATACATACACATTAATGTCCTTTGTAATCACAAATTATACTTTGTAACAAATACACAATTATGGCACTAGAAGTAAAAATTATCTTTGCAAGGATTACAAGTCACTGTCATTTGTTCAAAAAGGGGTCCGATATTCAGGGATACATATCTTCAATAAGTTTCCAACACACATTAAATGTCTAGCAAATGATAAAGATAAATTCAGGAAAAAATTGAAAGAATTTTTAACTGACAACTCCTCCTACTCTGTCGAAGAATTTATTTTTAAGGTACAGTATCTACTAAATAGCTGCCAGTAGCTTGTGTAAATGTAGTTTACATAATTAATTTACCATGTATGCTTTGACTGTACATCTCCTGGTGTATGTATTATTTTGTTATGCAATTGTTTACTGTACCATGTATGCTCTGACTGTACATCTAGTGGTGTATGTATTATTTTGTTAAGCAATTGTTTATCTGTAAATTGACAACTTTCCACATCCCACAGAACGTCTCTTATATTGGGATCAATGAAAATGAATGTATTGTATTGTATTGTACCCATGTGCTGTCATTGTCAAATCAGTTATCCTGAAAACAGTTTGTTTACCATGGAAAATAACATGTTACATCAAATTCCTTTCACAATTTCTCACATTACACAAACATGAGCAGACTTTTGACCAATCACACATGATATTGTTACTGACAGGCTGCAAGCAACAGATCTCACTAAACAAATTGATGGCAACACGGTATGGTTATTTCTAATACCCAAGAACAATATTTTATTTGTTCAAACTTGGAGTTAGAACCAGTTTTCAGAGCCACATGCAAAGTTGTAAGATTCTAAATGATGGAAGGCTAATTACAATAGTTCATGTTGGTTTGAGATAATCTCATATGTCTTTTGCTTCCAAGCTATCCAAAAGGGAGCAAAGAAAAGCAATCATTTTTCTGCTTTGCCTGCCGATTGTTTCTGCGAGGCAGGGATGTTTCTAAATCTGAATTGTCTGGGTGCGGCTGGGGATTATAAAGAGGCTGAAAAAAACTAAAATAATAAGTGAGTGAACATGAAAGTAGTTCTGACCACAAAAGTCATTCTTAGAGTGATGAAAATTAGAAAATGCGCTGAATAGTAGCTCAGCCATGGATAATCTTTTATACCAAAACATTGTAAAAGGAGAGCAGTATTGGGCGCCTAGGAATACCGGCGCTGCCTGTATATAGGTACCTAATTTCTGACGATTTTAATATATCTTGGATGTTTAAAATGAAATAAATATTGTTATACAAAGTTTCATTGTATCACGAAAAGGTTTGTACCTGTTAATAAAACTCAAATTTTACTGTATGATAGTAACATGGCAAATAAAACGCTATTTTTGGTAAAAAAAAATAGTTTGTAAAAAGCCATTGGATCAGGGTCGGCGTTAGGGGGGGGGGGTAAGCGGGTCAAAAGTACCCGTGCCCCCGCGGGCTTATGGGGGGCCCGATCACCGAATCGCTCATTTTACCCCGAGCCCAAAATTCCTAGCGCCGGCCCTGCATTGGATCACCCGTGTAAAAATTTCGCGAATACGATGAATAGTAAGGGTGGTGAAAGAAGAACCGCCTCATTTGTATCAATTGTTTATTTGTTTTGTGTAATAGGTACGTAACAAAAGTCGACGCCATCGAAGCAGGTTATTAATGTGCTACTGCCATCTAGCACCTTGGCTCTGAACTGTCTCATACGCGCGACTTTCGCTGTTATTATACTTTTGTCCTTCAAGGGTCAAATTCAGAAAAATTTCGTTCTTAATTTATAATGTTGCTTGACTGGAGACCTTATTCTTTTAAATGATACCTCATTTATCGATTTCGGTTAGGTATCAAGAGAGATAAATGCCTCGTAAAAATCTTTATGGAAATAATGATACTTTTTCCCTTTAAGTCACAAATTCCGAAAAATTCTTTTCTTTAAATACATTTAGACCACAGCAGATGATAACTCATTTATCTATGTCGGTTTGATATCAAGCGAGGTAAATGGCTCGTGATACAAAAACACGTTGTAGAAATAGGTATACTTTTGCCCTTTAAGAGTAAAATTCCAAAAAATTCCTTTCTTAATATTTCACTAAAGCGGAGATCTTAATCTTTAAATTGATACTTTATTTATCTATTTCGGTTAGGATTACAGGGAAATAAATGGTTTGTGGAAGACAAAACAGCATTTTAGAAATTTTTGCCTCTTAAGGATGTAATTCGAAAAATTAATTTCTTAAAATATGATGTGATCAAAACGGATACCTCATTTATCGATTTAGATTAGGTATGAAGGGAGGTAACTGATCGTGACAAAAAAAAAAAAAAACACACATTATAGAAATAATATATATGACAGTTATTGTTAATCATATTATTACATGTAGTTTTACAGGTAACAGAATCGCGTTAAATTGAAAAGACCAAATAAATGGTGTTGGAAGCAATAAACATAGTGTAAACAAAGACCCCCTTTTCTGGAAATTTTATGTGACCATATGAAGATTAAAATATATAAGAAGTTATCAAATAAAGGTTATGATTTACCATATTTATTATTATTATTATTATTATTATTACTCCACTACAGAGTGGGTAGCAGAGTAGTGGCGCATCCAGGGGGAAAGGGGGGGAGGGCTAGCGAGCCAAGCCCCCCCAAACCAAAGTCCGCTCAAGCCCCTCCCAAATCAAAATCCTGGATCCGCCCTTGTAGCAGAGGGTTTGTTGCACCTGTCCTAATGTGTAAAGGTTTATGCATGGGGAGTGATATACAGGATATGACAGGAGGCGCCCATGGGGTCTTAAAAAACCATCCTGGCATTTACCTACAGCGATCTAGGAAAATAAAAAAATAAAAACAAATCAGGATAGCGGGAGCAGTTTCTCGAAACCTACTTCTTTCCAATTCTAAGTTTTCTCTCTTGGTAAATCCTTTCTATCATTTCCTAATTGCACATGGAAAAAATGAGCATAGAAAAGAATCAGTTCTGGTTCCCTTTTCTCTTATCTTATTTACTTGATGATTCCTGGACATGAATGTTGCTGGTAGTAAAATGTATTCGCTGTTATCTTGAAAAAAATCTCTCGTGAACTTTCCAATTAACTACTGACAAGAGCAACTAACACCTAATGTGTTCCAGATCTTACGAACCCAACCCCTTCAAAATCACACTTTCGCATTCTCTTCTCGTGGTTTTCTTTCGACATTCTCCAATGTCTCTTATCAACCCTTTTTGTTGGGGGCTCCACATAGAAGAACAATATCCTAAGCGAGGTCAATTTAACTTCTGATGTACACTTTTAAAATACGACCCAACAAATGGAGCATAAGGTTTGTTTTCCCAATTACCTTCTCAATATGTTCATTCCACAACAAGTTACTATGAAATTTAGCAGAATCTGTACTAAGTACTGCGTCATTAATTTCGTATACAGAGCTTTGGTGTCTGCTTTTACTTGAGGCTTTTTAGCGTTTAGTTCCAACCAGGGCCCGTGCTAGGATTCTTTCCTAGTAGCCTACCCCTCACCTCCTGACAATATTTTTTACTTTAAACTTTGGATATTTTTATGAGTCACAAAATTTTAATGCAAAATCATAGGTGCAGATTTTAAAACAAACGTTTGATTGAGGTCAGTTAATAGTCGATGCAAAGAGTCTGAATGCTGTCCTCGTAACCATAATTTACCCGTGTTTTTTACATGATGATTAGCTTCTCCTCAACTCTTCTAAATTAATTAAATTTTGAATTGATTCTGCATCATATAAGATGTTCAGTAAATTATACTGTAATATGATGATCTATTACTAGATTAAAAATCTTGGATAACAAAAAGCTCACTACATAGTCCTGGCCAGAAGCGAAATGCTTTTTGTTTCAGTGTGAAACAATTTCAATTTAATCAGTGGTAGCAGTTTTACGATTGTCTAGTTCGTGTAATTTTATACACTTTCCAAAGTCACATAATTACCGTCTACCATTTTTATACACTAACAGTAAGCAATTTAATAACGTATAACATTATAATTTAACAACCGTTTAAATCATAAAAATCCTTTACATAGCAAAAAAGTATAAGCCGAGTTTCATTTACCTCTCGTGTGCATTTGATTGTGATGTGGCAATGTGGTTGCACAGTTCCATCTGAAACAAATAAAAATTAGATAAAGGTGCGAGTCACAGCCTTTAAGTGCTTAAATATCTCATTCACGTAAACATATATGCAAGCTTAACAGAATAATGTTAAGTACGATCAAAGAGTTAATCGAAATTGTGTGAATCAATAAAAAAAAAATTATAATATATTTTCCTTTCACAGATTAACACCAAAGAAATTTAAAGTCCATTTGTATAATTATTTTAATTTTTAAGAGTAAAAAAGATGCCAGATGGGGTGCATTGGAAGGCAAGTAGAGTTTCTTGACAACCAGTAACTGAACTGAAAAATAGAAGTTGCGTTTTGACAACCTGAAAGATAGGAGTTGGGTGAAGAGAGTGGTGTGCGTGTGTATATAAGGCATATACATGTAGGCCTGCATGGATATTGGCTTTTTTTATGGCTTTACGCCTCATCGACGTCAAGATCATTAGAGGCGGGGAAAGACAGGGGCAAGGAACGGTAAAGAATTTGGCAATGGCCTTTTGAAGGAAGCATCCAGGAATTTACCTGGAGTGATTTGGAGAAACCATGGAAACCCCAGATCTGGATGCCCGGACGGGGATTCAAACCGGCGTCCTCCCGAGGTCAGAGCGTTAACCGCTCACCCACCACGCTCGGTATGGGTATTGAATAAAGAATTAGGAAGTAATAAATGGAGGGAAGAAAGTCCTTGACTGTAAATTACTCCTTTTCTTCCCAAGCAGTACCGATTTTCGCTCGGCATCTTTCGATTTCTGTTCAATATGCAAGATTTCGAGTAAAGTTTGATTAAAGTTAAACTTTTTTTTTTTTTTAGACTTCCTAGGCAATTTTGAGAGCTCAGGTCCTTGCAAAGAGAAGCTTAACTAACGTCAGTAGGTTTACTGGTACCAGAAACTTCTACATACTGACGTTAGATCCGTTTCCGAGATAGACCTACCAAATCAAAGAATTGCTCTCTTTTTTGTAAAATCATGTTACAAATCTGAAAAGCAGAATGTTAACTACGTATGAAATTACATCCAAAAAACCATTTCCGAGATCGTCCGGTTTACCATCTCATAAATTGCTTTGAAAGAAAAATGCTATTATTACGTTAAATAGAAATATTAATGCTAATCAGGGATTAATTAATGTTACAAGATTAGTGGTAATTGTCTTAGACGAGCAAATCATCAGTGCTAAATTAATTCACTCCGATAAAACTATGCTCTTACGTCGCATTAACCTCACACCACCAACCGTGTCTTTCCAAATGATAGGAAAACAATTCCCAATTAAAGTAAGATTCGCTATGAACATTAATAAAGCACAAGGTCAGACGCTTCAAAATGCAGGTCTGTAATTACAGAACCTGTTGTTGTTTTTCTCTTTTTTTCTTCTTCTTCTCTCTCTCTCTCTCTTTCTTTTTTTTTTTTTTTTTTTTTTTTTGGAAGAATGCACGTATGTGGCTTTTTCACGGGTCTGTAAATTCATTAAATTCTATTTTTGTGTTAAAGAGACATACGGTAAAAAAGTCAACGATGATCATATTACAACTGCAAATATTGTTTTCAAAGAAGGTTTTAAAGTAAAGAAGATTGAAAAAATGACTTCTGGCAAAGCCAATATATTTTAAATATTTACTTTTTAAATGTTTTACAAATAAACATGTATTCGGTGACTGATCACGATACTGCGTGAAATATTCGCATGGGTCAGTTAGTATACATGAATTCTTCATTTAAATATACAAGAGTTCCTTTTAGAAACCAAAGAGAAACTGGCAGTAGGTTTTCTGGTACCTGAAACGTCTAAGAGATGGCGTTAGAGCCTTTTCCGAGATACCAAACACAAAAATTGTTCGTTTTTTGTAAATTCGCGTTTTGCAGGGAAGACAGCTGCTTGGATAAACTTAGAAAGCAAAACGTTATGTCAAAATTAAATTTCATCCAAATCGTTAGAGCCGTTTCCGAGATACGAAATTATATATAAGTCAGGGGCTGTAGTTAGAATTACAGGAGATGTTGAATTTACCTCAATCAGTAAAAGAATTTAAAACAAAAATGTAAAAGTATGCTTAGCTATCCAGTATGAGATGTGAAAGGGTGGGTGTGGGAGTGGGAATCCCACTCCATACCGTCTTGAACCATCCTGATCTCTGATAACGAATGCCGTTATCACAGACAAGAATAATTATTTCCCATCCAATGATTATGGAATCTATATTATTTAAAACACTTCCTAAAACCATCTTGATCCTTAAAATAAGTAGCCAGCGCAACACACACTCTTTGCCAAATGAAAACAAATGTCTTTTCATATCTATATAACCCTAGTTGATTGAAGCATCAATAACCGTGTCAAATCAGTATCTCCAATAAACAATTCATTCTTCTGGCATAGTAAATCGATGGAAACAGGTGACCAAAGTGAATCAATGCAAAATTTTGAAGATAATGGAGGTAGCGTTAAAAAGAACTAATCCCATTATTCATATAATGCATTGCTGAGAAGTCAAAGTAAACATCACCTTGCTGTTGACAGACCAAATCGTAAACCGTCATAACTGCATGAACAGATTCATTCATCTCGTCTATTCAGTTGATTTATGTAACTCAAAATTTTATACCACTTTTTCTAATTTATGGTACTTGATGGGGTGCTCTTTTGTTTTAAATGACTGGAAAAATGAATCAGAATTAAATATTTAGATAATTAATGTCTAATAAATGTCAAACAAACATAATTTATGGTCATTGGCGAAAAATGCGAGATTTAATTAATTGCCGTAATTTAATGGTGATTCAAATGTTTAAATCACCATGTCCATTCCATTCTCTGATAAAATCACAAAATGTAGCTACTGACGCATAAACTTCATCGAAATTAAATGCAGTAATAAATTGGTCTGCGTCAGTTTTATGAAGCTCGACAAATTAAATGTTTAGCACAGAATAATAATTTAAATGAACATCGACACCGCAGTCATTCGCTAATCACACTGCGATTCGTTTTAACTGCACTCTGTTCTGAACTTGCTCATGCGGAAGCTCTTATGAAAAAGACCAGACCGCCTAAGCTCTAAAATTAGCAGCTGCAGAGAACTCCAGGTGTCAGCTCTCACTTCTTCCTTGACCAACAATTAAATGGCGAAAATATCCACTGGCATATTTATGTATATATATGAATAGCGAAAAACTGGTTTTTTTTTTAAGATGTCAGGGTAGAAAGCAATTGAGCGTTTGAGTTATATAAAGGGTAAATACAAGGAAAAATCACTAATTTGCTGTCGGACGGTGCTATAAAAACACATCATGATCTGGCATCTTTTTCAGGTATGAAGACGAAAGAGCACATCGTCGAAACCGAGCGTGGTGGTGTAACGGTTAGCGTTCTGGCCTCGCATTCGGGAGGACGACGGTTCAAATCCCCGTCCGGGCATCCAGATCTGGGTTTTCCATGGTTTCCCCAAATCACTCCAGGTGAATGCCGGGATGCTTCCTTCAAAAGGCCATGGCCGAACTTCTTCCCATTCCTTGCCCCCCCCCCCCCCATCCTTTCCCGTCTTAAAGACCTCGCTGTTAAGAGACGTTAAGCAGTTAAAAAAAAATATCGTCAAAACGTTTTTACCGTAACACTATCGAGCTAGGGATGATCGATATTAGAAAAACATCGATGTTGAAATCGATGTTAACATCGATTCAAAAGTATCGATGTGCGATAAACATGGATAGAAAAACATCGATATGCCTAAAACATCGATGGTTTCGGTAGGAAGTAAAACAGTCAATTCTATTTATTAAATGTGTTTATTGTTATTGAAAATACAATACAATATTTCGCCAATATCTATTAATATCGCTCATTCCTAACACTACGTAATCCCTCCGTCACTGGCCCACCATGCAATACAAAAAGCTTTAAGCATTTAGTAATTCACTCACCTGCATGCAAAGCCAACCGACACCGAAAAACGAATACTTAACACTCTCTTCAATGCAAAATAAAAGCAGCATCCAGGTAATATTTAATCTCGGGCAACTTTTTACACAAAGTAACCTAAAAAGTAGGAAATAATACAGTGAACAAACTCATGGTACCTACATTGTTGGGTTCTATTACCGCAAAAGCTATTGGTCAAAGAAATAATAATACAATACAGAATAAAGATTTACCATACCTGTTATTTCTTTATTAACAATATCAATAGCAAATTAAATTCACTTCGCTACACAAGTTCACTCACAACACACACGCGAGCCTTGAAGTTGACAGTATTTTTTTTTTTTTTAATCCCTTAGAAAATGCAAAGATGTAATTATTCGTACGGCCTACCCCGGTTACGTTGATCAGTGTAATCTAGTAAAAAATAGTTGAACTTGATAGTCATCTAGCTAGATGGCCCTAAAGAATATATTGACGTTTCGATATTTTATTCTCATAACATCGATGTGTCGATGTTATCGAAGTCAAAACATCGATGTCAAAACATCGATGTTTTCGAGCTAAACATCGATGTTTATTCACCATCGATGAATATCGATCATCCCTATATCGAGCTGCAAACCTGCGACGGCTACATTGCATCGTAAAACTTATTATTTTTTTACTGGTTGTCATCGTCTTGTTGAAACGAAGACCATCAAACACAATCACCTGGAACTTTTGTCAATAAAAAAATTATTGTTGGTATGAAAATCATTGTACTCATATCCCTCGTAATAACCGTATTCACTATTACTGGCTTATCTTAGCGTGTCTCCTCTAAGCATTACCTAATGCTTCAGTCAAACTACTACGTTGCACAGTGAATATTGTACTGACGCGGCGGGAAATGACACCAACAGTTGAAAACGTCGATACTTCTTTGATATATTGAGCTAAGGTCAGTATTTGACCAGCCACATCGTCGAAAGAGAGTGTAATGAAACCCTGTATGCAGTGGCTTAGCTATCGTAAATCTAGGCAGTACCGTGCACCCGGGCCCCCAAGCTCAGCTCAGTTCAGGGGGCCCCCAAAGCTCATGAAGCCCTTGCCAGCAAACATCATATGACTTGATAGAGCCAAAAAAAAAAAAAAAAAAGATGGCCCATCTGGTCTGACGGCAAAAAAAGTATTGTTTTCTATCGGGGCCCTTGTTAACCTAGCTACGCCACTGCCTGTATCTGTCGAGGGACACATGACAGAAGTGGAATCATCATGGCAGAAAGAGATTTGGGATATTATGTTGAAATGGGATGTTAATTTTTAGAAACTAAGTAAAAAAAAAAGCATCCTTTCGCGAAACGCTGAGGACTGACTCCACTGTGTTTCAGCAGCCTTTGATTCCATCATGATATAATCCATCCTTTATTGTGTAAAACTATCCTATAGTTTATATTGTGAACCGATAAATGTTTTTAGAATATCAACATTGTGCAAGACCATGCGTGTCTATAGCCGTCTAACGCCTGGCGGACAGGCAATTGCATGTCTTCTCAGCACATCGTGATACACCAGCTTAATATGCCGCATCGAGTTCAAACCTCAATCCAGGTGCTGCTCATAGCTCCTCTCACTCAAAAAAATTTGTATATGAAATTAGTCTTTGAAATTTAACAACTATAGGAGGCTGCTAAAATATCGTTCTCTTCATTCAACCTCCATTAATGATTTCTATTCCGAATAATAATTATACCTTTATCACTCTAAACTGACGGCTACAAGCTCATGTCCTCCACTACGATTCCTACCTCTACGAGCCGAACGCGGTTTCTATGCAGGAGAGTGGTGAATTTCCCCTTTGCATGTAGGGGAAAGGGCAGGGGAAAGGGTATAGAGTAGACTGATCTTGAGCCACGTCTATGAACTGAAACGCTTTAGTAAAAATTCTTGTAATTTTTATTTTTTTTCCAGAGACTTATTTAAAAACATTTTCAGAATATAAGAACGGAGATTTTTCCAGTGTTTGGTTGCACCGGGGTAGCGCCGGCATATGTTGTAAAAACGGATAGTTCTGCCATCTTCAGGTATGAATCCTCTGTACTCATCGAAATATCGTGTTTTTTACAACACAATTCAGCGGCACCTTCTGTAAAGATACATTTTCAGAAACTCTTAGTTTATCTTGTAATTACGATTTCTGAAATAACATGACTCGAGCGAGCTATGATACGATACTATTGGCTGAATTTCATTTCGTGAATCCTCGGCTCGATGACTTTTATGTATCTATGAGCCGCTAAGAAATTTAATAGAAATACTGAAATAATTTAAACTATTTTTCGTGTGAAAAGTGCAAAGTGACTACATGAGCGGTATACTTACCGAAATTTTAGTAAAGTAGTAACATTTTTCCCCCTTACTCCAAACATTCCATCGTTTTGATGGGAGCAAACCGTAAAGTGGTTAGTGGTGAATGGTACTACTTGAAAATACGTACATCATTTTACAGTTTGATCAAAGACTTCGTTTAGAAGTTTTTATGTCGCCCTTTACACTGCAGTAAATGCCCTTCGTGCCAGTGGCGCTATGGTTCACGTTTACAATTACGACACGAAAGGATAGGGGAGCTATATCTATAAACCTTGAAGGCTTTGATAAAGCAGTAACTTTGTTGTTGGCTTTGATGTAGATCTAACGTAACCTGCAAAAAATCTTTGAACTTGTTCGGAAGGCGCAACACTATATAAGAAAGGAGCTTCAAACAAAGGTATTAATGAACATTACACTGCATAATCAGCTACAATTCTGACAATGCAGTTAACATGGATACTCCATTCTATAGAGCTGCACGGGTTACATACCTGAACGGCGCTACATTAAGAGGTGATGTTATATTGTAAGTATTGCAGACGTTTATATTCCCCTTTTTTATTAGAGTTTGAAATACAACTAGCATTCCTTTCTTGTAGGTTTACAATATCGCTAACATTATTTGGGAGTAGTTTACATCGCGATACGTGACATCACATGATGACATAATGCTTAAATAACTGATACTAACTAAATTCCTCGTGCCTTTTGTTGTGACAAGAAGGTTCAGTTTTCATCCTAGTCCATGCTGAATTTCAACCTAACCACAATCTCCGTTAATATTGCCGCTACAAAATCGAAGCTTCAATCACACGTAAATTGAGACAATCATTTTATCGTTAAGTTAGCGACGTCATGTATCGCGACATAAACTTAACTCCATTATTTTTCTGTATGACGTCTTCGTGACGTAACTGATGACGTATGAAGTTCCAGGTCAAAGATATTCCGTATTTCGGAATGATGTATCAGCGATAATATTCCTGTTTAGGCACCCTTGACTAGATGACTTACATATCCGTGGTGAATCTTGTACTCGGTAACTGATACAGCGTTTAAAAAGTTATAGATCTGATGATATATTCTTTGATAAAGATTCTAGACAGTCGGTTATTCGTGTTTTATTATGGTGAGTTTTGATCTGAACCACCAATATCACTTTTTGACCACTAATTTGAGGCAGTACTTAAACTACAACAAAAAATGACAACTGTACAACTGCAACAAAAATCATTATTCTTGTAGTGGTCATTTTAGGACGTTTCGGGTACGGAGTGTAATGCATTGCGTCGTAACCGTCATAATCAATTATGCCATTGGTAGTAGCGATATCAGACTCTTGGCAACAATAATCCACTTATCACCCTCCCTAGAGTTTTACGTCTCGTTGACGGCTGTACTCAACGATTATTATCACGTAGAAACGGAAAAGAAATCAGACACGGAACTATTCTGCAAATTTGTTACGAATAATGGTACTGAAAAAAAAAACAGCAGTTAAGTGGAATCCAAATGGCAAGACCCAGATTTTGTTTTGGCTCCCGAATAATTAAAAATATTAAAAATATATATATATTTAGGCTCGACTGTCGTCTGATGCCATCCAACCACTTTTTTTTTATCTGCTTAACGTCTCTCTAACAGCGAGGTCTTTAGAGACGGGAAAGGATGGGGGGCAAGGAATGGGAAGGAATTCGGCCATGACCTTTTGAAGGAAGCATCCCGGCATTTGCCTGGAGTGATTTGGGAAACCATGGAAACCCCAAATCTGGATGCCCGGATGGGGATTCGAACCGCCGTCCTCGCGAATGCGAGGCCAGAACGCTAGCCGTTACACCACCACGATCGGTCCATACAACCACCAGTGCAGGACACACCGGCAGGGCGCTGGTGTATATCGGGATATTTACTGGTGGCTGTACAAAATTCAACGGCCACATCAAGACAAATTGGTGCGACTAGCATCACTGGGTAGAGAAAATCGCGCCGAATTAAAATCACACTTGTTTACAATCATAGCCCCACCCTATTATTTTAATGCTGTCACTGCTTGACCTTCTCACAGAGTCATGTTACAGGTATAGCCGTCAAAAATATATCAGGTTGCTAATAAGCTGGCTATTATCTGTAATCAGAAGTCCATTGTAGCCTGAGGTTGAATGGTTGAAGGACGAGGCAATTTATCCGAAGGAAATGCGTACCAATAGTCTCCATTTGAGAGGCAGACAGTGCGATCGCTGAGCTTAGCATTCGGTCGATCCAGATTTCGGTTTTCCATGGTTTCCCGAAATCACTCCCGGCGAATGCCTAGATTTCTCAAAAAGCCATGTCTGAATTCCTTCCCTTTTTTTCCCACTAAGGGAGCGTGCATAAACCACGTAGCTCCATTTTGGCCACCAGTGAACCCCCCTCCCCCCCACTTAGCCGTACGTGGCTTTTGCCTCTAACCCTCCCCCCTCCCCACACGTAGCACGTAGCTTTTTTCCCCTTTGATCCCAGAAGACATTTTGTACTGTTTTCTCTTGTCAGACTATTGTAAATTACATACTGAGATAATTAAATGAGGGAAATAAATATTCACATCCTGTTGTGAGTTCTGTTCCTCATTTTAACTGTGAAAATTGTTATGAAAGGAAAGCTACGTGGCCTGGCTCGGAACCCCCCCCCCCTTCCCCAACATAGCCCAGCGTAGCCTTACAGCCAACCCCTCCCCCCTTGGACCGAACCACGTAGTTTGTGCACGGTCCCTAATGACCTAAACGCCGAGGAGGTTCAAAGCAAAAAATAATAAATAAATAATAATAATAAAAATAAATTAAAAAAAAAAAACAGTGCAACGCCAAAATTGACGAAAAAAGGATCCCGAAGCACGTGATTTTCTTGTCTGCATTACCTCCACACTAATGTATCTGATGTTTCTTCTAAGATCAGGAATTTCATAGGACGATGTGCACCTTTTCGCAAGTAGGTCATTCAAATGCTGTCTTTTCTGGTTCCTGGGACAGTTTTACACCTTCCTATCCACAAAGCACTGTCACTGTGGCTTATAAGAAGCCCTTCAATGACGCTGCTATTGCATTCCAGAAGACTGTTTTGGGCCATAACATGTTTGTCATTTATTTATTATTGAAAGCGATGGAATTTATGATCCGATGGTGTTCTCCTTTCATTTGGTGAGGGCTTTATGGCTCGTAGATTTCGATTACATTAGCATCGGGATAGGATGGAATAAGAAGGATTTCGGTAATGCCTTTTTGAAGGAAAAATCCCGGCATTCACCTCATATGATTTCAGGAAACCATAGAAAGCTTAAATCTGGATAGCCGGAGCGGAGATATTACCCACGTCCTCCCGAATACCAGGCCCCAACATCTTGCATTTTCTTCCAATTATTACTTGTAAAAAAATTAAAGTACATTTTGCGAAGTATTATTCATAGGTCATTATGCTTGTGTTCAATGACGTTTAAGGTATGCGTTCTCATCTGTAGCTGTAGGGTTATTCATAACAGCGGGCTGGCGTCTTCCGTAGGACAATTATGGTTTCGAAATCAATCTGTTCAACTTCTCCCATGTCTGTACTGTAAGTCCTGAACTCCAAACATTTTATACCGAATTTGTTTGGGTCCTAAAAACTACTATAACACAGAAACATCCGACTTTTTATCATAAACAACACAACACTCTTCTCATAACGTAATACGTTCATATTCCAAAGTATGATGTTGGCGCCTGCTGCGTTGATTTATCTCAATTTAAAATCTAGGCTCATATTTTTATCCCTTTCTGAAAGATCAATGAGGAAGTGACCTCTTATCTTTGAGTTGGGACGCAGAATAAGGATGCAAGCGTCAAATGCCAAAACAAAAACAAAAAAATCGCAGTGACCAGGCTGTAACACTCACACAATTTTTTTTAAAGATACCCTTTTTAAAGATTCTCATAAGCATGTGGGAGCACGCGAAATGACCTTGGATAATCCTGGGATGGTCCCGAATTTCCAAAACTATTAATTTCACAAGAATTATACAATAACATATTTAAAAAATAAGAGGTTTAAACACAATTTTGAACCTCCCCTCCCAAAACATTAAAATGATCACCAATTCACTACAGAACCAATCGTAGTAATTAAACTTAATGTCATTATTTAGTTTTCCTTCCTAAGCTCATAGCTCTAATCACTGACTTACTGAATCTACCGACAGAAAAAAATCATCAAATCAACAATTATTACAACTGATAAGTGAAGCCAAAATATTAATTAACTGATGACGAATATCAGTCATTATAGTTAAATAACGTATTAACTTGTCTCGAATCTCATAGCCAAATGATTCTCTGGCCTATAAAAAGATTCTCGTAATAAATTTAATCAAAAAGACTTCAAATCGCAACATTGTTCACCGTAATTCTAACACAATTTAATTAATAAACGATACTTCTTTAGAAATCAAATATTTCGTGAAAATCCTCCAATATTTTCCGAAATTAACTACATTTCACATAAATTTTCTTATTTATTACGTCTTTATGACTCATCGATGTTATAGGTTAACGGGTGGCAAGGAAAGGAGGTTGGCGGAGGGGAGACAGAGAAAGGGAACTATTTTGAGATTCACAATCGTAACTTTGCGCCTATTCTTCCGCTCACTCCGTTTATTGTATACTATCTTTTTTTTTCTGCTCGGCCCAGACAGGTTATTAAGTTTCGTGAAGATTTTTTAAGTCATTAGTACAAGGGAAGAAGTTTCTTTTTGAAAAAAAGTCCTTTTTGCCGTTTAGGCCTCTCTCCCACGCTCAGAAGTCAGTGGCGCTTCAAAAGCAACCAATGAATACATTCGTACTTTAATATCGTAGTTATTTCATACATAGAGAGATACATGAATATTTTGACTATGCTCGCAAAAGTTGGGTGGCGTTTAATAAAATCCTTACGAATCATGGCAGATGAGGCACTTCGCTATTTGAGTGGGATATGCAAGGCTTCAGCTTGTGAATGCAGTGGAGTATGACGAACCATCAACCACATAGTTTTCAAATGCACCTATAGAGTCTTCCAAGGAACAATTGAAGATTTCATACATGAGTCACCAAGAACAATCGAAATTCAGAGAGCTTAACATTCGACTTAAACTCTACACTGCTTCTTATTTCTTGGTCCTTGCTTGTATAGTTATTCATGTATGCGACCATACGGTAGCTGAAAGATAGACGGATCACTTAAGTAAGACACTTTATGCGCGAAGCCGGGCACGAACTGGCATTCCCGCCCCAAAAACACAGCCACTTCGCGTTCGTTTGACCCGTCAGTGCATTGTTTTTCGTTTCGCTGCTGCAGTGTAGCGTTAGCGTCGAATGCCGCCTGTTGGCTAAGCTCCAGATCGGCGTCCAATAACGTGGGATTGGAATCTGCCTTCCGTGTTTTCATTTCTGTTCTCTGTTTACACGTGGGCTTTACATACCGCCTGTTTCCGCATTTTGCATCTCTAACGAGTTTGTTATTAGCGCCACTAAATTACTCCCAGCTATTTGCCTTAGTTTTTTCACCACTCATTTTCGTTTCGTGGCGAAGAGGTTCCGATTTCAATCAGCAGTATTAGCGGAGGTTGTGGTTAGGAGGTCAACTGATATTCGGAGGTACAGCAGAAGTAGCTCCGGAGGTATCATACACTGTTTCTAACAGTCCGCTTTTTGTCCGCAGGTAGGAGACATCGTGGTTCATAACTCTCAAATGAGTTGATTTGTTTGTCGAGAGAGTACGATTGATGGAACCCTTCGATATATTTAAAAACCAGACTGATGTACCGACACTGGCTTTCACTCTCCCCATTATCATACACGACGCACACTACTATTAGAGCCATCTACGCCAGTCAGCGTATCTCAACTCTTTTCAACCCGAGGACCACTAAACTACATACGACCAACGCAACGAAAAAATTTCCCAGCAGGTCATGCACTGCTCAGTGTTCGTTTGTTGGCTGTGTTTTTTGCTGACAAAAGCGATCTATTTAAAATATTGTCAGTGACTGCAAACGCCTGCCTGATTCAGACGCATCTCCTTTGCTCATTGATCTAGGCACAAGATTCTGGTTGCGGCTGCTGTAAACAAACAAGCCTTGGCATCTCTCCAGCACGAGGACGACTTCGCCCACCTCGAGGGCGATGTAACAGCTGACTGGCCTTCGGCATCTCCTGCAGCTTTGTTAACAACAAAGCTTCATTCATACGAAACCGAAGATCTGTAGACTCAACTGCTTCTGCCCCTATTTCAGAGTTTTTTTTTTTGCTTGGGTTTTACGCCTTGTCGACAGCGAGGTCATTAGAGGTGGGATGGGGTTGGGGCAAGGAACGGGAAGGAGTCAGCCATGGCCTTTTTGAAGGAAGCGTCCCGGCATTCGCATGGAATGATTTGTGGAAACCACGGAAAACCCAAATCTGGATGCCCGGAGGGGGATACGAACCCGCGTCCTCCCGAATGCGAGGCCAGAACGTTAACCGTTCACCCACCACGCTCGGTTTCACAGTTAAGCAGCGACATTAAATGCCCGCATATATACGACCGTTATCTTTGTAACGACAAAGTTATAATCCATGTCCATATAAAAGAAAATGTTTTATTAGTACTGCACAATATGTGGATCCATATCAAAAAACAGTTTGCTGTTTTCCGTCTCATTAATAATTTGTTTTAAATGAGAGGTAAAGATCGCCCTATCTAATGTTACGAAATTACATATCGTTTTAATTATCAGTCACTTGTTTATATTAAAAAAAGTTTAATATATTACCTATTATTAACAAATTTGGGAGAGGGGGGATTCATTTAGATGGAAATTATTCGTACGGTTTGAAAGCAGAAATTTTGCTTACAGACAGTGACTTCCTGTTATTAAACCGTTTTTCGCATAATGTTTGGTGAAAGAATTCCTCCAACCTAACACATAAAAAAAAAGTTTTGTCCCTAAGGAGGTGGTATAAACGGCTATTCAGTGCAAGGAAGAGAACACACTTAGAAAATAGGTTGGTAGCGTATACCAGAAATGCAACTGACCAGTGCATCTCACTGGCTGAACTTGGACTTTATAGCTAGTCGACGTACGGGTCGTTAGGGGCAGGGAATAGGATGTGACTTGACTATGGTATTTTGAAGGAACTATCCCGGCATTCGCTATGAGTAATTTATGGAACCCAAGAAAACCGAAATCAATGTGGGCGGACCGAGGATCCAACCCCGTATATTTCTGGGGGCCAGCCCCGAACCTAACACACTAGTTGGGGACCGTGCACAAACTACGTAGCTCGGTTCAGGGGGGGGGGGGTTGGCTGGAAGGCTACGCTGGGCTACGTGGGGGGAGGGGGGGAGGGGGGAGGTTCAGAGCCAGACCACGTAGCTTTCCTTTCATAACATTTTTCACAGTTAAAATTAGGAACAGAACTCACAACAGCATGTGAATATTTATTTCCCTCAGTTAATTATCTCCGTATGTAATTTACAATAGTCTGGCAAGAGAAAACAGTACAAAATGTCTTCTGGAATCCAAAGGGGAAAAAAGCTGGGTGCTACGTGGAAGGGGTGGGGGGGGGGTAGAAGCCAAAGCCACTTAGGGCTACGTGGGGGGGGGGGGGGGGTTCACAGGAGGCCAAAATGGAGCTACGTGGTTTTTGCACGCTCCCTTACTAGGGGGTTCGGAAGTCTCCATACCTGAAATCTACTAAGGGACTTAAACACAATAAATTTTTCTCATTTTCAGACACCAGTTGCTCAGTTCTCAGTTTCTGATTCATTTTGCTACGTCTCATTTTCGTATGTACGCTAACTGAGCTAATCTTTTTTCGTATGCTTAATCTGGAATTAAATTTATTCGAATTTGATGGAATATGGGGCACAACAATCACCGACATTGAGTAAGAGATAAAGGAAAACGGCCTTGTAAGATTAAATAAGCAGATCAGTTAAGTTTAGTGACTTTGTTAACGTGACGTTTCCGCATTTCACGGTATTGTGGACTGCTGACAGATTGTCTACAGTAGAGCCCAGAACCGGTTCGATTGGGGACCACGTGTGGGTCTTACAAATTTAGCATGTTCTGACAGTGAATTCATTCACCAAATCATGTCTCCTCTCCTTGTGTTAAGTCACTGTTCTTGTAACGTGTTTATTCATAATATTTGATTTTTGTTTAAATGCTTATTAGTTTGATGCTCTGTATAGAATAACTGAGATGCTGCATTTTAATAAGCAAGATTGGAAGAAAACATTATTACAAAATCAAGTTATTTTCCCTCAATCTCTGTTGAAAGAATTTTGTATTCTATTGTTCTATATAATTGTAATGTATTATTAAAATTGACTTGAATGTTTTTGGCAGTGGCGGCTGTATAACAAAGACGCACAACTAGTACAACATTGCAATGCCAAAGATGAGTAAAACTTATTAGAGACAGGCTACTCAGAATTTTGGAAAAAGATGGCGAAGAAGTAGATTAACTATTGAGTGTGTGATTCGTATGGGAACTTTTTGGAAAACACTCATGCTCCTCACATCAAATATGACAATAAATCCGAAGAAAGCAGTTTACGACCAGTGCATTCTTCTCATACTAACTTGTGGCTGTGACACCTGGACACTCAATGAGTTTACAACCGATATATCAGTTATAAAGGTAACATACGTCTTTGAGAAGACAGCCTCCTTGTAGTGGTATAAGGCGGCATGTTGCTTGAACAGAATCGGTGTTGGAATGGAAATAGAATCGAGAGAGGGTGGGAGGGCAAAGAACAGGTGGGAATTCGGCCATGGTCATTTGTAGGAACCATTTTTTTATATAAATAAAAATAAAATAAAAATGTAGGAGCCATCTCGGCATTTGCGTGATTTCGGGAAACCACGGAAAACTGAAATCTGGATAACCTCTCAAACGCCAGGTACTCAACTGACAAAAGGCCGTGCGGGTCAGAAGATCTGTTTTAAACTTTGAACTACAAGAAAAAATTCGCAACTTTCGACTTCGAACCCAACATGTAAAGTTGCCCGGCCGGTATATCAGGGTCTTCGGTTCAAATGCAGCCTCAGGCATGAGCGATTTTAATTAAGTGTTACGTTTGCTCTTTTCTTAAAGCATTATGCCTCGTACGTACAAGTCATTAAAAGTGAAGCAGGACGAGGGGTAAAGAACGGTAAGGAATTCTGCCTCATTCTTTTAGAAGGAATCATACCGGAATTTGCCCGGAGAGATTTATAGAAACCATGAAAAACAGAAATCTCGATGACGAGACGGGGATTCAAACTTGCCTCCTCCAGAGTAAGTTCCTCGTATGTCGTCTACACCTACGAAGCAATAAAACTAGTGTTCAAATCATAAAAATAGAAGATACAAAAGTATAAATGCCAGTATGGGAAGGGGGAGGGGGGAGAAATCAATGTGTACAGTTCGTAGTCGGTCACTCTACCAATTTAAACCGTAGCCCACAGAATAAATTGTAAAACATATTTCAATACTTTACAGTATTTTGTTGTAATAAACAATGCTATGTCGAATGCCAGTCTTTTATTTTTGCTAATTCAATGTCCTAAACATCATATGTACGGCGTTTTTTCTGATCTGGTCGATAAGTATTATGAAGTCAAGCAATAAGCATTAACAAATTATGACCCATAATGCATAGCACAACTGACGTCAGAACGAGTCCCGCCATTGATGCTACGAACTTCGAATTTGCGTTCTGATTGGCGCAGCGGCCGTTGCTCCGTCCCGTCCTCTTTTTGAAGTTGTGCGTCGTTGCATGCGCTGCCTACGCTAAGTTTAGCTCCACCTCGTGTTCGCATTGTGCCCCACTGAGCATCATCTGTCGGTAAGGGCGACTGCGGTTCAGAACAGGTGCTGCGTTCCGCTTTATTTTTACTGTACATTGATTCGCTAACTGTACTTTGTTCCGCGAGGCGAGAGTTACATAAACTTGGGTCACTGAACTGAAAACAGCCATTGTGCCTGCCTCACTGAGAATGTGCCGCGAAAGGGCAGGGACGCGATGAATGATTACGGACAGGGCCCGGTGAAATCTCACAGTCTCACCAGAGGAGGAAAATGTCTTGATTTACAAAAAAACACCTCATGTAATTAGTGGATTTCCCATTTTCAAATTTATTATTTTATTGCCTAATACGGAGCAACTATCGCATTCATTATGGTGCATTGCACTCTTTTCTAAGGAAATTTTACGCAAAATAGTGTTATTACGTGACAAAACAACCACAGAATAAAAATTATGCTGGTTTTGCTAGCAACTTACAAACTATATAAGATATAAGTATTTTTAATACTGTTGCTTAAATGTAGTAAATATAATTTAATGTATATAATTTTTTTGATAAACCTGATAACATAATCGTTCCAAAATTTATAACGGACTCTAAACAACTATACCCCTCACATTGCATTAAAAAATTCTTTTTTCGACTGTCCTTTATAGAATCGTCCTAAGAATATAATCGCACAAGTTTTTAAATACCATATTTCACAATGGGTCAACGCAACACATTACGTGTAAAGTCTGAAACTTACTTCGTTTAACAGCTGGAGGCTTCAGATGCACTGTCATGGTAGCTATAATAGTGTTCCGTTTTCCTTCAGATTTTTTGTGTCATCAATCTCTCGAATGGTTTGATACAATCCTCCATCTCAGCCTATCTTGAGTTAACCTCTTCATCCCATACAATCTACGTCCTTAATTACCTGATTCACATATTCTATTCCCTTCAAGTATGGAAAACTAAAAAGTAACCAGCGTATCTTGCGTATCAGTGTATTTTTGCTTCTAGCTTAACATCTCATCGATGACATTAGAGGCAGGAACGGACTGGGGCAAGTAATTGGGAGGAATTCGGCGATGGCCTTTTGAAGGTACCATCCTGGCATTCACATGGAGTGATTTGAGGAAACAATCTAAAACGCTTACCTGGATGGTCAGATGGGGATTCGAACCCACGATCTCCCGAAAGCGGGTTTAGAGTGTTACCACATACCCACCACGTTCTATTTTTTTTTTTTTATTTTTTTTTTTTTCGTCTTCTTCATTTCTTTTACGCCGATGTGATATGAATCCTGATCGTATTGGAAACTAGGATCGGTTAAAAGTTTCAACCATGGCTTTTTGAAGGAACTTTTCTGAAGTTCAGCTGGAGAGATTTACGAAAACCATGGAATACTGAAATTGGATGCCGGACAAGGTTTGAATTCGCGTCCTCCCGAATGTCAGGCAACATTTTTAGCCTATAAACCATCGGACTTGGAAGGCAGGAAGTAATGCTTGACAGAAAATTTTATAGAAGTATCATAGTTAGAAACAGAGAGAGATATGAAAGTTTTCCTCCTTCCATCTTCCAGATTTAAAATTGGATCCGCTAATTCACATTGCAGACGGATTTAATTATTTATTTACTGTTCTTAATTTTTATTATTACCACTAAAACTGTCGCTACTGCGATCAAGTTAAGCGTACCTTCTAAATATGATACGGTTGAAACAAAATTAAGGTGTTAATATTCCGAACCATTTAAATTTCTCTAAATAATTTATTTATATTTCTTGACTTAGTTTACCATTAGACTTCTTTCGTAAATATTATATCTGCTAACCCTCAACCTTTGTGTGTATTTGTTCTATAACGCTGCAGCGCTAGAAAGTTGAACTAAGTCCATTAAGTCTCTCTTAGTGGTTTTCCGTGCGTAATTTAGTGATTCTTTTCGGTATTCTTCATACAATTGAGTTTGCTAGCGAATTGTCAACTGTTTATTCGAGGGGGGGGGGGGGGGGAAAATACGCAATGGTTATCAAAATTACGAAAAAAATGTTATCATTCATTTATAATCAATCGATTTGGTTATTTGAATAATTATTATGACCCAAATGATGATATTCGTGGTTATTTTAATTGTAGAACTCCAAACTTTGACTCTGAGCGTCTGCCAGTTTCTTGCTGCGCGGGCTCTTTTTTTTAGTCTTGGGTAAAGTGCTTAGTATGAGACGTCTATTTTAGCATGAATTTAGTGTACCACCTACAAGTTATGCTGTCCCATGCGGTATTTCTGTGTAGAACGAAGCATAATCGAAAGGCAAGGGGTCTCGCGAATTATGTCTCCGACTGTACATTACTTACGGAGATAATTAAATGAAGGAAATAATAAATATACACATACTGTTGTGTGCTCAGTACCCCCCCCCCCCTTCCCCACGTAGCGCAGCGTAACCTTCCAGCCAAGCTGGAGCTGGGCCTGATGAACCTCCACAGTCCACTATGGTAATGCTTTAACAGGCGTAGTAGATGTATGATTGAAGAACGCCAAGGGGAAATTCACTGTGTGATTTCGTATCTCAAGAGAAGTATTTTACAAGGTCGGCGTCAGTGTCGGAGAAATTTGATATATAACAAAGGGAAGATAGTTTAATCTTCAGTCAGTGTCTCCTGAGCGCTCAACCGCAACTTCGGTTGGCTCAATCGGCGCTTCGCGAGGTCGTCCCACAGACAGTGTGCGACTCTTACGCAAGAACACACGCAACAAAATTGAGAAAGACTTCCGCTCCAACACCGCCTCTTCTACCGTGTCGAGATGTTACGGCAACAATAGTTTGGGTGGAGCAGGGGAAGTCTGCATGTGTAAAGTGACTATGCCTGGTGGGTAAGTAGCTATGTTAGGACCTGACTTTTAGAAGAGACGGTCCTTTTTAATAAATTTCGGGGTCCTCTTGATTCATCAAATCAATCATTCAAGGAGAGATAAGAATTGTTTCTTAGTGATGGTTGTGGCTTTATCATCCTTGTTATTAGTCAGAACAGTTCAGTCTAATAAAAATCTATTGCTGTTTAGCCACGTGATTTGTGTAGTAACTGCTGCTGCCTATTATGATCTGTTCTAACGTCTTTTATTCGAATCAGTGTGTCAAGATACGCTGGTTACTTTTTAGTGTTCCATACTTGAAGGGAATAGAATATGTGAATCAGGTAATTAAGGACGTAGATTGTATGGGAAATAATTAAAAATAATTACATCTCTGTGGTGTGTTTTGGACCTTTTCCTTGTTGGATTTCTCTTATTCAACGGGTGAAAATGTCTTTAAATTTTTGATGGCATTCCTCCCGATATCCATTAATCCAGCTAAGCCATCTTATACGATTATCCTGTGAACTGATGTATTTCAAAATGCTTTTTGCTCTTACAACTGAAAGATGACAAGACATACAACAATATCTACTTTAACACCCATGTCCCTGATCGGAATCGCACCAGTGACCCAGAGTCCCAGTAACGCCCAAGCCACCCCATTCGGAACTACCGGGTTTCAAAACTTCGTGCATCCATTCGTATTTCGATATTCCATGATTAATCGAAATCACTCCGTGAGTGCCGGGATGATTCCATGAAATGGCCATAGCTGAATTCCTTCCCAAAACATGCCCCCAGTCCTTTTTCCTCTATAATAATTTCAACGTCGACCAGCCCTAAGACAACACCGAACTAGAGACTTTCCACATTTGAAAATTTCACTCTAGTCCATTCACTACCATTTTCACCCGTTGAATAAGAGAAATCCAACAAGGAAAAGGTGCAAAACACACCACAGAGATGTAATTATTTTTTGCTTCTAGCTTTACATCTCATCGATGTCATTAGAGGCAGGAACGGACTGAGGAAAGTAATTGGGAGGAATTCGGCGATGGCCTTTTGAAGGTACCATCCTGGCATTCACATGGAGTGATTTGAGGAAACAATCTAAAACGCTTACCTGGATGGTCAGATGGGGATTCGAACCCACGATCTCCCGAAAGCGGGTTTAGAGTGTTACCACATACCCACCACGTTCTATTTTTTTTTTTTTTTTTTTCGTCTTCTTCATTTCTTTTACGCCGATGTGATATGAATCCTGATCGTATTGGAAACTAGGATCGGTTAAAAGTTTCAGCCATGGCTTTTTGAAGGAACTTTTCTGAAGTTCAGCTGGAGAGATTTACGAAAACCATGGAACTCTGAAATTGGATGCCGGACGAGGTTTGAATTCGCGTCCTCCCGAATGTCAGGCAACAGTGTTTACCTATAAACCATCGGACTTGGAAGGCAGGAAGTAATGATTGACAGAAAATTTTATAGTAGTATCAGTGTTAGAAACCGAGAGAGATATGAAAGTTTTCCTACTTCCATCTTCCAGATTTAAAATGGGAACCGCTAATTCACATTGCAGACGGATATATTTATTTATTTACTGTTCTTAATCTATATATTAATACGCAAAGCGAAATATTCAGATCCCTTTTTAAGAATATTGCGCAAACGGAGGAGTGTGAGATTTGGCATAGTTAAAGTTTACATGGAGAAGAAGAGCAGAAAGCTAAAATTTATATATAATATGAGATAAAATACATTAAATTAAACAAAATAAAACATTAGTTGTTTACTTTGAATTGTTTGTTTTTAATGGCAATGACACTTAGCGATTCTGCCAATGTGTGTGGTCTTTGGTAACAGAAAAGAAAAAAATATGATAAGCATAGTTAATACATGCGTTAGAAATATATTATTAAATATAAAATTGATTCGCGCGCGTGAAATTGGATCTGAGACAACTATCTGATGTGTATTCCTAGTAATGAGATATTATGTGTTCTTTGGTGAAACAAAACAGTTGAATAACAGTTCCAAAAAGAAATTAAAAAAATTAAAAGAAATTAAGGCAAACCACAACAACACAAGCTAAAAGCTAATGACGTATTGGTACACGCTTGCAGCCAAAGACGTCAATGTATACAGTATATCATATATTTAGGCTTGCAGCAAATACAATAGAACAAATTCAAATAAATAAATAGATAAAAGTATGCAATGAATATTACTCTTTTACGGTAAAAGAAACTAAAAAAAATAATGAATTAGGTCGAATTTCGACCCAGGGGCGATCACTAGTTGTTATTACCACTAAAACTGTTGCTACTGCGATCAAGTTAAGCGTACCTTCTAAATATGATACGGTTGAAACAAAATTAAGGGGTTAATATTCCGAACCATTTAAATTTCTCTAAATAGTTTATTTATATTTCTTGACTTAGTTTACCATTAGACTTCTTTCGTAAATGTTCTATCTGCTTACCCTCAACCTTTGTGTGTATTTGTTCTATAAAGCTGCAGCGCTAGAAAGTGTAACTAAGTCCATTAAGTCTCTCTTAGTGGTTTTCCGTGCGTAATTTAGTGATTCTTTTCGGTATTCTTCATACAATTGAGTTTGCTAGCGAATTGTCAACTGTTTATTCGAGGGGGGGGGGGGTGGGGTGGGAAATACGCAATGGTTATCAAAATTACGAAAAAAATGTTATCATTCATCTATTATCAATCGATTTGGTTATTTGAATAATTATTATGACCTAAATGATGATATTCGTGGTTATTTTAATTGTAGAACTCCAAACTTTGCCTCTGAGCATGTGCGAGTTTCTTGCTGCGCGGGCTCTTTTTTTTAGTCTTGGGTAAAGTTCTGAGTATGAGAGGTCTATTTTATCATGAATTTAGTGTACCACCTACCAGTTATGCTGTCCCATGCGGTATTCCTGTGTAGAACGAAGCATAATCGAAAGGCGAGGGGTCTCGCGAATTGTGTCCCCGACTGTACAATAGTCTGACAAGAGAAAACAGTACAAAATGCTACGTGCTACGTGAGGGGTAAGAGTGTTTAGGCAAAGCCACTCCGGACTGCGTGGGGTGGAGGGGGGGAGGGGAGGATGGGTTCACAGGAGGCCAAAATGTAGCTACGTGGTTTATGGACGCTCCCTTACCAAAACAGCTGAAACAGATATAAAACGGCTGGACTACATTACTCTTGTTTACCCACTGCCACAATGTCGTAATAGTTTCTTTTTGCATCCGACCTCAATTGGACTGAATGACGAAGTATGTAATATGGTCTCAAAGACTATTAAATTGCTTTCACTTTCCCGGCAAGGTTAAACAGTTCGAGTGTGGTCACCGGGATGAAAGATAAGGTTAATGCCGATAAAGTTTATAATAACATTGTAGCCTAAAATATTAATTATAGAGTTTAGTGAAATACCTTTTTCACCCAGATCCGCAGGACGTTAGTATGCCGTTAATCCAACCGACCGCGGACGTTCAATTTAACCAGCGATACAACGTAAACTTATTCGGGAAATCGACTACAAACTCTTTAGGATTCTGATCCACTTATTGAATGTTGTAGGAAACAACTGACCGTTTACGAAAGCGTTGTGTGTCTGAACGTTAAATTCATCCAAACTTAATGGAATCTGATGTACTGTCACGCAATTCCGACATGTAAAAGCATTTACATTCCTGAAGTGTCTACTAATAAATTAACTGTTGGTATTGCATAAAAGTAACTCACAAAAAACGAAAAAGACAGTTCGGTCGCTATACGTTAGAGAGTACTGTTGGTTGAATCACTTCAGTTGTACACAGTCTGTAAGATATACCGGTGTTTTGGACAGAACACGTAATTGGTATATCACAGTCCTTCACCTCCTGCTGTTCCAAACAAACCAATTATTTTATATTTCTCAGTTTCAATGAAAGGCGCTATTGCTACTAACTGAGTAAACGTTGTTTCAAGGAATTTCTGTTTATTTTATAACTTGCAGTACAGTAAACATAAAAACTCTCGCAACATACTTTTTTAAATTAGACAAATTCCTTGAAAACAAATATTAAACCTTCACATCGTGCCCATTCATTACTCTTCGAAAGAGTAGGTCTGAATAAACGTGTGTCAGGTTTTCATCCTTTCTCCCTTTATGATTATTTATACAATAAACTATAGCTAACACATAATCATTTCAGTCGTCTAAAAATTCAATTCTACTTAGTAACAAATGATACTGAGGAAAGCGATTGAAAACGTCCCAGCCATATTTCCCCGGCAAGTTATTGCGGAGAGCTGTAACCCAGAATAATTGGCTTCGGCACTTGCGATAGAAGTATAAAATTTCTGTCATAATTTTGTAACCTTACATGCATTATGTAATTCAAGGTATGAATGTGTGTATGACAATTCTGAAGTGAAAAGATTAGGGCCACAGCAGGAGTCTATCGACCTATTAGGTCCTCAAGCGCCTGACCCCTTCAGTGTGTGCTGGTAATATAACCCGTCCCTCATTTCGGTTCCGCCATCGACCGCCGACGCCCTCCCTTCTTGCTGTGGGGGACACTTCACTCCACTGTGCTGTGCATCCCCACCCTGTCCCACAATCCTTCCCCCTCAGTAAACAGCAGTCGGGCCGACCGTCGAGGATGTTCATCAGCTGGCGGCAGATGTCTCTGTCGTGAAAGTGAGCGCCCCCACTTCCTCGTCACGCTCCACGAACTCGACCGCCGTTGTTACGTTATAGCAGCACTCCACAATACTAGTTGTGCCGCATCAGATAAATTTACTTGTAACCAGAACACCACTCGCCAAAACAAAGACTGAATCGAACGAAACTAAAAATGGGGCAAAACTATGTTCGCAGATTTGTTGGTTAGAGCTACTTGTATTTACTGCTTTTTCTTTCACCCCGCGCTCTTCTACAAGCTTTCTTTCCGGTGGAATGTGCGGGGTATCTTAACAAACGGTACGAGTTGCTCTATTCCAGAATTTTTAATATTCTGAAATAGTAAGAATTTATTTGAATTAATGTTCTTAAAGTTGTTATTATTTTACACTTCAGCCAAACAAGAGAATAGAGAAAATCGGACAACACACACGTTCACAGTTACGGTTTTAATTCATATGGAGTCACGAAATTTAATCTCCCCTTCCCGAGCACCCACACTAGTGTCCACTGTCCCCAAATTCGTCGACCGGCCGGTCGGTCGGCCGTATACGGCCGAATATGACCGACTAATCCCGAGACAGCGTCCTCTTGATACGACCTACTTGATCGACTGCGGCTGAGTGGCGGACGAATCCCATTGAAACGGGATCAGTCGGACGTATTCGACCTAATGGAATACATCTGTTATTGTCCTGATAAACAAATCATTTTTTACCTTTTATTTGATTTTGATTTGTATTTTTTCAAATTCTGTTTCTCACTGTGGTGGTACACAGTAAATATTTAAACGAGAGTATCTACGGAAAGTACAATAATTTGCAAGAGCGTCTACGCAGTTATAATAATTATTTTATTAAAAATTTGTAAAGACAATTATTTGAATTTCTTACTGGAATGTTCTCAAACGATCACCCTTGCCTTCACCGCATTTAGGTATAGGCATAGGCTATCTAGGCTGCAGCCAATGATCCCGCACCACAAAAACAAAATTTGCTTGTTTCTTTTATTACTTCTTTTTGTATCTTGTTTTTTTTTTTTTTTCTTGTTTGTTCACTTATTTTTAAAATTGAAATATTTTTGCAAACTTAACATGATGGACATAAATCTCAGATTTGTATTCTTTTTCTTCTATAATTGTTCATAATGTTAATAAATTGAATATCTTAATGATTTTCAATTGTTTTCATTTTTATCTCAACGATTCTATATTCTTGTAAACATGTTACAATAAAATATTCTGCGAATTAATAATAAATTTCAAATGTTTACTGCAGGTTTTTGGTTATAAAATGCGAGGTTAAATTTCAAAATATTTGCTAGAGAGGGAGCGCATCAAGCGTCTACACATCCTACATTCGGCCTTCACCCTCTTAATATTTCGCGAGGACAAGGTAAATTCTGTTTTTACGAAATGTAAGTCACCACACATTTAAAAAAAAAAAAAACCACCCCGTTCCCTTGTTGAAGCGACAGTGACGGATTGGCAATGTGTGTCGGATGTAATTCGGCTGCAGTGGACAAGGTTAATCGGACGAACTGGTTAGCCGCAAAATCGGGCGTTACTCGGACGAATACGGTCCGGACGAAATTCGGTTCCAGTGGACGACCGGCCTTAGGTCTCACCACCATGCACTCACACCAATGTCAGGATAATCGTACACTGACATCACATTTCCCCTCATTTGTGGCTGGCTTCGAAGCTCCCCAACACACAAACAGCCGATACAATACATAGAGCATGCCGGTTCACCGTGCCCCAGCTACAATGGTAAGTCATGATTACTATTTGCCTGATATCTTACTGTAAGAGTCGAGTAATTCTATTACTTTATTCGATAATAATTGTTTATCCGTCTTATTTACTAGGAATGCGTCTTTGTTACTTTAGTTTTGATCATCGATTAGAAAGTGTCTCATACTGAAGTTCTGGGATACAACTTGTATCTTTATCAAGACACTGTTTTGCTTTCTACACTCATCGTAATTTAAAAGGATTAACAGACTACGTGTAAAGATAGGCTTTAGCAGTGAATGCAGTTTACTGTATTTCGTGTGGTGTATAGGTTAGCTTTATCTGCCATTTACTATGAAACCTTATTTTCGATGTTAGTTTTAAGTTTTGATGGGAAAAAAGCCCGCTTAAGCTTTTAGGCAAAACTTCTGAAAAATAGTTTTGGAGCTCTTACGTAAAACAAGCTACTCTGGTGTCAGAATAATAATTTTCCATTTCTTTGCCGTCGTCCAAACAAATTCTGTAACTACATTTTACATTCGTCAAAAGATTGGTAAGGACTGATTAGAAATAAGACCATAGCTTCCGCCCAAGTGTTCAGTCAACTTGAAGCGTGCAAAACTCAGTACCCATTCTGATTAGGATTGCGTAAAAACGTCCCACTTTTACGATATTTAGTGTTATCACTACCAGGTTGTGCGAATAACCTCACACCCCCATACCTTCCAGGGGACACTCATGCAACGATCACTTCGTCCAATTTCTTACGATGCATCTCGTGAGTGATAGAAAATTATCTATCATTGCGAAGTTCATGAACAAATATTTGACTAAGCAACTTACGACGTAAAAAATTTTATGACCCGTCTTTTCACAGTAACTCCATCAACAGTTTTACGGCCATAATAAGCTTTCAGGCAAAGATGAATGTCAGTAAGATTAACATTTTCGGCTGATATAAATTCAGTAAGTGCAGAAGGCATCGACGTAGCAGGTACAAACGACTGTAACGGTATGGCTAGTGGCAATTAACAAGAAAATGAAATATAAAGAGTTAGCAGATATGTAGTGCAACAATAGCTACAAGATGGCAGCACTCGAAACTTTGTACGTTTTCTTTTCCCAAGACTCAATGAACATGTGAAATGGAAAATTAACTATTGCTATATAATTTATAAACGACGCTCCGAGCGTCAGTATATATTACTTAAATATTGTAAACAGCTAAACTGAATTTGACACTTAAATGTAATAATAACGTAAGTATTTGAAGTTTTATTTGTATCTGGGTGTTGAGTGCTATGAAGTTTGTAAAAGTTAACAAAATGGTAGTTGCGCACTCCAACAGGTTTCCTAATGAACTTGACAAGTTTTTTACGCCTCTTACGAACTAAAGGAAACTTCTGAAGCGCTATCAGATCATACGTGTCTATCCTGGAAATGTTATAAGAGTCACAGCAAGGCATATTCCGACAGCTACAGATTGGGTGGGATAGCTTCGCCCTTCCTTGAATAGCTCGCTTACTTTGATCTGTCAGGTGCATCAGCTCTTCAGTTATTACTAAAACAATAACCGCTCAATAAAAAGAGTCTTTGAGCTGTAACACTCGCCAGAGAAGGGTCTCTGAAATATAACTGACATTTGCTGATGCCTTGGACTTGCTCTCAGAGTTTATTCTTCAAAATATTGGTGTGTACTCTTTTTTTTAAAAAAAAAAAAAAAAAGAAAAAGCAATGTACTTTATTCCTCCAAACACTTCTAGAGTCAAGAAATATACTCAGCACTGCCACCAGTTTATAAGGAGGAATATTTTTTTTTTCTTATCTTTCTTCCTCGTTGGCGTCGAGGTCATTAGGGCGAGAAAGGACTGGGGACAAGGAATGGTAAGGAATTCGGCCATGGCCTTTTGAAGGTTGCATCCCGGCATTTGCGTGGAATGATTTGGGGAAATCTTGAAAAACCAAAATCTGGATGCCCGGATGGGGACTCGAACCGGCGTCTTCTAGAATGCGAGGCCAGAGTGTTAACCGCTCACCCACCACGCCCGGTGGGAGGACTAACCATATCGATAGTAGCCAGAGACCCAGTCTTTGTAAAACGAATACATATATCAGTACCAGCAATGCAGGAGTTTGCTGTGAAATATCGTATATTCACTCGCCCCGTAGAATTAATTAGGTGCGGTACCATGATTGTGCCCGGTGCCTGACACAGGGTTAGATGGTTCTAGTCCTAGTGATGGAAGAAATTTTCATCATCGGTACTTGGTCGGCAAGGTAGAAGAGGTAGTGGTGGACAATTCCTAATCACTAGGTTGTGCATCAAAGTCCCAAACCTCTCCGCAGTGCTTATGAATTGAGTGTATACGACACGGTTGGTGGCGATTTGTCCGTTGACTGGGGACTTTAAGCCTGGCGGTCGCCTTGAAGTCCTGTGGAAGAATAGATTTGAAGGGGCCGGCACCGGGTTTCATCCTCTTAATCTTTCATTCAAACACAACACTATAAATACCCTCCACAAACAAACAAACAACAAAAAACAATAAACACGTAAATACACTTCTATCACTGGGAAAACCAAGTGGAAAAAACCCGCCGTTTCCAAATTTCCCGAAAAAAGTACCCACCTATCGATTGAGGAGAAAAAAAAATCGCATTTTCGTAACTCCTCAAAGTACTTGTATAATCAAAATGTAGGCGTACAAGTTTTGACTCGACTGAAACACTTCCTAGAACCTACTCCAGCTGCAGAAATAAAAATATCTTAACTGGTCCAAACAGTTTAACAGGTGTTTAAACCGCTGTCTCATTGCTCCATACGAAAATAAATGTCCGCGCCATGGAACACGTTCAACGGAGAATTTGTGGCACCCAGCTGGCAGTGCGCCCTCTTGGTATTCACGACTGGAGCAGATCAGATATGGCGGCAGGGAGGAGAGAGGCAGCATGCAAATTGCTCCAAGGATTTCGCAGAGGGGCGGGCAAGCGGAAATTGTCCATTTCCAGGAGGTGGGGTGAGGTGGAACGGCATTACATCTATTGTGTGTGTTCAGCTGGCAAGACGCCCACCGCTGAAAATGAAACCATTTCTTGAGAAAGACAACCTTGGTACGGTCATTCGCTTATATTTCGGAGGAAAAGGAGTTAGAATTGTAACCTATCAACACATAGAAAAATCACCTTTAAACAAAACAGTATCATCGTTCGACACAATGGATCTAACCGGTTTTTTTTATGGTTTCGTAGACAAAATCACGGGATGGCTTCTTGGACTAGTATTAATTAAAGACGTTTTGGCCAAACTTATTCGGGCTTTGCAATTTGATGTCTGTTACACGTTTTACTAAGCACAATTAATAGTATTAGTTGTGCTTAGCAGAGGGTGTGAAACACATGTGTTGTACTTCTCCCACGAAGAAGGTAAAGTAAGTTTGGCTGAAACGTCGGCAATTAATACTAGGATGTGGCACCATTCCAGGAGCATGAAAGAGAAGACCAGATAAAAAACTTATCTACGCTGGCAAGGTTGTTTAAAACAGTGGATAAATCATTACATAGAATAGTACATATATTATGCCCAAAGACCGAAAACGCCCATTGAGCGAAAAAAAAGTCCACATCACGTTGTTAGCGTTATGGAAAACGGAAAACACACACACACACACACACACACACACACACACACACACACACACACAAATCAGAACGCAATGTGGCAAAATTCGTGTGTGGCCCAGGAGGCATTCTCCACAAATGACGATTCATTTTTAAGATGTTTATAATGGGACGAGTAAGAAGAATCGTATATGCACCCTGGACCGATTCGTCGTGAACACAAAGAGTTAGATACCGATAAGCCACAACGTGTTGTGACCGTTTTCAAGAAACCAGAACGCGTTGTGGTAGATTTTTTTTCGCTCAATGAGCGTTTTCGGCCTTTGAGCTTAACATATACATGGAGAAAGAGGTATGCTCCAACCATTACACTCCGGTTGTCTCCTATTGGAAGACGAGTAGCCATTTTATTTCGAGGACACGCCGATACTCAGTCGATACTACTCCCCACCATTTGCTCTTGAGGTTACCCCATAGGTTTAGCGACCACTTCACCATCAGGCTCGTACTACCTGAACTATGGACGGTGGCAATCGTCTAGCAATGGTCGATACTAAACCTTAATAATTTATTTTAATACAGTTATTATCAACTTCGTTATTTATTAAAAAATGTGTTACCAAAACTTTCTTTGAACCAGTTCCGAACTCATGGCAGCTTCATAACTAAACCTAAAAAATCTTTACAGTTAGGTTGAAGCATATAATTAGATGTGTTTTTTGCAGACTTCAAGAATTTTATTTTATTTGAAATTTTTTGTACATAAAACAATGCTTGCGTTGAATTAATTAAACTTACCAATGGGGAATAGTATTGATTTCTTGCATTTCCAGACCCATGGAGTAATGTCTTATTCTTTGGTGCATCTGCCTTTTGATAAATACTAGACGACCCGTGCGAAAATTTCGCGAATAAAATACGATGAATAGTGAGGTTGAATATAATGTCACCAAGTTCAGTCATTACTCTTCATACTCCAACTTCATTTATCGATTTTGGTTAGAAATCCAGGGAGATAAATGGCTCGAAACACAAAAAACGTATTTTAGAAATAATGACTTTTTTGCCTTTTATGGGTCGAATTACGAAAAATTCCTTTCTTAAAATATAATGTTACCACGGCGGAGACCTTATTCTTTAATATGATACCTCGTTTATCTATATAGTTTAGATATCAAGGGAGATAAATCGCCCGTGACACAAAAATCGGTAATAGAAAAATTTATACTTTTTTCCTTTAAGGGTTGAATTCCAAAAACATTCTTTCTTAAAATATGATGTCACAAAGCTGAGACATTACTCCTCATAACCCTACCTCATTTATCGATTTTGGTTAGATATCCAGGGAGATAAATGGCTCGAGAAACAAAAAACGCATTTTTGCCCTATAAGGGTCGAATTACGAAAAATTCCTTTCTTAAAATATAATGTTACCATGGCGGAGACCTTATTCTTTAATATGATACCTCATTTATCTATATCGGTTAGATATTAAGGGAGATAAATCGCTCGTGACACAAAAACGCATTGCAAAAATATTGATACTTTTGCCCTTTAAGGGTCGAATTCCGAAAGTTTCTGGCTTAATATATGACGTCACTAAAGCGGAGATCTTAATCTTTAAAACGATACTTCATAAAACGGTTTCAGAAAGGTATCCAGGGAGATAACTGACTCGTAACACAGAAAACAGTATTTTAGAAAAATTTACATTTTTGCCCTTTAAGGGTCGAATTCCGAAAACTTTATTGCTTAAAATACGATTTAACCAAAGTGGAGACCATAAGCTTTAAAATGACACCTCATTCATTGATATAAATTCTTCTCATTCATTGATTTCGGTTAAGTATGAAGGAAGATATAGGCTTGTGACAAAAAAATACCTTATAGAAATAATATATATGATTAACTGAAAATCCTTATTTTTTCATGTCATGAGCATCTTTATTTATTTATAGCTTATGGCTTCTTTGATATTTGTTGAAATTTCAAACCTCGTTCTTCCTCTTAATCATTTTCCTTCCATAATCCTCCGATATAGACAATTTCTATATACTGTGTTGCTTATACCAGAAGGTATCCTTTTCTTTATCGTCGTAAGTAGATACTTCCACAATACCTCTTCTTTCATGACAGTCCAATTCAGTCCTCTGTCTTGCAAACTTCCATTCTCTCCCTTCTTCGTCCTCTGAATGCCTTCCTTCGAATATCAAATTACAAAGTTGCAGAGGTGTGTAAAATATATTGAAATAATATTTCGCTAGTTTTATCAATCTTATAAAGAAGTAACTGAATTAGAGCAAAAAAGTGCTACGCTTCTGACGAGCTCTCTGCGCGGATATGATTGCGGAGTCATCTGTTGATCGTACGTGTAACCACGAGTAAATACTTTCCTTGTCTTTCATACAGTTACTATAATGGCAATAAAGTGACATCTATATTAATTACCATTTCGGAAACGATTTTTACTCTCGGTCATCTCTATTATTCTTTCTGCCAGGTATTTAACATTCCCACCCATCCTCTTCCTTACGGTCCTAGATGTCTCCTCAAAATTAACTACGCAAAGCTTGCTCGCCGTCATGTTAAGCGAGATGTGTGCAGAATCGGTCAGCAGACATTACCAGCACCTGCAATAAACCGGAAGTGAGGGCTGGTCGTGGCGGAAGTCAGAACAGTAGCCGGCCCTTTGATTCTATTTTGTACACAGTGCATGCCTCTGACAATACCACGAATTCTACGATAAGGTCACGCGGATATTACAGACAGAACTAGAGAAAAAATCTGAGCACCAGTTAACATACATGCGATCTGGGAAATCATCTGATCTGAGTATTCTTTTTGGAAAATATCACCTCGATTACAGAAATATGGTATATATTCCTGTAATAAATCTGTTTCGTTTTTGCCACACTAGACTCATAACACAAGTTCGTGCCCTGACCATGAAAACGAAATGTCACCACCTTGCAAAAACAACCTAATTATTTAGTCCTAAATTACATCCTGATATGGACCTATACATAGATACAGCAAATGAGGTGCAATCCGAAATTGAGGAGAGACCTAGTTCGTATTACGATTAAATACTTCTGTGAGAAAAGCCGTCACCAAAAGACATTCAAGATGATTTTATGGTAACGTTAAAGGTAGTTGTACCTGCCCACAATACAATAAAAAAGTGGAAATTTTAATAGGGAAGAGAACTTAAATGGATTCCCTCGCAGGAAGGACAAGGGAATTGTTTGTGCTTAGTACTTTAAGCCTCGAAGATTTCAACGTCATCAAAAGAGATAGAGGATTGGGGAGCACGGAACTATAATTTCTTCGGCCTAGGAACCAAACCAATTTGTCTGGAGTGATTTAGAGAAACCATAGGAAACCAAAATCAGGGTGGTCGGGCGGAGTTTTGAACCCACGTCCTCCCAATTGCTACACCTGAGAGTTATTGAATCGCAGGCCGGAACGTTAACATTGACCCACCAGGCTCGGTAGGCCAGTGGAGACAATCGCAAAAAAATGGAAGTGTAAATGATCTTGCGATGACAGACGGAAGGGAAACAATTCGGCAGGTTGTTGAGATATCATCTGACAGTCCAAATATCCACAAAAAACAGTTAATGACTACATCACGTAATTACACTAACCAACTAACAACTGTAAGTTTGCATTATATTAATGAAATAACTACTAATGTAAATATTGTTTTGCATTTGATAACCGACTAGCATCTGTAACGTTTAATGTTCTAATATTTAATAATTTAGCATTACATAACAGTTACCAATCAACTAAGTGAAGTGTAATAAAATGCTAATTCCTTACATATAACTTTCTTAGACTGTAAATTGTTAACTGAAAACATGGTTCCAATAGAAAGTAGGCTTAGGCTTCCTTCTCACGGGAACAGAAGACCGTGGAGGCTACGCTGAGATGCCAGATAAACTAATAATGAAACCAGCAACATACGGTGGCGGAAAGATTATTCAGTAATAAACAAAAGGAATGTAATAAGGCCTAATTTAGTATTTAGATATTAGGCTGTATGGATGTTGATTTAAAAAAAATAAAGGGCAAGGCTACAAGAGGGCAATCATCTTCAATATCTCATCGTCTGCTCCTTTGAACCTTAGTCACAGGTGGAGAGCACCTAACTTCTTCACATTGTAATTATACCTCCTTTGACCTGTTCAGGACGATAATGTTTAGATCATTTCTGTCCTTAACTTTCCTCGTCGGGTTCTGAATTACGGGCTGACGGTAGGAAGTACGTTTATTCCAGTTTTCTTCCTTTTGTGACATTGTAGGATATGGAAGTTTGCAGACAACCCAGGATGGTTTATGTGACTTTAAGCTCACCAGAACGTTGGATTACAATTTTTGGAGGCAAGTCGGTTGTCAGTGGATTTGTCTTGATCTGTCGGTGTAATCAAATGGAACAGTGGTTGGCAGCAACTGACTTGTGTCCCCTGACCCTGCTGGTATCTATCTGTCCGCCATATCGGGACAATGAGCCGGTTTACTGCCAAATATGGAACCGACGAGGACGGCCAGCCGGCCTTGGTTGGACCCGCTCCAGGAAATCAGCAACCAACAGACACCGCTTCAGTAAGAAAGAAAAGACGGTCACCAGAGGTAGACAGATTAGCCATCAAGAACACATCGAGACAGTGGGTAGTGAAACCGGACACGTGAAACAGCATGAGGTGAGATGTATGGTGCTCAACGAGCAATAAAGACAACTGTTCAAGAAACTTGGAATTAAAAGAGAATAGGGGACAATAGACTATGGAACACCTTTCATATACTCAATGACAAAGCATTTACCACCGGCCGAAAATTCTCGCTGTTTACATAGCATGATGGAGGATGCTTGCTCATCTGCTAGGCATAAGTTGTGGATGAGCCTTCGATGGATGTCCTACGAAGAATTCGGAGTTGCTATTTCAAGGGAAGTGAGGGCTATGACCGGAAGGGAGTGGAATAGCTTTGATTTTTCAGGCAGTCGGGTTCTGGAACGAGAGCTCTAGCTACATACTTCAACCAGCAAAACTACAATCCAAGGCATAAGCTGCATCGCAATTAACAATAAAATATACAATAAATATCTATATCTCCATGTGCACTGGAGCAGTAACTGTAACTCCTTCAATAACATGAATTATCTGCAGATTATTATTATTATTAATTTTAATTGCTATGGAGCTAACGCTCCGGTGGCAATTCCCCTAGTCATCTAATTACCACTTTTTAATTTTATTTTATTATTGGAGTGTTAAATTCATCTCCGATTTAGAAATTTTATTCGGGATACGAAAACTTGTACATAGAGCGGACATATGGGAGAGTCCATAAACCACGCAACTCCATTTGGCCTCCCCCACGTAGCCCAACGTGAATTTTGCTTCTACCTTCTCCCCTCCACCTCCCTCTCCCCCCCTTCCACGTAACACGTAGCTTTTTCCTATTGATTCCAGAAGACATTTTGTACTGTATTCTATTGTAAGAGTATCGTAAATTACGTACGGAAATAATTAAACGACGGAAATAAATATTTACATGCCGTGGAGTGTTCTGTACCTCATTTAAATGTGACAAATAATATGAATGAAAAGCAACGGCAGTAGGAGGTAGTAGCCGATTCAAGCCAGAAACCGGGACAACCCGTGACGTCACTAAGTGGTGGGGGGGGACCTCCCTTGGCGGGCTTTTTGAATCAGCCAATGGCGGCCAAGGTCGTATGACGTCACACGTTAGTTCCTCGACCTGTCGCACAGATGGCGGTAGCTGCCGGGCTTGCGCATATGTTAGTTCCCCGATCTGCGGATAGATGGCACCATCTCCCAAGGGCTTAATTTCTTTGGGCGCAGATATTCCACACCGCCCACCCAAGCTATTTCTGTTCTGGAATGCGCGGCGTTTGTGAAATGTGTACACTGTTTCAACACACCTACGGAAATACCCACTCGATTGTTTGCTTTTGCGAAATGTGTACTCTACCAGTTGTGCAAGCGGTATCTCTTGTGTAAGCGCGGAGTGAGAGGCTCCATGCGACGCTAAAAAGGAGCGCCCGTGGCCAGCTCTGGCTCTGTACCATGCGAACCTTGCCGTGTGCGCTTCTAGCAGTTACCGCAGTGTGTGTTTCTCGCAGTCTTCAACACAATGTCTCAGTCTTATGAAGGTAATAAGTTATAATAATAATTATTATATGTGTGTGTGTTTGTGTGTATGTATCAGTGATACTAAAGATGAATTTTATTTTACAGAGCTCCCAGTTCTATCTGCTGCCGATGTGGAAGAGTACCTCGCAAACAGTAAGCTAATTTCCTTATTGTTAGTAGTATTAGTTTAAATTATTATTATTATTAAGACTAATTTTTCTTTTTCCCTGTTTCAGATCTACAACAGATCTCACCGCTGTTTAGCGATGATTTAGATAATGGTAAGTTTTTGTATCTAAACTGGAATATTTTTGCTGTAGATGTTTACTTGTTGCATACTATAATTTATTTTCTATTGTAGAACCACGAGTTGTCTCAACTCCGGAGCTGCTGTTGCTATACAATTTTTCTGGAGGTATGTATTTGACTGTAATTAATTTTTTTTAATTTCTCGTGCGTGTGTTGATACTAAAAGAAAATTAATTTGTTCTGTTGCAGAGCCTGTGAATGCTACTGATGGTTCTGACAATAATTTTGCAAGGGGTAAGTACTTTATATATTTCTTGCTGTAGATAATATTGTTTGATTTTTTTTCTGTAACCAACTAAAATGTTTTTTTGTTGCAGAGCCTGTAAATGCTACTGATGTTTCTGATAATAATTTTGGAAGGGGTAAGTAGTACTAGATATTTCTTGCTGTAGATAATATTGTTTGATTTTTTTTCTGTAACCAACTAAAATTTTTTTTTGTTGCAGAGCCTATGAATGCTACTGATGTTGCTGGCAATAATTTTGGAAGGGGTAAGTAGTACTAGATATTTCTTGCTGTAGCTAATATTGTTTGATTTTTTTTCTGTAACCAACTAAAAAATTTTTCTGTTGTAGCTTCAGCTAGCTGTGTCAATGCATCCTCCGAGCTGAC
>CM061920.1:363726250-363756574 GCA_031002005.1 Vandiemenella viatica | reverse complement strand
TTTTAACATAGTCATACACTAACAGTTTTTTATATGCTTTAATTTCTAACTTTAAACGTTCATAGACTAGTGTTGAACAGGGGCTGTATGACACTTCATTGACATGTACACTATCAAAATGCAAATCTATCAGGCCATTCACAGAACAACGGGGAAGTCACGAATCACTTTCACTGATAACGTATTCACAAACTCGTTGTAGTACTTGGTAACTTGATAACTCCAGGGCTTCATGGTGTTGATGGCGCCGGTCACTGCTGGCAGGGCGTCGACCATGTTGTCCCATGTTGATTCGCCGAGAAACACGCCATAGGCAGGCACAGCATTGTTGTAAAACCATATAGTTTTCGCTCCAGCCACTGTTCGGGAAGAGATGGTGTGGTTGCCGAGCGAGACACTCGTTTGCAGATGCTCAGTGTTGTTGAAAAAGCCACCAATTGTATAGACCATCTGTCTCAGTACATCCCACTCTTCATGTGTGAGAGTGACTTTATTGTACCCAACTTTTTCGAGTACAACTACTGGATTAAATTCCAGTTTAGGTGACAAACCAACAGTGATACGCTTGGTGTCACTGCTGTTTAACTTGTAGCATGTTGAAAACAGGAGAACCTCACTAGCCATAGTGAACTGGACTTGACGATCGCCGACCGGGAACTGAGGGCTAGCTGGCTGGTGTGATGGCCTTTATACTCCGGCAGTGACGTCAACACCCACTTCTGTATCAAACAGTATACATCTGAGAGGAAGTGGATTCGTGACATCATGGAGACCATCATACTCGATTTCCCGATTAATGGATGAACTAATCGTCCATTGTCTACTTAAACCAATGGGTCCATTTAAACTCCTCGAAGATAAGACTTTAATTATATTTAAGTTACTCGGTAAAGGTGGAATTGGAATACGCAACACCCGACGACCACTAGGAACTAAAGTGATAGACGAATCCATAGTTTTGTCTGACGTCCGCATTCCAGAACAGGGATGAGGAAATAGTTGCAGGCGAGCACACCTGTGTAAACACGCCCCGGGCGGTGGAATTTCCCCGCTAGCTGGGGGAGTGGAATATCTGCGCCCAAAGATATTAAGCCCTTGGGAGATGGTGCCATCTGTGCGGCCGATCGGTGAACTAACATATGCGCAAGCCCACCCGGTGTCGCCATCTGTGCGGCTGGTTGAGGAACTAACGTGTGACGTCATACGACCTTGGCCGCCATTGGTCCATTAGAATTTCCCGCCATCCAACTGTGACGTCACGCGGACGAGTGGAGTCTCTTCCGGGGCCGGCTTAAGATCTTTTGTTCCAGAAAACAGGTTCTCCTCCTACTGCCTACGATTTTTTCAGCATTTTTTAAATAAGTCTTTGGTTTCATCGTCTCAAAATAGTGCGTGTTTTATCACCAACTGAAGCGTGTGTGCCACCCACCCTATAGATTCATATTGACCACTCATGGTGTTTGGTGCACTGTCACCTAGGACCTGAAAAGTCTTCCCGTTTAAACTGCATTCATTCGCCATCTTTGTAAAGGTTTTGCGCAATGTATTTACTGGTATGGTCCTGTTCCAGCACTCATGCACCCAATATAACTTTTAGGCGTTGATGATTTACGATAAAATGTGCTGTAAAGCTTAGAAGTTGGTACCGATAATAGTGGTAGCACTCACCCCATCGCTTATGGCCATTAACGTTTTTATTTTAGATTTTAAGTCTTAATTTTCTTTTATGTTTCTGGCATCAGTGATGTTTTAAAATGTTTTTCATATTTCATCCGATATTTGTGAACTGCGTGGGGATCAGTGAAATTGAGTCGCCGCAATGCTTCGCCTTCCACCAAAGCATAAGGCAGCACTTCCAGAATCATTACGTCCATTATTGTCTCGTCAATTCTTTTTGCAATTTCAGTATCATAAACCTGTTGAAAAGTTTAGATTTAGAAGTCAAACTCGAGATCGTTGACTGAACAAGATTCGGTTGGTTAGTAATCAACATTTTTAGTGACTTCTAAGAACCCATTAGCTTTAATTTAGCTTCATTTAGATAATTTTTCATTTCGTCTATTGCTGACTGTTGTCTTGACACCTGCCATGAAACTTTGATAAATGTTGCTTTACTCCAATGTAATGTTTGTTTTTTGAGTTCGTTGCTTACCAATGGATATGATGTACTACAAATTTTGTTAACATCTTCACATGAAACCATATGGGTTTTTACGAAAAACTACCAAATTGTGATATTTTTACCCAAAAGAAAATAGTGTAAGATAAATAAATCATACCTCACAGTTCACATAAAATATAACCTCTGTCATAAAGCAGGCATATGGCATTGATTCTAAATTATGAAAATTAATTCAAGTAATTATGAATTCCAACTAGAAAAGAAAATTTACACGCACTACCCTTCCGAATTTACTTGGCACCTCGCGCAGTATGCGGGAAAGGGGCCAAGTTTACAATTCACGCGAGCTAAACGCGCTTTCTCACAGTTAAAATCAAGTTACTGAAGTTTAGCAGGTAGTTGTCTGGGTGGTTAAAATTAAAATACGGATACAAAGTGTAATCCAACAAACAATTACCTAAAAATGTAGGTAAGTAATGTGTGAATCAAACATAACCTCTTTTTACTTTTACATAATAATCATCTATATATCTATAAATGAGAAAATGAGAAAGTTTGGATGTACTTCTGGAATCAATCACGCCTTAATAACTCAACATATTTAAATGAAATTTGGCATGAAGTCATTTAATTGTGTGCGAAGTGACATAGGATAGATTTTGTACCGAAAAAACGCATAGTTCTTTTAGAAATTGTCCTTAATATCAATTCGCAAACAACAAAGAGTTTCCTACTTCTTAGATAGCCGTGCCACGTTTACTCTTTGCTTTTTACGTAAATTGCAAACACTATTTTCCAGAAATAAAATCAGAAACCTTCTTACATATTCAAGTTTGTGTTTAGTTTAAAAGCCATAAAACCGACGCACTTGACAAATAATAGTTTGGAAGCAGGAAATATAAATCTGTACTTAAATTTTTTTAAAAAAGGTAGGTACTGTTGTTAAGTTCGCAAGGAGATGTTTTCATTTGCGTACATAAAATATTATGACATATCAAATTTTGCACCATAATTTCGTTCGTAATATATGCGTCATAATAAATGTGTAAAATCAAAGCTTGGAAAAAAAAATGTAAAATGCTATCAGTATACCAGCAAGAAAATCGGTTCACTAAGAGTGTAAAATGGCCGTGCCGTATTTATAAAAATGTAATGGATTCCATTCTATCTTGGTTTAATTTATTCCCTGGGTGTCTTCTTTTTTTATTACTATATAGTCTCTGTAATATTGCAAATTAGTTTTGCCAAAATTTAAAACGTAACTAAGCTTTTTTTATTTTTTGTTCAAAATTTTAGTACAAATAGTAGACTATGATTCACTAAACAGTTATTTTTACTTTCTGTTCAATATTCTGCAATTATCTATTTAATCCTTCACTTAGAACGAATGTATTCAATGGCCTAATGTAGAATCTTATTGTTTCATGAAGCAACATTGGAAGTCATTTACAGCACATTACACCTAATTTACATGGAGCTTATGAAAGCTGCTTATTTATTACTAATAATATCTAAATTACTTCTCCCTTATGCTGTAACAAAAAATCATTCTGGTCCAGGCATCATTTCAACCAAACCACTATCTCTGTTAATATTGCCGCTACAAAGTCAAATTATACAAACACACATCAACATATTAAATGCATTAACAGAATTGTCTATATCAAGATTCTTAATTAATGTAGCTTAAATTAATATCCCAATTTTTTTTTCATTATACACGTTACTAAATAACGAGCAGTAACAGTCACTTTATCGCGATGTAAACTTGACCAACAATATTAACGAAAGTTGTCTTAGCGTTGCAGAGAATTACGGACGGGTGTAGTTTACGTCGCGATACATGACTTCACAGAGTAATTGTGAAAGTTTCTTAAATAACTGATAACTAAATTCATGGTGCTTTTTGCTGTGATAAGAAGGTTCTGTTTTCATTCTGGTCCAGGCCGAATTTCAACCTAACCACAATCTCCGCTACAATTGTCGCTACAAAATGCAATCCTAAATCGCACGCGCATTGATACAATCATTTTTTCTTTATTTAGTGATGTCATGTATCGCGACATAAACTTGAACCTTATGGACTTACCATTGAGCAATGTAAGTTACAAGCATTTTAGTATAAATTTTTTAATTACGTTACTTCAATAACTGTCATCATGTTGACGACATAGTTGATGCGGCTGAATGTAGTTCAGTATTCGGGTTCATGTGCTATCGCGATCTGAAATGAGTCAAGTTTATTTTGCCATTCATAACGTCACTAACATACAATAGTGAATGTATTAACGCGCGAGTAATAGAAGCTTTGATTTTCTAGCAGTAATATTAGAAGAGTTGTGCAGCCTGGGCCAGAATAACTGAAACATTGTTATACCACGTGCGCCATAACAATTTGTATTTTAGGGCAGAATTAATGGATCGAAACGAATGAACTAAAGTAAACTGGTCTACAGGCAATTCAACTGTTTCCACAGATAGAGAAACCATTACCACAAAATTGATAAAAGAATCAATTACTACTATACTTACTACTATAATATGTAAATTTCTGTTAATGGAACCAATATATCCTGAAAACAAAATCAATATTCAAAGAGCAAATTAAGTTCTCTTTTTTTAAAGAATTTTTTTTCAGATATTCAATGCAAATCAAAATATTCATTTTTAGTATCGCAATGTTTTTAACGGAAATTAATGTCCTTGGGCCACTTAAGTATTTATTTGCTGTTTGGATGTTAGTATTTTGTTGTTGTTGATATTTAGTCGATTCCATCAATGTATTACTAATATTTTGACGTTTTGAGATTCCGTTAATTAAAACTATATTCATTTTTATTCGCGAGATGAAATTAGTAATTTTAAGAGATGCAGGTAAATGAAATTCAAATCTTTCAAAGAAATGTAAGAAAACTAGGGCTATGAAAATAGCCAAAACCTAGGAGACAAATCCTCAATATTGCATATACGGATATATTAAACTGAAAATACTCTTAACAAACAGAATATTTTTATTGTTTTAAAAATTCAATGAAGTAGTTGTGGAACATGAATAAATATTTGTTTGCGACATTTATTACTATTATTATTAATAAAAATAGCTCTAAAATAAATTGTATGGTCTTACTGATCTGGTGACAAGGCTTCTTTATGTCTCCGCAATCAGTCCCTTTCGTAGCCTCTTAACGTAACCCAGTAATCCTACCGGACATAGAGGACCCACAGTCCAACACGGAAACAGAACCAAGTGAGCATTCTGGCGTAATTCACATCACACAACAACCTATGACAGAGGTGAAGGTCGAGCTAAGGTCCTTTGAAAATCCTCGCCGAGACTGGGATTCAAGCTAGGGACTTTTCCATCTCCAGTTGGACGCCTTAACCACTGAGCAACCAGACCTCTCAAAAATATCTTATATTACAACACTCTTCAACGCGGACGAAGTCTAGGGTAACTGCTAGTCATAAATAAACCCTAGGTAATAGTTTCGGCATGGCCGAAGTTTCGGCCTATGAAGCCGAAACCGAATCTTCGGTCGGACACTACTGTTAACCATTAAACCATTACACTTCATAGTCATTAGAGACTGTTCCAAAGTAATGAGTTAAATTGTTAATATATCGGGTTGTGACATACGATATTGCTGAAGGATTTGTCTGAAGGATGGGGAATTGGTGTGTTTTGCAATACTAGTCCACAAGATCTCGCATCTGTTTCCACTTAGTTCCTCCTTTCATCCTCATACATACACAAATACTACGTGCACCACACAATCGTGCACGCATATACACAAGTATTAAGAGGAAAGAAACTTTCCCTTCTCTTCCTTAGCAGGCCTCCCACGAAAATTGAGACCTTCCTTAGGGCGGAACACCTCTTTTTATTCTGAATGGAGTTTTGTCGGTTGGATCCCTCAGCCAACACAATTAACACAAACAGCGTCTTTATGTTTTTTTTTACATTAATTATAGCGCTATAATATTCAGAAGAACACGACACCTACCTAAAACCACCCATGCCTCGGGCGCTTAAACGCTCGCTCCACCGAGCAATTAATAAGAGGCATTGGAACAGGGCGAAATTTTTAACCAGACACATAATTGATTGCCAAGTCGGATTCTTTCATGTTAACTGACGTGACTTACTTTTTATGCAACAAGCATTACCATTAGCAATCTGATATTTTTTCGTAATAGCTCTCTCTCTACTTCTCTCGCTCCTTCATGTCCCAGTCTTTTCATTTGTATACAAATCACAAAGTACATTTTCATGTACTTGCGATATAATAGTAAACATCGTAGCTCCAAGCAATTTATTTTTGGAAAGATTATTCTTTTTTTCCACTTATGACTTTACACCTCGTTCACATTAAGGTCATTAGAGGCGATAAAGGACTAGGGAAAAGGAACAGGAAGTAATGCGGCCATGACCTTTTGAAGTAACCATCCCGGCATTCGCCCTAGGAGTGATTTCGGGAAATCATAGAAAATCAAAATCTGGGTGGCCCTAAGGGGATCTAAACTCTCGTCCGCCTGAATGCGACGCCAGAGCATTACCTCTTCCCCACCACGCTCGCTAAGATTATTCTCATATCTCGTGATATCCCTACCACTGACACAATGTTTCCTTTCCATACTCCCCACCCCTTTCATTTTTAACGCCTTTTTTATTTCAGATGTTTTTATTTTTTCCATGTTCAAAATAATGTGCCAACCTTACGTCTTTTAATTATTTGGTTACTAGCCTCGTACCCGCGACTTCGTACGCGTGGATTAAGAATTTTTTTGCCAGAATTAAATATAAAAAGTTGTTGGTAACGAAGGATTGGTCCCAAACAATATCGAGTCGGCATAATATGACAGGAAAGCCATCACTATATCACTCTACCGTCGAACCTGCCTCTTGAAGAGAATCAATTTCCAACATATTTCTGTCACTATTCGATAAGATTTCAAAATTTCGTGACTACAACTGTTAATCATACTGGAAAAAATATCCTGTGCCCTTCATACAGCTTTCCTTATAAAATTCCATCACAACGATGTAGCCATATAGTCGTCAAAACGTAACAAAAGACAGAGACTTACTTCCGTATTTATATTAGTATTACTGTGGTTCACACTCACACAATGACTGCGAACACCACCTGAGGGATCATTATAACGTAAAAAAGTGTACACCTGCAAAATTGCAAGACTACCTACGATTTGCCTCGCATTGCACCCCTAACTTTATAATATCTACAGTTTAACATTCAATCCAAATAACCTACGGCCCAGGCCTGACTCTTACGATGAAAAACAATTTTTAAAAATCTTAGACTCGACGGAGATTTGAACCGGAGACCACGACGTTCGTAAGCAAGCTCTTTAGCCACTGAGCTGCCAGTTCACTACACGGAAACACGGTCTGGAGACGTCCACATCCAACGTGTCTGTCTATCGCCGTATTTCGAAGTTATGACACAACATGAGTTATTTATACAGATAATTTTTCAACCAAATGTAGACAGCATTTTTATCCTTGTTTCAGAGGATAAGTGTGCAAAGTTTCATCGAGATCGGATGAAAACTGTGGATTTGTATGAAGAACAAACAAACCAACCAACCAACAAACAAACAAACATACATTCATCTTTATATATAAAGATAAATACAATTTAACAAAAATTCTTTCATGTTCCTGAATGAATATTTGACATTGAACGCTTTCTTCCTTTGAAGATTTTGTTTGCTTCAAAGCGTTTTTGATATCCCTCTTGTGTTGTCCATCTGTGTTGACTTCCTAAATAAAGTGAATGAGATCATGGTATATTATATCTCTGAACCTCGACATCGCAATTAGTATCCAGATACGTCTGATGCAACCCTGCGCACCTTAGCGCCTGTATTAATCTCTCTATCCGCACGAATCCATCATAACATACGTCCATAACATTAGTCGTCAAATACAGGTTTCAAAACTGATATCTTATCTTAATCTTCCTGTCAACAGTAACCACCATTAACGAATTAACTAATCCTATATACTCGAACCTTCAAGTACCATCACATCCTATACATTCCTTTACTTATCTATAATTTCCGAAACACATTCCTTTAACGCTTTATTAATATCATCTTAATTTTGTATTTTAATTTCTGCCAGCTTACTCAGTGTCCAAACTTTACTTCTGCAAAGTACATTGCTGCCTCGATATTTATACAGTTAATACTGAATCATAGATAAAAAAGATAATTTCTTTTAAAGATTTCTCTATTTGCTAATTTTCATCCCCTTCTGATAACCTTCCCTCGGCCATAGGTTACAATTTTACCTCATTTAAAATCGCATTTTCTTAGTTGTTTACTTGTTTTGCCAGTATGTATCTTAAGACTGATTTTAGTAGTTAAGTATTTTGTCTGACATTATTATAACTTTTCTTTTCAAATCTGCAAACGTCATGAACGCATCCACAGGGTCGCCATTTCCTGATATTAACAGCACCTAAATTATTTTTCTCGAGTCCAGTTTTCCTAATTGAAACAGGTTGTCATACACTCCATGAAATTAACGGCGAAGCATGTACTGTAACGTAATGTCAAATTGATGACATGGAAATTATCGCATATTACAGCTTGAACATCTATTGGTATGCCTCCTATAATATTTTTTTTTTAATTTCAGATTTTAGCAATCTTGAAATAATGTAATTTTTTATTACTACCTCAGAATTAGATTAGATATGGTCCATTAACCCAATAATTTGAGAAAGACTGTATATTCTTGCAGAGTATGCGTGGAGCTTTCCTGACTGCAGATCTACTGGCAGATATAAAGAGCGTTGTTCGACAGAGCGGAGAAAGTGCTAAACACAGCTGGCCCCACACTGCCTGGCCGACACCGCTTGCAGATAAGGATCACAGAAGCAAACGTTCGAGACAACGGACATTGAAAGGTTTAGCGATAGATAAGTGCCGATAAAGGGTCGCTAACGTGAGAATCGTTAATGGAAATAAAGACAAGGGAGTGGATGAGCCAAGGCATGCCCACCCATGTCGTTTTTACGTCGTCTGACTGGCCCTCGTAAAGGGGACTAATTTAACAAGGCCCCTAAATGGGCGAAACAATGTTTTCCCGTGAGTTACAGAATGCAGAATATGACACTCTTTCTCGAGTCAAATTCGGAGTCGAGACACCCTCTCATGTAAAAAAGGGGGGGGGCAGTAGACTCACTCTTAAGCCATCAACAGTGGATTATCTGAAGTCAGGTGGAAACTAGTTTCAGGACAATCACTCTCGCGGAGGGCTGAGTCGGCCAATTTACTCCAATGGGGAATAAACAGGACAAGACATAACTGCAAGGCAACATCGGGATCAACATCTCGTCCAACAGCTAGATCGGCCTGAAGGATTATTTTTGTCCTGTAACTTTATTTTGTCACATCAAATGAGGTGTAAGTTTTACCTCAGAAGGGGAAGAAAGAAAATCATGCTAAGATTAAATAATGCTAAGATTAAATACCGTTTTGAGAAGACGTTATAGAAAGACATTCCTGGGGGTTTGGTGGGTTTTTTTTTTTTTAATCTGCTTAACGTCTCTCTAACAGTGAGGTCTTTAGAGACGGGTAAGGATGGGGGGCAAGGAATGGGAAGGAATTCGTCCATGGCCTTTTGAAGGAAGCATCCCGGCATTTGCCTGGAGTTATTTGGGAAACCATAAAAACCCAAATCTGGATGCCCGGACGGGGATTCGAACCGCCGTCATCCCGAATGGGAGGCCAGAACACTAGCGGTGACATTAGGGGGAAGTGGGAATCTAAATTTAAACGGGGAAGAATCCAGATAGAAAAGCCGATGCAGACACCACTCAGAAAACTGTAATATGGTGCATGACAGAGGTGGTATCAGGCATTCCAAGAACAACAGTACATAGCATTCCAAGAGAGTACTTGGATACGAGAAAGGCTTCCGAAAACTGTTAAAAGCTATGAGGCAGTGAAGAGGAAGGTGTCTGCTGAAAGTCTAGCTGTTTCTTAAACCAAACCGGTGTATTTTGGAGAAAGATTTTTTACTATCGATGACATCAAAACTATGTTACTCCAGAATCGAAGCAACAGAATGCTGAGTAAGAATGCGACTTATCTCCTACGAATAAAAAGACTAGGAAAGGGATTACCCGAGTTTTTTCGTATTCCGAGAATGTCTTGAAAAAGGATTAGATCTTACTCGAGGCATACTGTGGAGAAACAGATCAGTTATCACAAAACCTACGAGACATGTATTTCCCGGTCTTAATTGTACACTATTGAGGACCATGTTCTCCTCGCAATACTCAACTACCAGACGTGTTTATTAACTTTTTTCAGTCATATCTTAATGATGCCACACCCGATTCAGGGGACAGGCCACATCCTTGGGAACTTTCTTGAGAAGATAAACTGCAGTGGAGTCGTTTCCTGCTTCCTACCCCAGTATTTGTTCATATGTGTTACTATAGGTATGACTGTGTTAGTGTGAGTATAGAGTGTTGTCTGTGTTGTATAGAATGAGTTGGTGAAACCCAATGCCTGCGCATTCAAGCCTACTCTTCCGAAAGATACAAGAGGGCCGACAGGGTCAATGTCCCAATCCGACGGACGAATCACCATCAATAGTACCGTGAGCCCTCCATACGCACTGCAGAAAGGGTTGTGATTTAACTCAACACTTTGGCGCAAAATCTTGCGATTAGGAATTGTGTATCACCACATCTCCAACCCTCCCGGTGATAAAATACTTTTACACCACCTAGACTGGAACCAGGTAACCCGGTGTCAGCGCAGGACACTTCCACGGTGCCGAAGCCAACTGAGCCAACAGAGCACGCGTTTCATCAACCCACATTTTCAAATTACAGTTACTACATTCTGTTATGTAGATTTTTGCTCCTGCCACATATCAGTATCACCATACTCCTTCAATTAGGGGGCGTCCATTAATTACTTGAGGGTTTTTCCGTAATTCCAGACCTCTCCCCCCCTCTGGTGAGATATCATGGTCGGACACCCCCCCCTAAATAGAGGTGAGATTTTGACGGAGAACCCCCCTCCCCCGCCCCTTCTAATCGACCTAGTAGTTTTTTGAGACCTTTTTTTTTAGCTCACATACTTCCAAAGTGAGATTTACGTTTATCCTCCCTTTCCGCTTGATAAGGTTTCGTCAGATTTCGCCAACCCCCCCCCCTTTTTCCCCTCACGTGATTAATGGACACCCCCTTATCTAATTTACTTGACGTAATTTTTGTTTTCCTCCACAGTTCCGCTCTTCAGCTGTCATCATCAATAGTTTAGAGCATTCCTGGGCCAGTTGAACTTTTCATTAGCCTCATATTTTTAAAAACGGCAGAGGGTTCCTTAGCTCTATCTTACACTAAATAATTAATTCTGCAAGGCTTACAACAATGGCTCGCCATTTTATCTCCTTTTTGTGTAACGTTCGGATGAAGCAGGAAGAGAGAGGAATACAAGAGGATATCTAGTTGGGTTAGTAAACATGGGATGAAGATAAATGCAAAGAAGAGTCAGCTTATTAGATACACGAATAAAAAACAAAAGGTTTATTATAAATATAAGGCGGGGAAAGAATTGCTTGCTGAAGACTTGAAATGTAAATACCTTGGCATTACATTTCATAACAAGCTTAACTGGTCAAGACACATTGGACAGGTGATAGGAAAAGGTTTCAAAATTCTGCACTTGTTGGAGAGACTGATGAGGGGATGTACGAGAGAAGTGAGGGAGTTGGGTTACAAAACTTTGGTCAGACCAATGCTCGAATATGGTAGTGTAGTATGGAACCCACATTTTGTTTATAAAATACAGCAGTTGGGGAGAGTGCAAAAAAGGGCTGCTAGATTTGTTTCTGAAAATTATCGCAGAATGCAATCAGTGACAGATATGATAGAGGAACTGGAATGGGATTCAATGCAAGACAGGAGGAGGATGAGAAGGGTAATGGGAGTGTACAGGGCGTATACTGGCGATGAGGCATGGAAAAATATTGCAGTAGGTAAGAAAATTAGTTCATGGAAGGGAAAAGATGACCATGACCACAAGCTGGCACTCGATTTTAGCCACAAGGGTGTGGCAAGATTCTCTTTTTTTAGATAAGGGTGTCAGGGATTGGAATGAGTTACCAAGAGAAATGATAAATAATTTACCGAAAACGTCGAAAGAATTTAAAGATAAAATTTGTAGAGGGCAAATGTAGGTGGGTGCAGGATAGGGTTAATATGGGGAAATTGCCACCGGAGCGTGTGCTCCATTGCAATTAAATTAAATTAAAAAATCAAATTAACAGGAAATGCAAAAAAGCAAAAGAAAAATAGCTCCAAGAAAAGCGTGAAAAAGTAGAAATAGTCGTAGGTAAAGAAGATGTCGCATATAGGAAGATCAAACAATTTTTGAGAAATTAAAAAAAGAGGTATAAATATTAAAGCTGCTCATGGGAAACCTCTTCTAAGCTCAGAAGATAGAGCAAACCAATGTAAGGAATACGTAGAGAAACTGTATGATGGAGATGATTTGAACAATAGTGTACTAGAAAAAGAAGTTAACAACGGCATTGACGACTTAGGTGATCCTGTTTTGATGATAGAATTTGATAGAGCTATGAATGATTTGAAATCAAATAAGCAGTTGGAATTGAGATTCCTGCAAAACTTCAGAAATCCTTGGGAGAAGAAGGAATCCAAAGATTATTCAGAATTATATCAAAAAGTTATGAATCAGGAGAGATTACCACTGATTTTAATAAAATTATCATATTCACACTTCCAAAGACAGCACAAGTTTAAAGATGTAACAATTATCGCACTAGAAATCTAAAATCAAATGCTTAAAAATTACTGACCAGAATAATATACAGAAGAATGGAAAGTGTAGTAGAAAGGTTGTAGGTGAAGTCCAGTTTGGGTTTAGGAAAAACCGCGGTACAACTACAAGGGAAGCTATTCTGGCCTTAAGATTCATACTTGAAAGGCGCATCAAGAAAAGCAAAGATATTTTACGGCGTTTGTTGATTCAGAAAAAGATATTGATAATGTTAGGTTGGACAAGAAGTTCAAAATTTTTAAAAAAGTCGGGTCTGAAACACGGAGATAGAAGAATATTAAATTGCTAAAGTAAAAGTAGAGAAACGTGAGGGACACGATTCAGTTAAAAATGGTGTGAAACAAGGCTGTAGTCTATCCACAGGACGGCGGTTGGAATCCCCGTCCGGGATTTGGGTTTTACATGGTTTATCCAAATCACTCCAGGCGAATGCCGGGATGCTTTCTTCAAAAGGCCATGGCCGAATTCCTTCCCGTTCCTTGTCCCCAGTCCCATCCCGCCTCTAATAACCTCGACGTCGACGAGGCGTAAAGCCATAAGTAAAAAGGGTGTAGTCTATCCCCATTAATATTCAAGTTTTATGTAGAAGAAGCAATAAATGAAGTGAAAGAAAGATTTGAATGTGGCATAAGTGTTCAAGGAGAAAAAAATCAGATGCTTCGATTTGCTTATGACATTGCTTGTTAGCAGAGCAGGCTGAGGATATTGAGTAACTACTGTCTGTCATGCACAAAATACTGAAGGAATATTTTGGACCAAGTATAAACCAAATAAAGGCAAAAGTGATGAAATTTAGCAGAAATGATACTAATAATTGTAGATTAAGTATAAAAATAAGGCTGGATGCGGTATGAAGTTAGTGAATTTTGCTAGTTAGGAAGTAAAATTACAATGAATGACGTTAAAAGCAGAATAGCACTAGTGAAAAGAGCTTTAATTAAAAAAAAAATCTTTTAGTTTCAAATATTAGTCTAGGACTTAGAAAGAACTTTTAAAACTATGTGTGGAGCACCGCACTTTATGGTAGCGAATCACGGACTTGAGGAATACCGGAAAGAAGGAAAATTGAAGCATTTGAAATGTGGTGCTATAGAAAGGTGGATGGATAAAGTACGAAATGAACAAGTTTGGAAATTATGGGCGAGAAAAGAAGTTGGTGGAAGAGTCTTACAGAAAAAAACAGGATGGTAGATTATATTTTTAGACATGCATGATTGGTTAACTTGTTAGTGGAGGGAACAGTCGAAGGTAAGAACTGCAGAGGAAGACAGAGCTTAGAATATACGTAGCTGATATCTGAGAATGTGGGCTTAATTTTGAACATACTTCTATAACACCACATTTTAAATGACTTAGTCTTTCTTCCTTTTGGTTTTTTCATCTTCACGACCATCTAGCGCTGTGTTCCAAAAATGCAGTATCCACAAGTTCCCTCTGAGCCGTCAATTGTTGGTTAGCCATTACGCATACATTCACCTGGGTAGCGGCAATGTCATGAGCAGTGGCGGATCCAGGATTTTCGTTTGGGAAGGGCTTGAGCGATTTTTTTTTTTTGGTAGGTGTGGGGGGGGGGGGCATGAGTTGGGCAAGGGTAGTAGTCTTTATAGTCTTCTCGGATTGCTGCCCTTAAAAGATCAGTAGAGCTAAAAAATACGATGTCGGGGGTGGACGTATATACTTTTTTTGGGGGGGGGGTTGAGCCCCTAGTCCCCCCGCCCTGGGTCCGCACATGGTCATGAGCAACAGAGATAAATCCAGGAGTCGCACAGTTAGTAGAGAGAATTACTGCGAAGATGTTTTCCCTTCTTGCCGTGAAGGAACCCCAACGCGAAAGTGAGGGTCCAGCCAACCAGACAGCCTAATTGGTCTGTATGAAAGTGAAACCCACCTTGGTAGACAAGCAGGAAGACGGGCGTGTGACTGAAAGGCACCTGTGTAATTATCTTTGTCACGCGGTGGCTGGTGCCAAGGATCGCACTCCAGTCTGGTTTAAAAATGGTTGTAATTAAGTGGTGTTCGTGTTAACTGTAAAAATGATAAATACATTGATATTAATGACGTAAAGATGTTGATAACAATTTAAAAACAGTCGAGCTGGTTGTTTGACTTTACGACTAAACACAGGAAAAAAAATAAAAAATGAATGGAAGTCAAATTGATAAACTACACAGGTTTCAAATCAATAATCGAGGATGGAAGATTGAAGCTTATTTTTAAGTTTTTTCTTCATTCGTCAACACAGTGTTGCTTTGTGAACTCCACCACAGATTAAAAAAATTATACAGTCAGAGCTCTTTATTCACAGTTTCGTAATTCGCGTTTACAGCAGTTTTGGATAAAACACTGTGGCAAATTTCTGTAGCCGCAGCTGAAAATTTCATAGTGGGCGGGTAATTTTTTTTTTTTTTATCGTCTACGTCGACGTCATTAGAGGTGGGAAAGGACTGGGCTTGAGCTCCTAGTCTTCCCCCCTCCCATTCCTTCCCTCTGGGTCCGCTCTGGTCATGAAAACAGAGATAAATCCAGCAGTCCCATTGTTAGTGGAGAGAATTACTGCGAAGATGTTTTTTCTTCCTGCCGTGAAGGAACCCCAAGGCGAAAGTAAGGGTCCAGGCAAGGAATTCGGCCATGGCCTTTTGAAGGAAGCATCCCAGGATTTGGCTGGATGGATTTGAGGAAATCATGTAAAACCGACATCTTGATGTCCGGAAAGGGATTCGAACCCACGTCCTCCCGAATGCGAGGCCAGAGCGCTATCGCTCACCCACCACACTCGGTGCGCGGATCCGAAACTAATGTTATTTATTTATTTATTTATTTATCAATCTTGTTCCATGGATCCCTGCTGAGGAAATACCTCTGGGATGTGAAACATGTCATTGTTGATACATATACACATAATATGAGTCATATCATAGTAAATATATATATATATACATATTTTACAAATACAAGAAATAATAAACATACATTTTTGCAACTGAGTTTTGCAAACGTCATAATGAGTACAATTAATTATTTTCTTCAAATTCTTGAATGGAGTAGAAGGAGTTGCCAATAAGATAATCTCTAAGTTTTTGTTTGAATACATCTTTATTATCTGAAAGCTGTTTTATACGATTAGGTAGTTTATTAAACAGATGTATCCCAGAATAATTAACTCCTCTTTGTACTAATGACAGAGATGTTTGTGTTTTATGCAAGTTATTTCTGTTTCTTGTATTGAAACTGTGTACCTGTGAATTAGGTGTAAACAGGTTAAAATTTTCTATGACAAAGCTCATGAGAGAATATATATACTGAGAATACATTGTAAGAATATTGAGTTTCTTAAAGAGTTGTCTGCAAGAAGTTCTTGGTTTTACCCTACACAGAAACCTAATAGCTCTTTTCTGTGCTATGAAAACTTTTTTACTTTGTGAAGAGTTTCCCCAAAAAATTATGCCATATGACATTACTGAATGAAAATATGAGTAGTACACCTGTTTCATTAATTCTAGATCTGCTGTTAGAGAAAGTGTTCGTATTGCAAAGGTGGCACTACTTAACTTTGCCAGTAGTGTAGTGATATGATCATGCCAACAGAGTTTCTGATCTATTTTAATACCAAGAAATTTTATACTCTCTGTTTCTAAGATTGTGTTGTTTTTATAGTTTATACATATATCTGGCTGTGCATAGTTTTTTGTTTTAAACCTAATATAATGTGTTTTTGTATCTGAATGTTATTGTAATCTGAATAATTATATATCTATTATTTATCAGCCTTCAAAACGTAGTAGCCTACCCTTTGACTTATTGCTGCTTCTGTTACCATCTCAAGAAATTGCTCTTTGACGAAAGCGCCAGGTTACACGCACTGCTCTGATTATCGACAAATCCGCTTCACTACTAAGTGTTAGTATCGCAGTTTGATTATTTCTCATTATACTGTATTTCTGAGCGAATAACATGTTTCTTTGCAGCTTATTTTCGTTCGCCATTTATTATTTCGACTAAATGAAAAAAAAAAGCTTGTTCTCATTCGGAAAAAATAACTTTATTGACACTTAAAATAAAAATGCTTTACAATGTTCTTAAGTGGTGAAACAGTCAGACGCCTTTACGCACGTTTTTAGAGAACCTTACAACGCACATTCGGATAGAGCAGCGATTCTCAGCCTTTTTCAACCAGTCAGCAAAATGTCAAAAATGATTCTACGGATCACTAATATGGAACTAATTTTTTATCTATGTGTATTAACATTAACAAGTGCCAGAATTTTACATCATAGCCTATTCATGGTTTTAAGAAAGTTTGGCTAATAGGCTTACAGCTTATACTCGTTGATAGTCTTATGTAGTATGATTAATTGATTATGATATGTGAATAATTTTAGCTAAATTATTTTTTGTTAACTATAATTCTATTGGACTTAAATCTTTAATATTCTGCCTCCAAGAACTATTATTGTACTATGAGTAAATTAAAATACTTTTATTTTTGAAACCTAATCTTGTTCTGCTACCTCTGTTAAAATTTTAAAAACTTCAGCGCATATGTAGGTGCTGTACAATGTGTATAATGGACGCCTGATAATATTTGCTGATGACCTATTTTGTGACAGACCAAGATCAGATTTTCAGCTTTACTCGATCACACGAAACCGTTAGAACTAATGTAAAGAAGACTTTAATCATTTTAATTCATTATTAATTACAATTGACCATATGCCACCGTGGCAATAACAGCTTTTACATTTCACTAATTTTTATCTCAGCGACTGAAGTAAATGTTTCATATTATTCCTCCGTAATTTATTCCCGTCTCCGATTTCCTTACTAACGAAAATTGTTTACTATGGTAGATATCACCACGCTATCAGTGGAGCAGAAAAATTAAAAAAAACTGATCAAAACTTTCAAAAAAAAAAAAAAAAAAGTTCATGATTCACCAGATATTTAAAAAAATAATAGAAGTATGAAGCATAAAATTATATAAAAATATTTACAGCATTCGAAAAAATAGAATAGTTACTTTTCTAATTATAATTAATTTCGCTTGTTCATTAATAAACTTGATCGCGCTGACGAATTCACGGGAAATTTGAGTTTGCGATAAATAATAATAAAAGATATCAAATTTGATCAGTCATTATCTAATTGTTAAAGTAATGGCAAAAACTCTTTCACACGGACACAAGAAACCAATGTTGAAAATGAACAATAAAACTACAAGGTGTTCCGAAAAATACTCATAAAAATATCAAACCATTTCACGAATACAACACTATGCATAATACCGTATATGGAGAAAGTAATTTGTTCTGAAAAAGGTACTTTAATCTATTTAAATTTTTTCAGCGAAAAACCGGCATAATGACAATTATTACAAACATAACGCAGAGGTTTATGAATACTGTGGCAGGTTTCCGGCATGGAGGAAGGAATGTTTCCGGACAAAAACGAATAGTGGTTTCAAAGTGGATATGTTCAAAATTAGGAAGAAACACTTTTTGAAATATCCATAAAGAAAACACTTTTTGAAATACCCATAAAGATAGCTTATGACACGAAATTAAAAAATCATTACAGCCAGTGGGAAGTTGTATTGAAGCAGAGAGAACAAATGTACAAAATTATTAAACGAACAAATAAGTAACAGAATAAAAAATATAGAAAATTACTGGAACGTAGCCTACATTGTTATGGAAATATAAAGATCGTAAGTCGCAAGCGTTTGAATATGGCGGTCAAAGAGAACAAAGAATAAGTTCGTTACTCTGATTGGTATCCGAATGTTACGCGTCGCGACGCAACCTGTCGCGAAGGACGAATTATTTTTATTATTTTATCACATTGCATATATATGGATGAAATTTTTCTTCTACAATGCTTCAAACCACTAATATGATTTGAGATCCAGTAAAACATTATTCTTCGTAATTTATTCTAGCTAGAGTTATTGGAATAAGAGAAATCGATAGAATAAAATAATAAGTCAAAATAACGGAAATAAAAAAAAAAACTAGATAGACATGAAAACACTAATAATTCAACCTGAAATGTGATAGTATTGATTCACTCACTTTATAAAAACTTTCAAAGCAGGCCTTTTTTAAAAATAAAATAAAAATCTATATAAATTAATGTAAGCGGTGCATGACAGATCTTGGAAATACATGCTATCGGGCAGCTTCAGAAAACAATCATTTAAATCGAGTCTTACCGTGAGTCCATATTCTCCTGCGAAGTACCGCTGATCTGCCGTCCACATTCAAGTATTTTCTTTTTCTCCCAGCCTTCTTCCGTTTTAACCCAGGCTTCTCCGGGAGATCTCCAGTCTTTTGATATGAATGGCATTATCAAGCAATACAACAACACGAAACGAAAGGACCCACCGCATGCGCACCAGTCCGAGTACTGAGCATCAAAACATTGAGCGCATGGCTTTGTTGACTGCTTTGACGTCTTCCAATCAGCTGACAGAGTCATATGTTCTTTCTCTCAATCCAGTTTTTCATTTACGTGACTTGGATAGAGTTATGCCCCATCTGTTAGCGAATTTAACACCAACACTTGTAACAACGATGAATACCTTTCTGACATCTGTGAGCAAAGTTGCTTACTAGCCTTGTTTCATGACGCCTTTCAGGTAGAGTTAACTATGGAAGTTAGCAATAATGTAAGGACCAAAGATGAAGTTCTTCAAAGAACTTAAGTCAACGATTGGAAAATGTAAAGCTTTATTTCTGACAAGAAACCCTATATTTTCGATTATCTCATACTATTTATGAATGCTTCCAGAATCTCTCTATTTTCACTAAGCCTGATGACATAATATTATAAAACTTTTAATGTTGCTTTTCACCATTTACTCCGTTATAGTTACCAAATACCTTGACGCAAAGAATGTATAACGAAATAGATAGTAATGTATTTGTTTTTACCTATGGGATTAATTATTTGTGTTGTACACAAGAGGAAATTATAATAATTGAAAACAGAGACAATAATTGAGAAGTTATGTCAATAGAACAGACAGCGTGTGAAGGTTAGGAAACCTAGTTTTAACAGCCTGTTCAAATACATCTTTAGGTATTTCCGTAAAATAGGGTTACGTATTCTATTTTTGTAATGTAATTGTTATTTTATTTATACTGTATTAGACCTGAAAGCCTTTGAGCGCCGATTGACTGAGGTTATCGCCTGTTTGCAACCCTCTACGATTCGATGGAGAAGTGCGTTTTCTGTCTGCATTGTTTCTTACATTGTGACTATAGTTTCTCTTGTACAATATAATTTACTTTTCATTCTAGTTTTGTTGGCTGTAATATCGGTATGCACTGCTGTTGGTGCATGGCATTGGCTCACTGATCCTATCACAGCATCTGTGCCATTCACACAATCAGTATGGAATCACCCATTCTTTGCGATAGCAAGCATTTCACTAGGTATTGTATGAGCTAAACTTTCTTTTTATTATTTTACATTTTTTTGTGTGTCTTGTATTTGATAATGACTTCCAAAAGTTAATGTTGATAAGTATACACTTAGTGCTTTGTTATTCTGGGTATTTGAGTGCTCTGATGTTAGGTTATATAATGTATTTAAGCTAAAATTGGCTTAGCAAAGTTGTGGATGACCCTGGAAATTTTCTAAAATAGCTTTCAAATAATTATGATTAATACGGGCTTATTGGAATGTATGAAACCCGCAGTCCTGGTCTATGCCATGTGAGGTAATTACATTATAATACTGTGGCTATCAATCATGAGATGTTCTGTTTTCAAGCCCTAATTAGATTGTAAAATATCCTGGACTAGGATACCACCATGGGTGTTCTTCAAAAAGTAATTCTAGGGATGTCTTGCTGACCCAGGGTGTATTAAAACCTAATTACTGTTTAGAAATAAAACATATCGCTATTGACTTCCTCTTTATTATGAGATTATTACCTTGCATGGTGTAAATTAATTCCTCTGGTTTTGTTTACTCTTACAGACCTATCAATCCTTGATGTTCAGTCATGTACAACTTAAAGGGAGATTTGGAACATGCATTATTAGGCTACCTGAATATATGTTGTTCTGATAAGTTTGTCTTGTATAAATTAAAGTAACCACTCTTCCAGAGGACTTCATGTGAATGGTAAGAGCAAGCAGAAATTAATGATTCTGACTTTCTCATAGCATCTCAGGTGGATAGATTGCTGTGCTCCCAAACCTGGTGCCAGCTTGTGCTAGAACTCAGTGTTTCGTAAACTAGAAGCCAAGTGGGTTTAATTCTAGATGGGGATACCGCTACAATCTCTTATGGCCTCGCGAGGCGGTAAGAGATAATTTGAGTAACTTCTAACAAAACTAATACAATACATTCATTTTCCATCGATCCTAATGTAAGAGGCTGGCTCTGTGGGATGTGAAAAGTTGTCAGTTTACAGATAAATAACAAAATCATACATATACTAGAAGATGTATAGTCATAGCATATGTGGTACATTAATTATGTCAACTACATTTACTCAAACTATTGGCAGTTTATTTCGTAGATACCCTAAAAATAAATTCAACAGAGTAGGAGGAGTTGTCAATTAAAAATTCTTTCAATTTTTTTCCGGAATTTATTCTTATCATCTGCTAGACATTTAATATGTGTTGGGAGCTTATTGAAGATATATATCCCTGAATATGGGACTCCTTTTTGAACAAATGACAATGACTTGTGAAGATCATTTTTACTTCTAGTGCCATAATTGTGTGTTTTACTATTTGTTTCAAACAAAGTATAATTTGTGACTACAAAGGACATTAATGTGTATATATACTCAGCCACCAATGTTAAAATACCTAACTTCTTGAACAGCTCTCTACATGAAGTTTTATTGCTAACTCCACACATAATTCTTATTCCTTGCTTTTGGGCTTTGAACACTTTGTCTCTATGAGTAGAATTGCCTCAGAATATTATTCCACATGACAGTAATGAATGAAAATAAGCAAAATAAACTAGCTGCCTCATATGGAGATCACCTGTAGCTGAAATTGTACGAATTGCAAATGTGGCTGCACCCAATCACATTAGTAAGTCGGAATCATGTACCTTCCAATCTAAATTATGACCAATATGCAATGTTTTATTATCTCTATAGAGTTAATGAATGTAGGTAATGAATGTTTATATTACAGAACACCAAAAAATTCAGAACATGTTCTATTCAAAGTTCCACATTTTAAAAACTTTTATCTCTTGAAATTTGGATGAATCAAATCATTGTGATTATTTCATCTGTGCTTGTGCATAGGAGAAATAATGGGTGATCTGGTGATCACAATTCTACTGAAAATTTATTCCTGCGAGACGACTAACAGCCTACTGCATTAGTTAACTGAAGGAATACATTATTTTCAAATTATAATATACTATGAAACAGCATGACAAATTATTTTGAGGCAGTAATTAGTTTATAATCCACTCTGGACTGTTATATGAAAATAATACATCTTGCAGGTGACTACTGCAGGGGAATGTAGTTACAGTGGAATCACCGTCTTCAGTTAATCCAAGTAAAGCATAGCTGTATATACTGAGTGTTTCAGGCATCATTTCAACATATTATTTCTGCTAGACACTATTTTCCTGAAAAGTAGATACTAATTATAGTTAAATATACTGTTTAACAAAACAAATATGTTGTTATGTTTCTGTCATTTGTCACTAACTACAGGAGATGATGGGAACTGGCTCTAATCCATGTACCATATTTAATGGTCTAAAGGTTAGTAAAAGTTTTTGATTGCTGGTAGTTTGAATACAGTAACCCTTTTTTAACTGACTCTTCCCCTTAATAGATATTAGATAGCATCATATAAGAATTGCTGTACCAATATATGTGTACTATTTCTGTCAATTTCTGAATGCTGTGTAGTCATAGGTTTCTGTGGCCAGAGTTAGTTGATTCTGAATGCTGTGTTCTTTTTTGTTATTCTTTGCTTTTTGTTTACTAGAAGTACTCTTAAACATCTACTTATTGTAATCTCATACTGCTCATGCCTTGTACTTATTAGATTTGATCACTTGTATGTGATTTCTTATTTAAGATCTTTAAAACTTCCTGTGACACATTATCAAACTGACCTCAACTGCCTATTGAATGTTAGAGATGTTTGTCATTTCGAATCACTGTTGTTTATGGTAAGTGTTGGTTTAAATTTCCTCATCTTTCCTTAAATGTATATATAGATCACAGGCAGTGGTAGAATGCAAAAGTAGTATTGTATTAATGGAGCAACTAAAAAAAAAGTCAATAAATAAATTTAAAAATAATTTTGTTAGCATTATTAACAAATAAATATTAAGTAATAGGTTTATTGGTAGGGTCTTATTGATGATAGAAGCAGGAGGAAGTCTGGTATCCAGGATATTGTGGTACGCAAGTTTGCAGCTCTGAAGCTCAAATATTGTGGTGGTTTCCAGGCAAACTCTGACTGCTCTCACAGTAAAGTCAGTGTTGAGGTTGTTAGAGTTATGGGAATTGGCTTGTTCTGCTACCGGAATTTATAGTTGGTGGTTGTGGACTGTTTGCTTGTGATCATTCATTCTGATTGATGGTAGTTTTGTAGTGAGGCCTATGTATGGACTAGTGTAGTGGAAGCAGGTTAGTTGGTATATGCAGCTTGCTTCACAATGCAACTCATATACCAACTAACTTAACTCCAATACAATTAATTAATTAGTACATATGCCTCATTATGAAACAACTGTCAGTCAGAATGAATGGACCCAGGCAAACGGTCTACTCCCACAATCTGTACATTCCAATAGCAAAACATGCCAATACCCACAACTCTAACAATCTCAACAAGTACTTTACAGTGACAGCGATGAGAGTTTTCCTGGAAACCAGCTTCACATCTTTGGAGATGGGATACCACACTACCTCTAGGCTGCAATCACCAATAAATCCACTACCAATTGTTTATTTATTTATTAGCCACAAATCCCGTCAAAAATGACGGGTTTAACGGAGTGTTCTGGCAATTAATTTCTTTTTAGTTGCTTACCTAAATAGAATTGTTATAAAATTAAGCTCAGTGTGCTGTAATTTCGTGACCATGGTGATGTACCAGAAGTTTCAGTTGTCAGTTTGGTCCAGGTTGGGTTTTAGCCTAACCACAATCTCCGCCAATATCGCTGGTAGAAAATCAAAGCTTCAATCACACGCGAATTAATACATTCCCTGTATCGCATGTCAATGTCATTCATCCATTGGAATACAAACTTGATCCAAAATCTTCACAGTTTCTTACATCTTTTTTATTGTATATGCTGAAGATAGAGATTTTAATGCCTGACAAAGCTTACATCCGGCTGAAATAATGATCCCAGTGAAAACAAAGGCTGCTAAAAATAAATCTTAACAACTTACGTTATGCCACGTAATATTACTTTTAATTGTGGTTTAGGTCACATAGACTGCGAACTTCTTTCATTCAATCCAAGTAATGATTTGAGTAAAAAAAAGCAACTGGTAATTAATATGCCAATTTATACGAAAGTCATACTTTTCTATCACTGTTCTAGAAATACATCGTGGTAACATTATATTTTAAGAAAGGAATTTTTCGAAATTTGACCCTTTAAGGGCAAAAATGTCAATTTTTCTAAAATGCGTTTTTTTGTGTCTCGAGTCATTTATCACCATTGATATCTAACCAAAATTGATAAATGAAGTAGGATTATGAGGAGTAATGTCTCAGCTTTGTGACATAATATTTTAGGAAAAATGTTTTTGGAATTCAACCCTTAAAGGGAAAAAGTATAAATGGTTCTAATATGTATATATATATATATATATATATATATATTTGCTACAAAAGTAGGGTTTTACTTTTCTTTATATTACAACCATTCAACCTCACTATTCATCACATTTTATTCGCGAAATTTTCTCATGGGTCGTCTAGTTTCTTAGTAATTGGTTAAACAAATAGAATTGTTATAAAATAAAGCTCAGTGCAATTCCTAGTGCCTTGCCCTGTAACAAAAGATTTTCATCACTATCCTGGTAAATGTTGAATTTCAACCTAACCATGTACTAAACTTGTCTCCAGAGGAACAATACTTCAGTCACACTATATGTACTATATCACATTTTAGTGGTAATAATGCATGACGATATAAACTAAATCAAAAATTTTTACGGGTTCTTCCACCTTTTTTATATTTGTGATTCAGATAGGTACTAACATCTTTGAATGGCTGACACAGTTACATACTGCTGAAATATGGCATTAGTAAAAGCAAAGGAAATTAAATCCTATCAACTAAAGTCATTCCACGTAATATTAGTTTTAATTGTAGTCTGTGCTGTATAGATTGCGATCAGTGTGGATTTACTTTCGATAAAACAAAGTAATGATTTAAGTAACAGAACACTCAAGAAAACAAATCAAATTATTAAAAAAATAAAAAAAAATACTCATGCCCTCTACTGTAACATCATGTGCCAGTTGTAATTATCAAAACTGCCATTAACATTGCAAAAATTAAAGCTTTTATCTTACATATCTGTGGCCAAAGATTTTAACGAATACTTTTACATTAAATAAATCTAAGCAACTAATAATTATTATGTCGATTTAAACGCAATACATACTTTTATTTCAGTGTATTCCTTGTATTAATTTATTCGCAGATGCTTAGAAATGTCATTAAATAATGTGCATAACGGAGAACAATGGCGTAAAGCATGACATCATTGCACAACGTAATAGGGTGACGTCACAGATGACCAACAGTTGCTTATTATAATATTACAAAATATTAACAAGATTCGTTTAGATTTATCTATTAAATTTATTTACTGTCTTTTTTCAATTGCTCCATTAATACTATTTATATTTTTGCATATCTGCTTTGGCATTCCATCACCACCTGTGATAAATATTTGTTTATTACTCTTGCTCCATAGACCTCGGCTGAGGAAGGAGATGTGGGATGTGAAAAATGTTCTGGTTAATATTTATATGCACACAATATGAATAACAATCTTAGTGGAAATTAAGTATCATTTTAAAACTTAGATCTCCATTTTTCTGCCATAATATATTAAGATCGGCAATTTTTGGAATTTGACCCTTAAAGGGCAAAAGTATTCATATTTTTGCAATGTGTTTTTGTGTCATGAGCCATTTATCTCCCTTGATATCTAACCGATATAGATAAATGAGATATCATTTTAAAGATTAAGGTCTCCACCGTGGTCATATCATATTTTAAGAAAGGAATATTTCGGAATTCGAACCTTAAAGGGCAAAATTATCATTATTTCCATAATGTATTTTTTTTTGTCACGAGCTATTTGTCTCCCTTGATATCTATCAAAATCAAAAAATAAGCTATTAGTTTAGAGAATAAAGTTTCCGCTTTGGTCAAATCATATTTTACAAAACAATTTTTTTTTTTTTTAATTCGACCCTTAAAGGGCAAAAGAATCAATATTTCTACAACAAGCTTTTTGTGTCATGAGCCATTTATCTCCCTTGATATCTAACGGATATATAGATAAATGAAGTATCATTTTAAAGATTAAAATCTCTGCCGTGATCACATCATGTTTTAAGAAAGGAATTTTTGAAGTTCGACCCTTAATGGACAAAATTATCATTATTTCCATAAATTTTTTTAAATCATGATCCATTTATCTCTCTCTATATCTAACCAAAATAGATAAATGAGCTATCTTGTTGAAGATTAAGGTCTTTGCTTCGTCACATCATTTCTTAAGATCGAAATTCTTCCGAGTTTGACCCTAAATGGCAAAAGTAATAACTGTGACAGTTGTGCGTAAGAGATAGTTCACAAACTAGCCGCAAGATGGCTGTAGTACACATCACAGAGATATTAATAAACTGCTTCACCGGAGTCAACGTTTGTTATATCCCTATTACACTAAACAAATAAACAACTGAAACAAATGAGGCTGTTCTTCTTTCATCCTATTACAAACCCCCCAACCTTACTATTCATTGTATTTGTGAAATCTTCACATGGGTCATCTAGTATAATAGAATTTTTATGAACATTAAATTATACAACTGAATTTTGCTGTTTTATATGTTACCAGCCAAACCCGATATCAGACCAAACTAGTTTGACCTAGGTGAAAACTGATGAGGTCCAGGGTGTATTTCAACCTAACCACATTTGTTTTTTCTCCTAATGGTTATGGTTAGGTTGAAATGAGGTCTGGACCTAAAGAGAAAATATTGTCAAGCCATTCGTAAATTAACGTTTGCACTCTAAGGAAATTGTAGACGAGTTTGGCCGCTTTAAACCAAATGGAAAAACGGGTACAATGCCACCATTGGCAAGAGTTTGTGTTTGTTGTTTTGTGTGCTTTGCTTATTGTTGTGCTCATCTTGTGGCTTTGAATATTTGTGAGGACATCCATTTTCAAATGCCGTATTTGTATGTGTTTCCGGCCAAAAAGTGAGAATAGTTAGTCCTGATAATCGGGTTTGTCCATTCACATATATGTAAACTAGTAAAGGGAAATGCACCGCTGCTTACCTTTTGGATGATGGCTTTGGGGCACAATCACTTGTAAAAGATATTGAAATTTTTGGGTCTTAGCACTTCATCAACAAGTAGAACATTTGGGTTTGTGTCTGTTACATGTGTTCATGCCGCACAGCCATCCTGTAATAGGTAAGCGATGGTTCATTTCCCTATCCTAATTTGTAATTCCTTTTTGGTATTTAGCATCTATTATTTCATTGTTATTATACTTTTAGTCTTTTTTTACCCAAGACTTATTGATACTTCGCATTAGTTTACTTTCAACAACTTTACCACAACCATCCTGTTCTCCACGGCCGAGCTATTCATGCAGTAATGTGTGGTGAGTCCACACTTACCTCGCTGAATGGCCTGATCCTCCCTACATTAATAAGATTTCAAACCAAAATATTGTACTTTGTTATTGTGTTATTGTTGTTATTGGAGCTTAAGGGTGTGTCGACGACGGGGTCATTAGCGCCCTTGTACTTTGTGTTAGTCCTGTGTGTTGTATACTTGTCACAGCCCTTCAGCCATATCCTTTGTTATTTACATTGCCTAAAAGCCGTTTCATTTTCCTTAGTATCATGAGTATTTCTTTTTTGAGATCTACTGAATGTTTGTCTCCTCTTATTATTTTCTTTTTCAAAACTGCCACATTTCTATTTAATTGCATCAGTAACGTTCTCAGTATTTCTTCAGAAATCATATATATTATTTCTGTAAGGTATCTTTTTTTTGTCACATGGCATTATCTCCCTCCATACCTAACCGAAATCGCTAAATAAGGTATCATTTTAAAACATTAAGGTCTCCGCTTTGGTGAAATCATATATTAAGAGAGAAATTTTTCAGAATTCAACCCTTAAAGAGCAAAAATATCAATATTTTTACTATGCATTTTTGTGTCATGAGTCATTTACCTCCTTGATCTCTAACCGAAATAGACAAATGAGGTATCATTTTAAAGATTAATGTATCTGATTGGGTCACATCATATTTTCGGAAAGGAATTTTTTGGAATTTGACCCTTAAAAGGGAAAATTATCAATATTTCCAAAACGATTTTTTTTTTGTCACGAGCCATTTATTTCCCTTGATACCTAACCAAAATAGATAATTGATATTTCATTTTAAGGATTAAGATCTCCACTTTTTTGACATCTTATACTAAGAAAGAAAGTCCTCATAATTCGACCAGTGAAGGATAAAAATATAAATGTTTCCAGAGCTGAACCACTAGGTAGCAGCAGCACTTATCACAGAGATATTAATAAACTGCTTCATTGGTGAAAACAAGGACTTAACACATTACAAATAAATAGCTGCACCATGTGTCACAGAGATTTCAATAAACTGTTGGTTTTTTTTTTGTAAAATAACTAGCTTTTTGGATATTCTTTCTGTTACAGAAACATTTCTGTTTTCCTATACAATTCCTATGTAAATTTCCAAAATTTTCTCATGGGTACAATCACAGCAACGTATATCACAGAGATATGTATATTCTGTGTGTATTTTGTTCAGGTTAGTTGTATTCTGTTAAGGCCAGGGACAGTTTGTCATAGATATTGTTCTCCACATTCAAAAGCTTTTCCTAATTGTTTTGTAATATGTTGTATTTGTTATGTTGGCCTACCTATTACACTAAACAAGTAAATAATTGCTACAAATGATGCAGTTCTTCTTTCACACTGTTACAAATCACCAACCTTAATATTCATCATATTCATGAAATTTTTGCATGGATTGTCTAGTATATGCTATTCTTTTACCCCTACTTTCTGCAGTCATAACTATCCTTTTGCTCACCTCAAGTTTTCTATCCCAAATCACTCCAGGCAAATACCGGGATGCTTCCTTCAAAAGGCTATGGCCGAATTCCTTCCCGTTCCTTGTCACCAGTCCCATTCCACCTCAGCGTAAAGCCATAAGTAAAAATAAAACTAAATCTTTAAATCTCAAACATCCATTACTGACATCAGGAATTTGCATAATCCTCTTATATAAAATGCTAATCTGGAAACTGCGCACATCGTCTATTGCTATTGGCTAGAGAACGGTCACGTGCCAGCCTTCACTCGCCAATCAACAGCCACCATATTACATTCGTTCCTTCATGTTGCTTTTTGTTTATTTAGGGCAACTAGATGTAGAAATTCATGTAAGGCGAAGGGTATTCAATATTTACACTATTTTTTCTGTATCAGTTATAAGAATTAGGTTAAACCATAACCTAAGAATTTTTTGGCAGATGATAAGAAACAATGAAGTTTATTAAAAACTCAGAGAAACGTACATAATCACGAAATGTATCTGTCAAATAAAAAACAGTTATCCGTTTTCGAAATTATAGTCTCCGTCATCTAAACTAAAATGCATTTATTTATTTAAAATCCTAACCAAGTATTCTGATTATCTAACCAGAGTAACGTATTCATATAACAAAAGACTTATTTGTTTTTCCTTATAAGCTTTTCCAGAATAAATTCCTACTACCATTATATATGATACCCTTAGTTTTTGATACATGTGTTAGCTATTAAATGAGATTCAAGTTAACCTTTTTATTAGATTTAAATCATCAAGGATATGACTATTTACTTTATCAACGATGTGACACTCGCAATTCAACAACAATATTATTGCCACAAAATAGCAGTGAGCAGAGATATTAGAAATTATTTACACAGTTTTAATACATATCAAATGCTATAATACAGGCATTAAGCTTGCTTTTTGTAGCATTTTATTCTTAAAAAAATGTGTAAAAATATTTCGGCTGAATAAACGTGGAACAACTACTT
>CM061920.1:363563728-363725250 GCA_031002005.1 Vandiemenella viatica | reverse complement strand
GTCATAACATCCTTTTGCTCACCTCAAGTTTTCTATCCCAAATCACTCCAGGCAAATACCGGGATGCTTCCTTCAAAAGGCTATGGCCGAATTCCTTCCCGTTCCTTGTCACCAGTCCCATTCCACCTCAGCGTAAAGCCATAAGTAAAAATAAAACTAAATCTTTAAATCTCAAACATCCATTACTGACATCAGGAATTTGCATAATCCTCTTATATAAAATGCTAATCTGGAAACTGCGCACATCGTCTATTGCTATTGGCTAGAGAACGGTCACGTGCCAGCCTTCACTCGCCAATCAACAGCCACCATATTACATTCGTTCCTTCATGTTGCTTTTTGTTTATTTAGGGCAACTAGATGTAGAAATTCATGTAAGGCGAAGGGTATTCAATATTTACACTATTTTTTCTGTATCAGTTATAAGAATTAGGTTAAACCATAACCTAAGAATTTTTTGGCAGATGATAAGAAACAATGAAGTTTATTAAAAACTCAGAGAAACGTACATAATCACGAAATGTATCTGTCAAATAAAAAACAGTTATCCGTTTTCGAAATTATAGTCTCCGTCATCTAAACTAAAATGCATTTATTTATTTAAAATCCTAACCAAGTATTCTGATTATCTAACCAGAGTAACGTATTCATATAACAAAAGACTTAAAAATGACTAATTTGTTTTTCCTTATAAGCTTTTCCAGAATAAATTCCTACTACCATTATATATGATACCCTTAGTTTTTGATACATGTGTTAGCTATTAAATGAGATTCAAGTTAACCTTTTTATTAGATTTAAATCATCAAGGATATGACTATTTACTTTATCAACGATGTGACACTCGCAATTCAACAACAATATTATTGCCACAAAATAGCAGTGAGCAGAGATATTAGAAATTATTTACACAGTTTAATACATATCAAATGCTATAATACAGGCATTAAGCTTGCTTTTTGTAGCATTTTATTCTTAAAAAAATGTGTAAAAATATTTCGGCTGAATAAACGTGGAACAACTACTTACTATTTTTCAGTAACATGTCACTAATGAAAGTAACATTTAAGAAACTTTAATTTCTCATGGTCTCTGCTATAACGTAGCTGCATTGCCAGATAAAAAGAAATTGTTGTGGAAGTAGCTACACAAACATTTAAAGAGCAGGGGTAAAAAAAAATAATGGGAGGCAATTATATGTCACAAAGTTACAATTGGTACGTTCGTTTAAATTTACATATTGCTTTTTATTTATCTACGGCAACTAGTTGCAAAATTCATGTAATGAGAAGGGTATTCTATGTTTACATTATTATTACCTGTATCAGTTATAAAAACTAGGTTAAAACATAACCTAAGATTTTTTTTTTGGCAGAAGATAAGAAACAATGAAGTTTATTAAAAACTCGGAGAAAGTTTACACGAAATGTACGAATCGCAAAATATATCATTCAAATAAATGATAGTTATCCATTTTTGATACTATACTTTCCTTCATTTAAAGTAAAATATATTAAAGTAAATAAATCTGGATTACTGGAGATCGCGATTCTGCGAGGAATTGCCATGGTAAAACGCAAGACTCCTCTAGAAATACTTTCCGAAGTACATTTAACTGTGGCCAGGCTGTAATACAACCTTAATTTTGCTTGAAAATAATGGTATGGAATTACTGCTTGAAAATAATATGTCTTGCGATTGACTACAGCAGTATTATGACTTCATTCATCTTCATCATTCATCATCATCATCATCATCATCATCATCCTCAACCGTTTCCAGCGTCTGGCCGGGTCTGCTTTATACACAAGCCTCTCCCACCACCTCTCTGTCACCACTTCCAGTCCTCTCCTCTCTTCTGTACACCCTCCTCCACTCCTTTCAGCCATCCATCCCTTGGTCTTCCTCTGGGTTTTTCTCGGGATTCTCTGAGCCTCCATTCTCTTGACATGTCCATACCATCTCAGTCTGGTCCTCTCTACCCTTTCCTGTAGGGGTTCCTCTTTTATGGTGCTTCTAATCACTTCATTCCTTATTCTGTCCATTTTAGTAACTCCCATTCTACCTCTTAAAAACTTCATTTCACTTGCTTGTACTCTGCTGATGTCCTGCTTTTTCATTGTACATGTTTCAGCAGCATAAGTTAAGATAGGCACATAGTACGTATGATAGATTACTCTCTTGCTTCTCTGTGGCACCTCTTTATTCCATATCAGGCTACTAATGCTCCTTAGGAACACCTCTGCTTGTCTTCCTCTTTCGCTTATTTCACCATCATTTCCTCCACATTCCTGTAATATTCTCTCCAAGTACTTGAACCTGTTTACCTTCTTTAGTTGTTCCCCTGCCACCACAATTCCCTGGTCTACCCTATTCTTTTTCCTGGTTGTTACCATGTACTCACATTTCTTTACATTAAATTTCAGGCCATATTCCTCCACACTGTGTCTTCATACATCCAACTGCCGCTGCACTTCCTCTTCTTCACCTCCCCAGATCATCAGATCATCCGCAAAAGCCATCACCTTCATGTTTTCCTCTCACATCCTCGCTGCCACTTTCTGCATTATTTCATCCATGATTACAATGAAGAGTAGTGGTGATAGGGCACTTCCTTGTTTTAGTCCATTCCTTTGTTCCAGCCAATCTTATCTTCCTTCCCCTATTTTCACATAGCTCACACTTCCTTGGTACAGTTCCGTCACTCTCTTGATGGTTTCTTTGGGAACTCCTCTCTTCTCCAAGGCCTTCCATACCTTACTCCTGTGTACACAATCATATGCTTTCTCAATATCGAGAAATACCAACAGTAGATCCTTTCCATACTCATAATGTTTTTCCTGGAGCTGTCTCATAGCAAATATCAGATCTACCGTCGATCTCCCTGATCTGAAGCCATACTGCTCTTCCCTTAGCCCTTTTTCCACCCTGTCACATATTCTTTTTTCAATGATCTTCTCATACACTTTGGCACAGTGGCACATCAGTGTAATACCTCTATAGTTTTTAATCTCCTTCCTGCTCCCTTTTTTGAATATAGGTACAATTATTCCTTTTTTCCATTCTTCAGGAGTTGTGCCCCGATTCCATACCTTTCTCATCACACGGTATAGCCACTGCTTTCCTACTACTCCTGCTGCCCTTATTATTTCCACGCTCACTTCATCGATGCCTGGTGCCTTTCCACCCTTCATCTTACCCAGAGCTGTTTCCATTTCTTCCCAAGTTAGATCCTTCTCTTTCTCTCCTACACAGTTGTTATTTTCCTTCTTCTCCTGAACAACTGTATCATCCTGTGACCAATTTGGGTTCAGTAAGGCTTCAAAATACTCCTTCCACATCCTTTTTAGTTTTTCGTTTCCATCTTCATCCAGCATGTTGACATTTTCTATCCTCTCCTTTCTCTTCCTTTATACCATTCCATATAATACTTTCTTATTTCCTTTGCTATCTTCTTCCATCATGTTGGTCCACTTCTCCAGCCACTCCGTCCTTTCCTCCGTTACTATTTTTTTGGCCTCCTTCTTTTTCTGAATGTTATTTTGGCAGAATCGCGATCCCCAGTAGACCCAATCGTTATTCATTATTCCTTACAAGGTTTTCCTGAATAAATTCCTACTACCACTATAGGTGATGCCCGTCGTTATTCATATGAGGGTAATAGAAGCTATGATTTTAAACGCAATATTAGTGGAGGTGATGGTTAAGTTGAACAGAATCGCAACTGACACATTTTGTTAAAGCATAATTCACTCTGAAATGAGTTTTACAAACCAATTAAACTGCTTTCATAAGTGCCATGTTACTGAAGGTATTAATTATGCTGGTGGAAGTAGTTCCATATTTAACATGCTGAATTGTGCCGGGACTAGGAATAAAACCGATATTACATGGATAGCAAAAGTTTTTGGGATTTCTAATTTGTTTTTAATTTCATTGGTTCTATACTTCCATTGTCATTAATTCAGTATTTGGTGTTCCTGGGAGTAAGGATTGTCACCAGTTATTATTACTCTCTGTCATTAAAATTTTGTATATAAAATGCCTCGTTCAATTTTGCCTGGGCGCCATGGAAGGAGTCCTTCCAGAATTTTCAATAAACATTTAGAAATGTAATTATTTGTTTTATTGTAAAGAAATTTATAATAATTTCAGACATTGACACTTGAATTTATTGTTGTAAACATAAGGAAAGATGATTTGCATTGACTAACACATACAACAAGAAATATAAATCTGTATAATAAAAAAAATGATTAAATAAATAATGAAATGACAGATCATGAACAAAGTCCAACTAACTCAAAATAAAATCAGAGAGCACAATTCTCTACAGGTTTTCGCTTTCGGGTACAATGCACCATACTTTGACTTGGTTTATTCTGGCGGAATAAAACTTGTTTAATTACCATCTAGTTGATGTTTATATTGAAGCCAGCACTGTCCGTTCTTTTGGAATTTCTATGCGCGACACACACAAAACAATTTAATCGTCACACTGTGTTTAACACTGGACGAGTACTTGCTTTGGAACGCATTCGATGATTATCCTTTTGAACGGCATCCCACTGACCAGCTCTAATTGTCTCCTCACAACGAGGGTTTTCGCGTGAAAACAAAAAACTTGTCTGAACTTGTTATCAATTAATAGTGTTATCATTCCATGTATACACGCACACTACCGCTTTTTACTTCTCGCACCGCTAGCACGAGCGGACTGTCCCCCACTAAGGAATGTGCGGTCCCATTATCTCGTTTCCCATCTTCAAACACCTGCACTGCACTGCGAAGGGTGCCGCGATGGTTGCACTGCGAAATAGTCTCTGCTGCTCACACCAACCAATGCTTGCTAGCAAAATATGAAGGTTCCGCAAGCGGACCGCTTCAAGTAAAAGTTACTTCTGTATGGCTATGTGAACTACAAATGAAATATGTAGAACATTACAAAATCAAGGGGCATCAGTGTTATGTAATAACAATTCTGTATAATTAACCAAAGCAAACAAACGAACTGCCAGAATATTACGTTCAAACTGTCATTTTTGACGGGCTCTAAGCTAGTTTTTTTATAAAGCATAAAAAAAATATTCTATCTCTGCAGCTGTGATAACTGTAAGAATAGTAAAAACCTCATTTTAAAAATTACTAGATACTTAATGGCATTTGGTAGGAGTGGGTGAGCAGTAACAATCTGGCTTTGTGGGTCCGAATCCCTATCTGGACATCCAGATATCAGTTTTACATTGTTTCCTGAAATCAATCCAGGTGAATTCTAGAATGGTTCCTTTGAAAAGCCATGGTGGAGTTTGTTCCTGTTTCTTGTCCCCAGTCCTTTCCCACCTCTAATAACCTTGATAATCAGGTGTTTAAAAATAAAAAGTAGATTCATTTCAGTCTTCAGCTGCTGCCCTCCTCCATTCAACTTTGGTGAGTGTTGGGTGTAATTTATCTTTCTCTTCCATATAAATATTGCCTCATGACAGTTCTTCCTGTTCCATTGTTACTGAGATACTCAGTATAATATCATACCAAATTTTCCCCTTTGCCTGTACTTTGCCGTTTCATTATTCAGGATTCTGCTTAAGATTTTTTATTTTGTTTCTCCTTCCACATTCTGTATTACCTTACTCTAACAGTGCTATCCACATTTGTGGAAAACGATGTTGACTGGAATTATATAATTTCTCACAAAATTGCTTAATATTTATATTCCAGTATTAGAATAAGATACTGACAGTGACATATCACTGATTATTTTTTGTTCCTGTTTAGTGACATTCACTATGCTACTGCATAATTCGTACATTCCACAGATTTATTTAAAAGCAAGTGCTTTCAAATTTCAATACATAGAAATTGCTGAAAAGCAATAAGTTTATTAGTGTGCTGTTGTTTTTTGCAAATGGACTGCAACTGAACAAATTTTAAAATGGTTTTAAATGTTACATCTTTTTTTTTTTTTTTTGGAAGATTTTTACATATAATGCGTAGTAAAGTTATACTAATATTTGTTAGAGCTGCAAGGCCCAGTTGCATTGTCAATGTCATGTGCATTGCAAAAATTTTATTGCAACTGTTTTTCAACTTGCAGATATATTTTTATTCAGTAGGTATTATTTTCAGAATAGGTAAATGATATTTGTATGTACAGTATGCCTTTTTGCTACTTAAATTGACCTATGTTGCCTAAGGGACCATGCCTGCAAGTAGTTAAATTGCACACTTATCTCATAAGAGCGACTGTAATCAGTGGCTGAAATCCTGGAGAAAAAGTGATGTTACCATGGATACAAAATACTTCCTTGATTTTAGTGACACGCTTTTACTCCCATATGGCTTTGCTATGACATGGCAAGAAGGGGGAGATGGGAGGGATCACAGGCCCAAAAATTGCTGGTGTGAACGTAAACAAATGGTACATTTCTACCAAGCATGGTGGGAGAGTGGTAATGCTTTGGAATTGCATTCGAGAGGATGTAGCCTCTAATCCCCATCCAGCCATCCAGATTACGGTTATCCATGATTTCCCAAAATCATTCCAGGCGAATGCTGGGAAGATTCCTTCAAAAGGCTGTGATCAGATTCCTTCCCCTTCCTTGCCCCGATCTTTTCCTACCTCTAATGACCTCAATGTTAGGAAGGTGTAAAACCATAACAATACAAAAAAAAGTTATTTATCTCGTAGGTTTATATGCAGCCAGATCTCCAAGCATCCTACCTGCATAGTTAAACCAACCTGTAACATAAAAAATAACATATTATTTTTTAAAAAGCTTTTACTTCACCACACGATTTTTTAAAATGACTTTTTGATCTAAAATCACAACTTTATCTTAGTTCACGGGCAAATGGTAGGTAAATCAATTTGTATGGTTATATTTCCTGGGAGCTGCACGTTGTCAGTCATGGGACATCAGAAATTAAGTCTGCCGGATTTTCTTAGTAAAATATATTCTTTGTAACTTGCACAAATAAATCGTTCAGCTGAAATATATATGTGCTGTTGTCAATAACATTGTTTTTGTTCTCTCGTGAGCTTAAAGTAACATAGACCTTCATTCAATTGTTCGATATCAACATTCTTGGAGTTTGCCACCAGTGTTAATCCATTTCGAAGTGGCTTATTACAACTTCTATTTTCAATACTTGTATTTTAGAATTCCATTATTTAATATCAGGATTTTAATTACATTTATTACTTGTTTTCAGTGCTATTGCTTTTATTTGGAATACGTAAACGAGTGATTGCACCATCGATTATAACGGCTAGAACAAGAAGTGTGTTGGCAGATTTTAACATGTCTTGTGATGAAAAAGGAAGGCTAATAATAAAACCTCGGCCAAATGCCACTTGACTGTTTACTGTGGACAGCAAGTTTTAACACAGCGGTGACATTATATTTTCCATAAACAGTGGTCAATCCATTCTTCACTGATTGTCTCGTTTTTAGCTTTACATACTTTGAAAGAAGTTCAATAAGCATTTCCTTACTTTACATTTTCTGTGATATTTACTTGTATATGTCTTAATATGGTCTCATGTTCCTTGTACCTTTACAAAATAAATGTGTTATTAGCTGTACGGTTTATGTCTGTTTAGATCACTAGTATAATTGAAAATGTTTCTCTAAATCTAGACATTAAAAAGTTTCAGACTTTTTGATTACTTGAATGAAGATTTTACATGACCTTACAGTAACTAAAGAAACTGAAGAAAACATGCAGGTTATATTTTCTTGTAGTGGTTGTTTACAGATGCCAGAATATGTTGTCATTAGCAGGTTATTTAACTTGCAGCTGTAGAAGAACAATATAACATGAAAAGACTGATTTCGAAAGGTGGGATAGGTGGTGAACTGTAACTTCATATAAGGAGAAAGAAAGAAAAAAATTCATTTAGCATAATTCTCAGAAACCAATATTTCTGTTGTTCATAAAAAAAACTAACATAGTCCACAGCCCGAAGATTGGTTAGATCCTCCTGAAGCAGGCATACTAAGCCATTGTCAGAGGTAGGATGGCCAGTTCCTTCCTCCGGGACTTACAGTTTAACGTGGAATTTGAACCACGGAGTGGTCTGGCGTAGCTCCTATGATCAAACACAACTCTCAAAAATTTGTGCGCCTCCTGGGATTCGAACCCGGGACCAGAGCAGTGTAATTTTTTAAAACAAGTGCCTTAACCACTGAGCTACCAGACCACTCCTGTTGTTCATATAGTGTTTCAAAAATTCTCTGTATCTTTGCTGTCATGTTTGGTAAGCAGAAATGTGGTAGTATATAAAGATAGCTTGGAAAACATTTTTTTTCTTCAAAGTGACACATCTCAACATTATTAACGTATCCACAAGTTTGTATTCCATCCAGAACCTTGGTGTAGTGCCATGTACTGAATGAATAGCCATAGCAGAAGATGTTTACAGTGTTCTGTTCCATATAGGCATAAAAAAAATACAGATCTAAAAATTCATAAAAAAAAAATACAGATCTAAAAATTCACAGGAAGATTGTCTCTACATGGAGAAAAACTGATAACTGTGCAGAAATGGTGCCCAACATTTGCAGAGTGTCAAACAGTTGTGAATGGAAATATTAAATCAGCTGTCTGGCAACAGAGTAGTGTTTTTAATGTCACTGACCAAATGATGTGAGAGATCAAATACATGACACTGAATCGGTTAAATACGGCATTTAATCTTTTACATGGTACTCTGGGCCGCATTACACAAACGATTGTGCTATGGGAAAATGTATTATAACAGAGTGCAAAGTGAACCGTTTGACTAGCAAAAGCTTGAGAAAATGGCTTTTATTTTATTTTTTTACTAATGTTTAGTGTAGGCAGGAGAGCCATAGCTCACTTATTTCTTCTTATGTGGAGCAGCTTCTTCTCTGGTTTTCCCCTCCCATCCCTGCATGGTAGTTCCAAACGGTTACTTAATGCCTGCAGTTTTCATACCTGCTTAATATCACCCCCATCCTTATCCATAATCCCCTGAATATCTTCTTTTCCCTCAATTGTCTAACATAATCATGATTCAATTGCCCTCATGCAACCATAATACTCTTTATGAATGCATCTTATTTTCTTTCATTGGTGTTATCATTTCCTTGCTTATTTGTTTTAGATGTTATTTTCTAACTCAGTTGTGTACTCTTCCAATCTCTTTTCGCATCACTATTATAGTATGCAGGTTATGTGGTTTTCTCCCCCATTTTAATTATCTCTTTGAACTGATCCATTTCATCTACACTAATGTTCTTCTTCCACAGAGTGAACATGCCCCTGAAACTCTCCTCAATTCTTAAATGGATACCTTTTTTAATTTTACCCATAACGACCTTCAGTTTTAACCACAGCTTTACTGAATCTTATTATCACAAAGTTATCATTGGCTTAATTAGGAAGACATCCAAAGTGTTTTGTCCTTTGTGCTCTGCTTTACCATGAGTAAAAAGTCTCATTCTCTCACTAATGTATTCACAAATCTTTGCTTCCTTCTGTTATTAATATAATTTCTTTCCCAGTCCATACCAGGTAAATTTAAGTCCCAGTGATTAATGACCACCCTCTCTTACCTCTGATTTCAAAACAAATTAGTTTAATTTCTTCTCAATGACCTTATCATTGTGATAGATTCTCCCTCTACATTGAGCAGCCAAGGTATTTGTCATCATATTCCTCCAGTAACTCATGAAAAAGCTTTATGAACACTAGCAACCTGAGGTGGCCTTTACTAATCAGTATAAATATCAATTTCCTCCTCTACTTCTAAAGCATACTCTGTTTCTCTCGTGCAAGACTTCATTTACTTCCTTTAGCCACAACTCTGTTTGTGTTAGATTTATTTTTTGAGTTGTGTTATGAGTGGTTCGTTACATAGTGTTTATTTTTTAAAAAGCCGCAAATAATTGTCAGTGAAAAAAGTTTATAATTAAACAAACAAATGTTAAAGTAGTATTATACCATTTAATGAAGCATGTGTCTCAATAATTTTTTTTAAAGGTGCTTGTAAAGTTATTCATTGTTTTTTTAAGAATATGAAACTACTGAAAAGTGATGGGAGAAATAGTACTATACTAAAATATAAAACTGCAAAACGTTTCAGTCATTGAGTATATCTGGCTATGAAATTAATGAAGGAGTGCCATAAAAGCCACTATCACTACATAAGAAGTTCAATTGCTTTTTATCTATATTTACTTTCTAGCGATGAGTTAACCAAAAAAAAATAAAAAAAAAAATGCATCTGACATGTACAATACATTTTTTAAAATTTTTTGAACTGGTATAGTCTGAATTTCGGAGATACTAATTTTATTTTTGATTGGGCAGTTTACATGCAGACATACTTACTAAATTTACTATTACATAATACTTATAAACTTTGATGAATAACTTATTACACAAGAATTGTGCACGTACCCCATCTGTTATGTAAAACCAAAAAGACTATGATATAACTTTTTGCCAATTATTAGTTTGTATTGTCGCGAGAGAAATAGTTACTTTGAACTTTTATATATGCTCCAAAAGAGTAAATTTTCAGTGCACTATGCTGATGGCAAGCTTTCTGGAGTGCAGATACACTTAATATTAAGCCAAGCGTCTATTACTTTTTATGTTATATAAACACATTTTTATTATGTGAGATCGAAGGCTTTCACGGCGTAACGATGAAATGTAGTCTTCATGGGTTTTCCGCCGTATGTTGTTGAAATGCAACAACGAGCTTTCGGCGGCTGACTCTGCCGCCATCTTCAGGTTGGATGTTGTGCAGCTCTGGTTCTCCCTGCACAACATCCAACCTGAAGATGGCGGCAGAGTCAGCCGCCAAAAGCTTGTTGTCGCATTTCAACAACATACGGCGGAAAACCAGTGAAGACTACATTTACATTTTTATTACTTTGTTAGAAGGAAATCCATATCCATTATGCAGTAAGTAAATTTAAAAAATTTCTGCTAAATGCTGGGCTAATCTGACAAATGAATGTTAACATAAATGTGCAATGGGTGTGCTATTTGCTGACATGATTGCTCTCAATATTACTTCTTCTTTTTTTCGTTAATGAGTGTATATGCTAGCACAATCTCTCTACTAGCTATTCTTGTATTTCACAATTTTTAATTTGCTTAGTGGTGAATTGTTTGCCATTTTGCTAAGTAATTTATTCCATTTCCTGACTTCCATACCTACGAAACAAAATGTTCACAATCCCTTATGCCTGAAGTCATGAGCTAGTTATGGTTTATGATCATTCCCCCCCCCCTTTTGACTTCTAATTCTTCTACCAATATTCATTTTGGCCTCTTAATCATAGTATTCCAATTACACTCCCAACACTCTCTTCACTCACCTTCTGTCTTCCTATGACTCACAACAAAGATCGTTCATCATAAGTTGCTGATTTTGTTTAGTGATAACTTCCACAAACACTAGTGAGTATGGTGAGGTAGCAGTAACGCTTTCATTCCGGAGGACGCAGGTTCGAATTTCCATCTGGCCATCCAGATTACAGTTTCCCTCATTTCCTGAGATCACTCCAGGTGAAAGTCAAGATGGTTCCTTCAAAAGGCCATTGCTGAATTCTGACCTGTTCCTTGCTCCCAGATTTTTCCTGCCTTCAATGATCTCAGTGTTGATGGGGTGTAAAGCCATAAGGAAAACATATAGCTGTCCTCCTCTGTACTTCATACAGTTGTGATATTTGATAGCTGTAATGTGGAACTACCCCCTTATACGAGGGTGGTCTGAAAAGTTTCTGACCTAACAAAGATACAAAACATTTTTGCTGATTTTTATTTTTTTATTTTTCAACATAGTCTCCTTGTAACTCTACACACTTCTCCCAGCGATGCTCCCATCTCTGTAACCCGTCCAAATAGTACTCAGCATTTTTCTCTGCAAAATAATTGTTCACGAAGGTGATTGCGTCTTCATTTGACGAAAATCTCTGCCCTCCGATCACAATTTTTAGATGAGGGAACAAAAAGAAGTCGTTTGGGGATAGATCTGGTGAGTAAGGCGGATGGTCAAGCAGTTCAAACCGTAATTCGTGAATTTTCGCCACGGCAACTGCTGAGGTGTGAGACGGTGCGTTGTCTTGGTGAAACAGGATTATCTTTTTCTGCAAATGTTACTGTTTTGCCACAAGTTCTGCCTTCAGCTTGTCAAGTAATGATGCGTAGAATGCTCTTGTAATGGTTTTTCTTTCTTGAAGGTAATCGATTAAAATAACTCCATGTAAGAACGAAGACTTTCCCGGCGTATGACTGCAATGTAGTCTTCACGGGTGTACCGCCGGATAGTGTTGTGGAAACACAACACTATCCGGCGGTACACCCGTGAAGACTACATTGCAAAATAACTCCATGACTATCCCAAAAAAAACAGTCTCCAGCACTTTCCCAGCCAAAAAAAACAGTTTTTTGCGTTGTTTTTTTTTTTGGAGCCGATTGCTCCTCTGCAGTCCACGGGTTGGACTGTATTTTTGTTTTGGGCGTATAATGGTGTATCCAAGTTTCATCTACAGTAATTAATTAACGCCAAAACTCAGATTTGTTGCGTTTATACTGCGCCAACAGAGCATTGGAAATGTTCATTCGAACAAATTTTTGGTCTAATGTGAGCAAACGCGGCACCCAACGCGCGGACAGCTTTCTCATACCTAAATGTTGATTTAATATGTAACAAACACGTTCTTTTGAAATTTTCATAACCTCTGCTATCTCTCTCACTTTAATTCGGCGGTCGTCTAGCACCAATTGGTGAACTTTGGCGATGTTTTCGTCAGTAGTTGCAGTTTTTTGATGTCCAGAACGTTCATCGTCTCCCAAGCTCTTACGGCCATGTTTAAATTCAGCTGCCCCAAATTTCACTGCAGTAAGTGATGGTGCAGAGTCCCCATACACAGAATCCAACTCATCTTTGATTTGCGTAGGCGTATTGCCTTTCAGAAACAAATATTTAATGACAGCTCGATACTCGATTTTGTCCATTTTCACAAAAACACTCACATCAACTCACTCAAACGACTGTTATAAAACAACTGTGCGTTCAAAATGGCTGAAACTTTGGTAAGTAACTGTCAACAGATAAACAACAAAATTCACTAGCTTTTATTTACGAGTGCTGCCATCTTCACGTTGAGGTCGGAAACTTTTCAGACCACCCTCGTACTCTAGCAATTGTTTTGTATTCCAATTATCTCTTTTCCATGATTCATTCTCTCCAGTAAATGGAGGATTTTTGAAACCTTTACTTACCACCTACTCAATGCGTCTTGCCCAGTTGACTTTATCATCAAATAATATTCCAAAATATTTATACTTTATCCACAACTAGCCATCACTGTTCCACTATATAATCATATAGATGTTTATTTTTGTACAGTAGAACTCCAATTATCCGAACTCCGATCATCCGAATCACTTAAGGCAGTCTCATTACGACGTGCGTGTAACAAGTTGAAAGGCATATCAACTGAAGAAGAGAAGGAAAAAGAAGCTCAAGAAAAGGAAAGGGAAGAGACAGGAGAAGATGGAAATGACGTGTCACTTGAGGAATTCAGAAACATTCTTCTGAAAATTCTTGGATCTCTAGACGTTAGTGCTGAAGATTTAGGAGAATGGGTGGTGTGTGATTTGTCAGACCCTGGGTATGAAATTCTGAATGATGATGAACTTATTGAAAGTCTGAGAGAAGAAAGTATCAAGGAAAAAGATGATCTTAATGTCGAAGTTGAAGCAGACACGGGACCATCAACTAGTCAAGCTTTTGCCGGCCTTGAAACTGCATTGAAGTGAATGGAGCGTCAGCCCAAGTGTGACCACATGTAACTTCTCACTGTCAAGCGGATGAATACAGTCAAACAGCTTACTTTTACTGAGATATTCAGCAAGCAATGACTTTTATTTACAGTACGGTACGTACTGTACTAATGTAAAGCACTTGTAAGTGTGCTTAACATGTAAAATTGTTGCCTTTTCATTTAATTAATCAAAAAGTCTTTCTTTAAAAATACTTTTTTCTCCCATTTTCAACATACATACTGTAATTAATTAAAATAGATCCTTTTTTTTTGGAAAAAATCCAATTATCCAAATTTTTGATTGTCTGAATGAGCTCCGGTCCCAATTGATTCGGATAATTGGAGTTCTACTGTATATGTTTACATATTAATCTGACTCCTCTTCTCATTTTTATTTATTACATGTCTTTCCCCTTCCTTTTCTGCCTGCCTCTTAAAAGACAAGTGTGAGTACTAACACTTAGTGCAAACTAAAAAATTCTCTCCCTTGACCAGAGATGCCTGTGCGATTACACGACGTTGAAATATGAGATATCATAGAAATTCATCAGTCAGAACTTTCTGTAAATATAATTTTTTATGCTATTGTGTACGTTTTTATTCTATTGGTATATTGCAGAATTGCAGGCCTAGAACTTCTCATAGTATCCTTGTACATTACTTTTAATGTGACAAAAGCTCAACCAAAAGCGATTCAGCCTCAGTTTTTTAAAGGAGCAATAGTTTACTGCTTCAGTACCGTTTACGAATTAATCTATATCATTCTTTCTCATGTTTTCTTTCTTTCTGTGCTTCACCGAGTCTTTAACTTCCCATTCCATTGCTGATCTATTTTACCTATTGTGTCCTCATTGTTCTGACATCTTCAATCTAATTGCCTGATGTAGTAGTTTAGCTCTGTGCTGTATCAGCTATTTCTTTTTTTATGATCTGTGTAGCATCTTACCATTTTATTTTTTCCCCAACAATCTCATTTTTATTCAGTTGCTTTAGTGTCCCTATTCAGTAATTGATTTCAGTCTTCACAAATAACTGCTGTTCTGTTATGTTCAGTTTTTTGAATCATTACCCTTCTTTAACATACCTCAAATTTTCTAACACACATTTTGCTTATAATAATTGCATTCTTCCATCTATTTCCTTAGTAGAAGTGATAAATTCATCATTTGCTGTTTTAGGAACATTGCAATTCGCTTTTCATACTGGAACTTGTATAAATTCCCTGTCTGCAAATAATTTTTAATATTTTCCCCTTGTACTACTTCCTCCATCAGTAGGCCAAGAGTCCTCTACCTGCAATATCTACCCCAGTCCTTAATGAACTTGTTATGTTAAAATTGTCATTGGGGATGTGGCAAGTTAAGTTATAAACTGTAAACGTTGATGTATGCTTGAAAACATTGTAAAAGATCCACGTGAGTGGGTGAATCACAGAAATCAAAGTCACAGTCATAATTAATTCAGTATATTCTCATAAGTAATGAGTTAAAGCTGGTACCAGATTACATCATACATTATTGAAGCTTCAATAATACTTCAAAAGTCCTATATTAGATACAAGTTATCACAACTGTATCCACATTCATACACTTTCTTTCCAAAATAATTTACGAAGTCCCCAAATGTTTATAGATTCTTAATAAAATTATTTAAAAAGAAATACTAAGTATCTACTTCATCTTGTTAACTGAAATAATTCGAAAGTCCTGCCTTGACTGAAATATTTTGTATCACCTAGCAATTGCTGTGTTGATTTCTTCCAATTCCGTAGCTACATGTTAATAAAAATTTATAAGTATTGTTACTTCTATATCACAGAGACGAATGTCATGGACTGTACCTCTTGAACAAATGGTTGGATTTAAATAGCTTTCACCGTGTAAACACAAAATTCTCAGAATCCCCCATCATCATTTTATTCAAAACTTCCTGAAACTTTGCTGTTTTATTTAAAGAACTTTTGTTCATGACTTTTCTCCTCAACTCATCCATTTAGCTCTTATTAAACTTTGAAATGTGAAGAAGAATGATTTCAGTTATGTATCTGTAACTTTAAAAAAAATTAGTTCCTCTTCAAGTTACTTTATCACAAAATTCATTTTAATTTTCTGTGTAATTTGGAGCATGTTTCAGCTCTGTAGCTGTTTTTATTTAAATGCAATATTTAATTCTACCTTATTATGTTTTACTGCATCTCCTCCAAGTGAAAACCTTGAAACTTCAAAAAGTCATATCTTTATTATTTAATTGTAGTTTTAAATGAGGTTTTAACTAGTCTTCTCTAAATTTTACAGTCTCCCCCCCCCCCCCCCCATCCGTATTCTGCTTTTAACAAATTCCTATTTCTTAATTACATTTGACACGTCTTGACGCAGCGTTAGGCATGATATCTAAGATTCCTTTTATCGTCCTTTAAACATAATTTTGTCTATTAACTATTATCCTATTATTACTTCCTTTTAATTTAGCTTTCATTTTAACATATTTTTAATATTGTTTGTTTTATTTAAAGAGTTGTATTTATTTGTTTATTTAAATAAAGGTCTTTTACTGTCTAGTAACAATCTTATTACAAGTGCCCTTGCTGCTTGCTGATGGCACCTAGTCAGCTAATACATCCTCTGTTTCTGATCCCTTGGTAAAATAACACTTTCAAACTGGATTATAATCCTAAATCAATTTTCTAACCATATAAGAAATACATAAAAATGGTTGTTTTTGATAGTAGTACCTGTGAAAATGCTACTGGAACTATTAGTTTAATTTTAAGGTTTTATTTAGGAACATAGTACCACTTCAATTTTTCTTTAAACATTCTTCCATATTAAGTTTATAGTTATAAAGTTTATTCATAATGCTAAAAGCTTTACTTCCTCTCCTCCTTCGGGCTCCTACAGGCTCTCGTGAAAATCTGGTGTAATTATTATAAAACTAGCGGAGTTCCCGGAGTTGCCCAGTATAGTTGGCGTAGATTTACCCATCCACTATTTTTATTCACGCAATGAGAAATGTGTACCAAGTTTCATACATTTCTGGAATTAAAGCAAATCAAGGTTCACACACCCCCTACCTAGAAATGGGTGAGTTGAAGTTTTTTTTACCCGTATGCTATTTTTATTCCTCTGAAAAGATTTATATGCACCAAGCTTTATTAATCTGGTACCAGCCATTTCCGGTACTAAACTCAATGGTCATATAGCTGCACAGTTCTCAATTGGGGTGGGTTGGATGCTTTGATACGGAATATCTGTTCCATTTTAGTCCAGGCTACATTTCAACCTAATTACAACATCTACAAATGTTGCTGCTCAAAAATTGGAACATGTTCTGTACATGCATTAATACATACCACATACATAGAAATGTATCTAGTGTGTATCTGTTTGTTCACGCAGAAAATACAGATTTTAAACGGATATTCAGAATTTGAAAGCTTGGGGTCAAAGTTAAAATTTAGTGTATGTCTTAAGGCGAAACGACACATTTCTTTTATGAATATTATCTGAAAACTGCTGAAACTATTTTGACCAAGTTTTCATTTTCTGTATCACAAAACGAATCTATCCTCACAGATCTAAAGAATATATTTCAGTTTTTTTCCCAGGAAAACAAATTCCACGTCAATTTACTACTATAACATTAATCATCTAATCACAAATGTGTATAAACTTTTATGAAAAATCTCACAACAATATGTGCATCATCTATATCATCAAAAGCAAAAAAAGCTCATGTACACATGAAATATAGGGGATTCTACGATAACCGAAATGCCTCAATTTCATCATGGATTCTCATGTAAATCCATATGGCAAATCAGAATTGAAATTTTTGATTTGATATTTAGTTATATTTCTAGATAAATCATCTCTCACAGCCGAGGTGTTTAGGTTAAAAGGCGACCTAGACGTGAAAAAAATTCAATTAGACTGATGGATTCGTATCTAACTTGAATGTTGCAATATTGTATCCCTAAATTGAAATGATTAGTTTGAAACGTTACCTGGACATGTAAAATGGGTGCTTTAGTTTCTTTCTGGTGGTTGTGGTTAGGTTGAAACGAAGCCTGGACCAGAATGAAATCAGGAAGTAGTTTACATAGCAATACACATCGTCAATAACATACAGCTAATGAAATTACTCATATTAATTACAAATAATAACAAAATTCCTTATGCCTTACTCTATTACAAGATCATTTGGGTACAGGTTGCATTTCAACTGAACCAAAATATCAACTAATATTGCCACTATAAAATCAAACTATGCAGAAATGCTTCACAAAATACATTTCGGGTAATAACAATGTTGTTTACATCAGGTATGCTAGTTCGCGTGGCATAAATTATCATAATTAATTCATCATACACTTACATTATGAACTGCAACTGGAAGCATGAACATCGCGATATAAATTTGACCCTAAAATCGTGGCCAAAAACACAAGGATACTGATATTAAAAATCATCAGTCTACGCATTAATTACTGTGAATAGAAATGCCAGATATTTCAACTGACATCCGCTATTCCAAGAACTTAAATACCGGGTAGATTGTAATAAAAGTTAGATTATGTCAGAAACATAACGCAGAATGTAATACAAAAACGTTCAGTTTTCATAGGCTCTATATACTCGTACTTCCAACACTAAAGGTTTAATACAAGGTTCTGTTAATCACTGTGATGTGAATGAGTATACTTTGCGCTCCAAACACCAGATACACAGCCTTTTATTGAAATATAGAAAATGAATTACTGAAAAACATATTCTGTAATAAAAATACAAAAGCTGTATTAGTCATTATCTAAGTACTATCTCAAATGTCAGGGTAATTGTAGTATTAGTGTTACCTGTACGATTGGATATAATCTATCCAGAATAATGTTATTGTAAATAAATTAATGTTTTTTTGTGAACAGATCAGTAAAGATGATACCCAGAGACGTTGTAATTGTGCTGCCAGAGATCATGATCAAAGAAAATATCTGTTCTTTTGTCAATACAAGTTTCTCACATTCTGGCATTTAAAAACTGAATACTCCGAATTAAAGGGAAGTTTTGTTTAGTGTGGAATATGTAACATAGGTATTATTGATACTGTTTTAATAGCTTTCATTAAAGGTTATGGTCAGAGACATTGTAGTTGTGTTTCATGCAATGTATACAACATCTAGTGGTTCCCTCTATGGTATTGGTCACCACATATTGAGAATTTCATTTACTGCTCCAGCGTTATGTAACGTAGAATTGTAAGACATATCAAACAACCAAGCTTTAAACAGAGAATCCCCCATTGAAATCTGCTCAGTAGTTTCTGAGTTTTTGTAAAAAAAATTTATCCGGTTTCTGTTTTATAGATATAGATGATGGTGTTCACTATTACCTTGCTATGAATAACAAGTTTCTCAACAATTGTATTATTTTCTGTTGATCGGAATAAGTGATCCATCTGGACAATCTCATTTTACATTTCCTTTCAACATGTTTCATTGTTAATGCAATATTTTGTCCAGAAACAATTTCACTGTTCACAAAATGTCTGCATATTAAAAGTAATTTACCGATACTCAGTATAACCTCATATTTATCTTTACCATTTCCCCCTTCACTGTATTTTGCTGTTTTATTATTTGGCAAATTTTCGCTTCTGTCCATCGTCCCCCCCCCCCCCCCCCCCACCTTCCACACCTTCTCAGTGCTATACATGTATGTAACATTGACTAGCATTACATAATGCCTCACAAAAATTGATTATCTGTATGTTCCAGTGTCATAATAAGATACTGACAGCCAAATGTCAGTGACTTTTTTCTATCCCTCTTTAGAGACATTCTGAATTTTACATCTGCTCCATACATCTACTTCTTTCATATTTCAACGCAGTAGTGTCTGCTGAAGAACAATAAGATTGTTAAAGTACTGTTGCTATTAGCAAATGGGCTGCCACTTACAAAAGTTTAATCATGAAAGTAGATAAACATTGTGTAATTGACCGGAAGCTTAAGTAATAGCAACAATGAACAAAACCTCATATTTATAATTTTCTGGTGAACCTATAATATTTTTGAAATTATCCTGAAGTCAAATCAGTTGTTGTAATTATAATTTATAGGACTGCACATTTCAGTTATGAAACAACAAACCAAAAGAAAATCCTCAGAATTTTCTTGGTAAATTTTCTCCACACAAGCCCATGGCATATATATGTGCCACTGTTGGTAACATTGTTCCTATTCTTCCATAAATTAAAAGCAACACAGGCTTCAATTTATTCATCAGATATTGATAGCCTTGAACATTACTAACAATTTTAATCTATTTTGAAATGGTTTATCTGTATACCCATTTTTATGCTTGTGTTTTATCATTCCAATAAATAAGAGATTTTTAATGCTATTTATTACTTGCTTTCAGTGATATTATTTTTATGTGGAATACACAAACGAGTGATTGCACCATCGATAATAACGGCTAGAACAAGAACTGTGCTGGGAGATTTTAACATGTCCTGTGATGAAACAGGAAGACTGATAATAAAACCTCGGCCAAATGCTACTTGACTATTTGCTGTGGACAGTGAATTTTAAAACACTGATGGCATAAACAATGGTGGAATTATATTTTCCATAAACAGTGAACAGTTAATTCATTTGTACATTTGTTTTTTACTTTTAAATGTTCAGAAAGGAGTTCAATAGCCTTTCCTTACTTTACATTTTCTGTGATCTTTAATTGTGTTTGTCTTGTTATGGTCTCATGTTCCTTGAACCTATAGAAAATAAGCATGTTATAAGCTGTGTAATTTTATGTGTTTTCAGAACACCAATACAGTTGAAAATACTTCCCTAAATCAAGAAAAGTGTGTAAAGTTTGAGAACTCTCTATTAATGGAGTTTCAAATAGTTATGTGACTTAAAAGAACTGAATAGCTAATGGAAGAAAAAAATGTGCAGATCATCTTGTTTTGTAAATGATTTTTTACAGTTACCAGAAGATATTTCAACTGAGTAGGTTTTACGAATGATTTGTGTTAAACTTGCAAGTTTTGAATTATACATAATGGGATAAATGTGTCCGACAAATGATAAAAACTGCTGCACATTAAATTTAAATAAGGATTGAGAAAGGAAACAGTTTGATTAGCATTCGAGAAAATTTTGAAAAGCAAAATTTGTATTTCTTAGTTGTCTTAATGTTTTTCTGAATCTTTGCTGTCACCTGTGTTTAGAAGTACGATGAGAATGAAGAAAGTTAACTTTAAAAATAAGTTACTCTACAAAATAGTGGATCTCATTGTAAGTTGTGTGTCCAGTAATTTATGGTCCTACAGGTAGATTGTGACAGTTGTCAAGTTACTTATACAGAATCTTGGTATGTACGGAATGAATGGTCACAGGATGCGGTATCCGTAGTTTTCCATTTTATGTGAGCTTATAAGTACAAAATCTATCAAAATTCTCACAAATTTGTAGATTCTCCAACAACTGGGAATGAAAACAGATCATCAGCTGTCTGGCAAGAATGTCTTTGATAAAATGGTGTAAGAGAATAAATGCATGATACTGAAGAATGTGTATGTGGAATTTAATCTTTTATGTGGCACTCTGAACACGTAGCTTTTTGGCTGTCTGACTAATAAAAAGTAAAGAGAATAGCTTCCTCTCTAATGAAGCTGTAACATTTTGCTGTTGATGATGAGGCCTATCTGTTTCCAATTTCCACAAGTGATCAAGTTCAGTGGATCATATTGGTCCAGAGAGATAATTTAAAACACAAAATGGTTTAAGATGGATGTATGTGCAAGTAGGTGACAACAACCAGATATGTTAAGTATAATGATGTGATTTGTGCTAGTATAATTCAGCCTGTAAGTCCCAGAATGAAACTGCCTATAAAGAGTCATGCTCAAAGCGGATGGAACCTGTTCAACATGACTTGGTCTTATGTGAGGATTGGAGTTGTGGCATCATAAGGGTAAGCCTTCTGCTCAGGATACAAGACTAGTGGCATACCTGGCATTATTAATTTGTTCCTCATTTACTGAGTACCTTAAGACTTCCATTTGCTCAGGTGAATGAAAAATCTACATGCTAAATTAATGACGAAGTGAAAGATAAATTGATGAAATGACTCTGTCGGTTGGACATGACATTATGTTATCAGACCGAGCATGGCGGGTGAACGGTAATGCTCTTGCCTCACATTCGGGAGGACAGAGTTTCGAAATCTCATCCGGCCATCCATATTTGGGTTTTCCAGGGTTTTTCCAAATCGTTCTGGTGAATGCCGGAATGGTTCTTTAAAAGGCCATGGTCAAATTCCTTCCCATTCCTTACACTCGTATCTTCCCCACTAGTGGCCTCAACAAGGGGAAAAAATTGTTGTCAGAATGAAAATAAACTTGTAATGTTATAAAAATGCCAGAACAACTTGCTTAAAAACATTCTTTATCTCCATATTTATTCTCACAATAATAATAATAATTTGTATAACTTATTTTTTTTATTTGCTCTAAAATTTGATTTGAATGATTGTTGGATGACATTTGCATCTTATGGAAAATGGATATTAATCTCTGATATTGGATGTTTCTCGAATAGATCAACTTGAAACTATCTCCATCAATTATAATCAGTCTACTATGAGCAACTAAAATCTTTTGCTTACAACTTTGACCTTTTATTTTGATATCAGTTATACATAAATCTTATGTTAGACATATGTTGTAATAGAAATGTTTGTAAGAAGGTAATTTTTTTACCCAAGGCGATGTGGGGATAATGTTGACATGTATAAGTATATACTGTCAGGAAACAATGGTGCTATAAAGCTGACATAGGTGGGAACAGTTAATCGAAAAGTTAACTTCGTTAACCGTTAATCCGCTACTTAAAAAGTTAACTTCGATAATCGTTCAAGCGTTACAGTATTGCAAATTTAACGCAAGTTAACCATTAAAAGTTAATCATCCAAGAGTGGAACTAATGTTTATGTATTGCAGTAGGTATTACTGCAAGCAATACCAAGGTGCTATGTACCATGATGTGAATCAATAATACATTTACCAAATGTCCTTCTAGAAACTTAGTTTTTACCGGGTTCAACGTTTTCAGCAGCTTCTCAAACGTATCAGATTCTTCAACATGTAGTGGAATCGTGTTGGCAATGAAAAGGTTGTCAATATATCGGTCCACACCAGCTTGGAATACTTTAGTTCCGGTAGCTATGATACCAAATTTTTTATTGATGTAAACTTTTATTAGCAGATGGATATGAAAACAAATCATTTCTGCTGCTATCTACATCAGAAAAATCCACAACACTTGGAATTATTTTTCCCTCGAGTTGGCTCTGCTTTTACTTTTTCTTCAAACTGTTCATATTTGGATATATGCATCCTCTTCATAAGTTGTTTAAAATTATTGAGGCTAGACACATGTGCCTTGATTGTAGAAATTTTAGGCAAACACAGTTTCAGTTCATAAATTAACTGTTTTCCCAGTCTGGATTTAAGTGCATAAACATGGCCAAGGATTTTTAATATTCTCGTTGCTATTGTTAGCATTGCTGCTTTCACTAACAGATTGAAGAGCTAAAGTTTTCATGATGTAATCATGTAACGAATGTCAGATTAACTTATTTCACTAACGAACACCAAGCCAATACCAACTAAAAAGTAAAATTTTCCTGACAATAAAAATGATAGATTATAAAAATATCAAAATCTATCACCGATCGAATTAGAAACGAGTAGTGAACACCTCTTTGAAGACGTAAAATAGAAACGCTCCAAAACTCTAGCTTTCCTACTCACACCCACGCCATGCTTAGCATAATAATTATGTATGCAATACGCTCACACTTCGTATTACGTATTATTCGTTCGCAATCCGTCTCGCCGAAAGTACAAGAGTGGCATGGCGCGCAATTCAAACATAGCAATCGACATCAACTACCAACGTAACTGACTAAAGTTAACGGTAGTTCAATTTAATGGAAGTTAAGAAGACCGTTAAAGATTTTTTAGGTTAACTTAAAAGTTAAATTTTTGCAATTTTGCTAACTTTGTTAATTAACAATTAACGATTTTCTGCCCAGCTGTGAAAGCAGATACATTAAACGTTTGGCTACGAGAATAACCACTGCTTACCAAAATAGAAGATTGCTGCAGCATGTTCACATAGAAAAACACCTAGTGGCATAGGGCAATGGTAAGCTCGTATCCAAACATTTAATGTATGTATAATATAAAACTGAAATGATTTGGATATTTTTGAGCTCAAATCCTTAATTAGCAATAGAACATGATGTGCATATGTTGGAAGTCAGAACTTGTTGCAAGTCAAATGTGCAGAAGGTAAGGGACGAAGTGACTTTTACTCTACCTTCATCTGCGATAAGTTTTTATTATTCAACATCTTCAGTTATTACAGTGTCCTATCTACATTATTGTAGTTTCATTTGATGATTATATTATTATTATTTTCTGCAACCTTTATTAGGAATGTCAATAACTTGGGTTTCAAATAAAAATTGTTTACATCTCACAGCTTGTAGCTTGCATTTTGTGTTTTACAGTTTCATTTTGACTTAATCAGAAAGATATTGCAACTCATTTTGCTGTATTAGTGTTTTCTGTTATAATAAAGAAAATTCTTCAATGTGGTTTTTTTTTTTTTTTTTTTTTTTTTTTTTTGTATTTATGGTTAGAATGTGACCTGGTATTACAAAACATGGCTAGTTACAAACAGCCAGTAGCAGCAGTTTCATAGACTGTTTTCTTCTATGTGCAAATGAATAGTTTTTCTCACTTTATATTTAGACTGATCACTGCCCTGTAATTTCCTGCTCATAAGAATATTCTCTACTGTCTGGTTTAAATTTTGCTGTTATTTTTTCACTTATCTACCACATCTTCGACCCCTGTGCTGTTATACGGACTATGGTTTTGTACTGTCTTTTGTTCTATTTATTTGCTCATATTTTAGTTTAATAGCATAATTTGAAGTTGTTTAATAGTTAATTTTCCTTTAGCTATTTCCTTGGTTATCTCTTTACTAGTACCCATATCTAATATTAATGCTCCCCGTAATCCCAATTGTGTATGAGCTTTCTTTCATTAAATATTTGCTTCTTCCTACCACCATCATGTGTTCCATTTGTTCATATCTTGAATATAATATTATAAGCTCACTCACTCACCTTGATAGCTATTGGCTGGAAAATGTTGACGTCATGCCGACCTTTGCTTGCAAATTAACAGCTACCAGAGCGATTAGTAGATATTAAAGATTATATGCACAGTTTAAATAGCTTAGCAACTGCTATGAAATGAATTGCCAGAATACATCCAATTAGTTTGCTTTTCGTAGTATTTCATTCCTAAAGAAATACTGAAAATCTTCATGGCTGAAAAAATGTGGAAATACTTTTCAGTATCATGTTGTTAACAAAAGCATAATGAAAAAACTTAAAATACTCATGGTCTCTGCTGTAACAACGAATACCACTGCTAAATAACCTAGGCTAAATTTCAATTTAATCATCACTTGCGCTAATGTTGTTGCTTGACCAAAGCGTATACATTATGGTGTGTTTGTTTTTTACTGGCCACTTTCATTTATAGTATTTATTCATGTTCACTGTACATGTGTTATTAGGTTATTTTAAATGGACATCAGACTTCAGATATATTACATAAATGAGTATTCTGGCAATTTATTTGGTTGGAATTGCTCAACTACTTAATAATTTGGAATCTGTTTTCTGGCCGCTATGGTCACAATGACTGAAGATTATATTATGAATGCTTGGCCATCCTCAATCAAGGATGACGTTATGTGTAGAATTGATTGTTTCTGCGATGGATAGTCACACTCCTTTTAAACCCAATAGAAATACATCATATTTTGCAGAGTAAACCTTTAGAGCCAAGTACAAGTCATTTTGTAATTCTGCCAGTTCGAGTCAAGAATCCGTGACCTTTGAAACAATTATACGATAGCACTATCATCTCTGTCCATGTTTAATTTGTCTATTAATACTTTAAGTTCTTCAAGCTCGAGATTTTACTCAGATCAATCTTTCGTAACATTTGTCCCTAAAAATGGGAACCATTCTAGACCCATTAGCATATGCAAAAAAACATTCATAGGCTTACTCTAGTTTTTTTTTTTATAATTCTCATAATTAAAATTGTGGGAAGTCAAAATGGTTATGTGTGGTCTGGTAGATCATTGGTTAAAATACCAGACTGGGTACTGCTAGGTCACTATTTCAATGCCTTGTCTTGGTCAGAATTTTTAAGGGCTCTTAAAATGACCACCACCTTTGGCAATGTTTTACTTTAGGAAAATAGTGACGATGAAATTAAGGAACGATATGGAAAATAAACCCGCCACTCACCACAAAAGAACGCAAGAACGCACAAATATGAACAGAATTTGAAATATTTCAACATAAACCTCAATCATGATTAGACTTGTGGATTATGTCAAGGGAATTAGGTGTATACACACAGAGACTAATCACATGATTAGTCCAAAGATGAACCAAGTGGGAAGGGTGGGGCGAAAAGTTGATCAACATTAGTTATAATTTCTGTAACAGCCGATCAAAGTCAATTGACCAAATAGAAAAATTTAATAAAATGAAACAAAAATTATAGAGTCAAAATAAATATTTGTAACAAAAATTAGTGGTAGCTTTATGGTGGGGTTTTAACGAACATTGAAGACGGGGATGTCTGGTGTCAAGGATTTTTTAGTAGGCTTATTCCCATCTATGGAGTTACAAAGGTATAGTGTTATTAGATCTCACTGTAAAGGAGTTGCTGAGAATGTTAGAATTGTATCGAGACATCATTTAGTTTAATATTTTAGTACTAAAATCATGTAAGTCTGTTCAGTTTTACAGAGTTAACATGTCCAGTTTGTTCAACTTGGAATCTGTCGCTTGACAGTTCGAAGTACAGTTAAAACATGCACTGCTGAGCGTGCAAGCCAATACTTTACCAGAAATCCAGGATACATGGATCGGTCTCAGTTCTTCACTGTCGGGCAACAAGTAATCTTCTCAGAATAGCTATTCTGCAGCACCAACCTCACCATTCTATGTAAGCTACATCAGTATTACCAAGTCTCATCCCTCTGTTTCTGTAGCATGAATTATGGTATACCTCAAATTTATTGTACATCATCAACTGTAGTAGGGGTACAGTTTTAGTACAGATTAAACCAGTTTTCCTGAACTGATTATTTAATTGCAGTAACCCTTAGCTGTCTGTTCACTCTCATACTAGTCTCCAAGATGTATGCTCAACCCTCAATGCCTGTATTTATTCAATAGTTATATAGTAGATACTAGAGAAGAAGAGAAGTGATCAAAAGACCTCAAGATCCAAAGATTGCTTGTTTCTTTTGATCTTGAGGTCTTGCAGATAATCTATGCAAGTCATAGGGCATCGTAGGTAAATCCATAGAACACATGTGTCAGCCACTCATTCACAACCATTCAGTTACAGAATGACGGGAACTGTTGTAAGTTGACACTGGATGGTCTAGTTTGCCAGTATAAACTGTTAACCTGTGCCCTTTCATCCTGATGGAGTTATATAAGAAGTGGTGCAATGAAAACAGAAAACATGTATTGGTGCGCAGACTCCACGGTCGTTGTCAATGTTATCTTGGTTGTGTGGGTTGAACCGCGTCAACTTATCAAAACACAACGTCCTCTAAAGAAGGCCCAAAATGATGGCCGAAACGTTGGGTTTTGATAAATTGACACGGTTCAACCCGGACAACCAAGATAACACCAGAAAACAGGTATGTTGGTAAGTGAGGTTTTGTTGTGTGAAACTTGACATTTCAAGTGATAGTAAAATATTCTCTTGTGGTCGATTGGAATAGGTAGTGGTTGCTGGATGTATTCTGCAAGTTTTGCAGTAAGGTATATTTGCATTGGAAAGATCCATGTGGTGGTCTACAAGAGTCGGAAGGTGATATTGGTGGACCAATATGTTCTTGAGATTAGATGATCTGCTGAAGCATTTGTGTGAAGCAGTGGGTGGGATTTTGGGAAGAAGGATGAGCATTTCAGGGAGGTAATGTAGAAAGAGATACCCACCATGAAGGATATGGTTGATGGACTTGAGACCACGAGAAAACTGGGTCAGCTTGGGGGTTCAGAACGAAAGTTGTGATTATTTTGGATATGCAATGTAAAGGCCAGCCAGACCAAAATGAGGTATAATATCAGAGTTCCGACATCTCAATAAGAAGGTTAAGGAACAAAAAAGTTTGGCTTTCTTCTTCCGCAACTTTTCCATATGCCTTACTCATTGAAGTATCTCCTCCCCGTAATAGGTCCTGCCACTTGCGCAACCACCCATCTCATTTACCAGCTCACCTGCCTCCGCTGTCCAGGTTCCTACATTGGCCTGACCTCAAACTCATTATCCATCAGAATGAATGGTCACAGACAAACAGTTTACTCCCAAAACGTGGACCTCCCTATTGCTCACCGTGCCAGTACTCTCAACACCCACGACCTTAATAACTGTTTTACAGTCAGAGCCATTAGAGTACTTCCAGACACTACCTCCAAATCTGAACTCCGCAGGTGGGAATTGGCATATCAACACATCCTGCAGACTAGACATCCCCCAGGCCTCAATTTCCGTTAATATCATCCATCCTCACCCTATACACCCATCACAATAGATTCATATATTCTTCAATTATATTTTTATTTATTTATATTTTTTTATTTTTTCAACAATTTTAATCTTTCTTATACTCGCGGTTATATTATCGTTGCCCCCCCCCCCCCCCAATCACCTCCCATGGTCTATTGCATTTTATGAGTGGCTGCGTCGAACGCAAGTCTTGTGCAAGCCCAGCCACCTACCTCTGTTAACTTGAAAAAAGAGTTTTCACCCAAAATATTGTATTTTCTTTATTTGTGTGTTGTTTTGTGTTGATGATGCCCTCCTCCCTTCAATTTTGGTGAGTATTGGGTGTATTGTACCTTTCCTTTCCATGTAAATATTGCCTCTTGGCATTTCTTTTCTTTCATTGTTACCTACATATGCATATTTTTTTTTTGACTCTCACTGGTGTTTTGTATCCCCACATGCGACCTGCAGGTGTGCTGCACTGGCATCATTCATAATGCTTTGTTCATTTTTGGCAGCTGGATACAAAACTTCAGCTTTGGCCAAACTTCAGTTGATTTTGGCCGAAACCGAATGTGCGGCCCAAGGTACTAATTTTGGCCGAAGCCATAGCCAAAGCTTCGGCCGGACTCTAATTACAACATACAGCCTGAAAGTATGTACCACTACCAGCAGAGATGAAAACAGACTCCAGATGGCTGAGATAAAGTTCCTAAGATTAATGGTTCAAAAAACCAGAAGAGACAAGATCAGGAATGAAGTGATCTGTAATCAGATCCTAGTCAATGAAACCCTTCGCGAAAAAATTTCCAAAGCAAGATTGAAATGGCTGGGACATGTCGAGCAGATGAACCCAACAAGAACAGCGAGGACGTGACTGGTAAAAGACCAAGAGGCTGGCCCAGAAGGAGATGGATTGATCTCATGAAAAAGGTGTATCATGGTCTAGAATCCAAGAAGAGGAAACATACTTGGGCAGATAAAGGTGTCGAGCACTCTTACACTGCACCTGAGAAACTGGAGACGGATGAAGATGATGATAATTTTCGGATGACTATGCCATGTTCCATGGCTACTATGCATAGGTACACTGACAACAGTGTTCACTGATTCGACTGAGCTACCCACAGCCCTGATCGCAACTGTATAGAACATCTTTGGGATGAACTGGATCACCTGGTAAGGGCTCATCAGGAGCAGCCAAAATCCATTGCTCAATTCAAGGAATGGCTGCAACAGGAATGGCGACGAATGTCAGTGAATGTCCTGCAAACACTCATAGATGATACGCCAGACAGGTTGGATGCTGTTATAGCAACAAGATGTGGCCCTACGAGATACTAAAGGGGTGACAACCACTGAGTAAACATTGTACACTGGTGCCCAATTACTTTTTGGTAGATACTGTATTATAGATTTGTAAGTTAGCTCTGTCTGTCTGTTCCTTTGTGTAGACATAATGCAGAAACTACCAAACTGTTTGGATGGGTTTTTCTCAGTATGAAAGTTTATGGTTTGCAGTGGATCTCACAACTTTATGTGACCAGGGAAAATAGCAAGAAATTATAATTCTGTATTGAGAACAGAAAGGTGCCTTAGCTTGCACTGCATCTCAAATTAACACCCGTGTATGACATGCCCACCAAATATCACACTTCACCCTTTGGATTCTGTTAATATTGTTTTTTTACCATGTACTTTTTGTTAATTATTTTTTCAGTTTTCTGAAACATAGTACCTTAGAATACACTCAGAACCTTAATTAAATCACTACTTTGAAGATTAACATTCCAATTGGTGTAATGAAATTTAATTTATTGTAAAGGATACAGAGATGCTACATTATAAACATTTATGCTTTTTCTACTAGAAGAAAAACAAAAGGCAAATGCTTTGCTATGACACCAATGTCTGTGCAGATAAATTAGCGGAAAAAATGCTAGTTTATATTAATCAGTGTTAACCTATTCAGCTAGAAGATATGCCTAGATCCCCCTAGAGATGTTCACAGTCCTCATTCATTTTAGTTCTATTATGTAACATTGTCAATCACAAACAACCTAACATCCAACTGTTATTTTTATTTGTATTTATTGGTCCCATAACATCATACATAGTACAAAGTACAAATGATATGGGATAAGTCAACTATCAACACTTCCAAATAACTAACAGTGGTCCCAATACCGTACACTGTAGATCACTGGTTTTCAATTCCACCTCTTTTGGTACTATATTTTGTTCACTGACTCTTTGCTCCCTACCATTCTAAGAATTCCTCTATCACAGAAACCAAGCATGGCGGTGTAACGGTTAGCGATCTGGCCTCGCATTCGGGAGGACGGCGGTTCGAATCCCCGTCCAGGCATCCAGATTTGGGTTTTCCATGGTTTCCCCAAATCATTCCAGGCAAATGCTGGGATGCTTCTTCCAAAAGGCCATGTCCAAATTCCTTCCCATTCCTTGGCCCCATCCTTTCCCGTCTCTAAAGACCTCGCTGTTAAGAGACGTAAAGCAGTTAAAAAAAAAAAATAACTACCACAGAAGTAACTTTTTCAGTCACCTGAGTGGTTTTTACTTTACTTACCATCATTTTACATGTGATATTCAATTTTTAATATACATGAAACTGTTTGTCTTGTAGGTTTATATATAGAAACATCTTTATGACCAGAAATGAAAAATCGGCACCAGGTATTAAAGCAGAAGAGGATAAAGTAATATTGCAACACTATTTTTGAGCTTTAGTGCTAGAAGAGATTGTGTAATCACCATGGGCGCCGGCAGGATTGCTTCTAGGGGGGTGCACCAGGGCTGCATTGGTGGCCCCCCCCCCAATCGGCCCAAAAATTTCCGGGCTGGGCGACCTTTTTTTTTTTTAGCTCTACTACTGCCCAGACGGCGACCTGGGATGTCAGGGGGGTGCAAGTGCACCCCCCTCCCGGCGCCCATGGTAATCACAGATATATAAGCTTTGTAGATCACAAAATTTACAGGTTTAGGAAAATAAGTACACAAACCATCTTCCAATATTTTGGTGTTGATCTAAAAACATGGTTGACAACTGCTTTATTCAACAAATAGTTTGATACAAAAGAAATAAAAATACTGAGAGGAAAAAATCTCAATTTTTAAAGCTGTATTTTAGTTTTGTATAAAGCCACAGACCACTCATTGTCACTATTCTGCATCCAACTATAAGTAATTTTTGCCATTAATCAATACTACATTATTTCTCCAATCAGTGGATCAAGGAATAAGCTTTCAAATTAATTTTAGAAGCTGTTAAGAATGATGTGGAACAATACATCTGTCTGTCATGGAAAAAAATTGTATTGTCAAATGCATTGTTGTTATTAAAGAATCTGTGGACACACTGAAGCAGCATACACTTGAAACCTGAGGGGAAACTATGGTTTCAGGTGACAGAACACCAACTCTTCAAAATATAGCAAAAATTGCTTCAAACTATGGAAGAGGAAAATTTGGACAATTGGAGATCAATGGTACTGAAGACCTACAGATTCATCATGAAGATTTTTGAGAAACTGAACTGGAAAGATGATTTTTACAGACCAAAATCATGTTAATTATGATGATGATGCATTAACAGAAACATCTGAAATAAATGATCTACATGCATCAACATTCCCTACACTTCATTCACACTGACTTATAAGATATACCTTCTTATCATCATAGGTTTATGAAATTATATTGTATAGCACTGGATCACAACAGTATTTCATTTACTACATTGTTTTAAAAACTGTTTACCAGCCACCTTGTAAATGGTTTCTTTACAAACGGAGGGACTAAAGTGTTGACATCTGTTTCTGAAATGTGTAATCTGTGTTCTGTATTATAAACATACATGTTGTTTTTCATCATCCTTTTTTTATGAACTGTTTTATCTTTTGTGGTCAGCCCTGGCATTTCCTCTTTCCAGAGTCTTGCACTTATTTTTGAAAGCATAGTCCTGTCAGACTACAGGCTAGCTAGCCTGTCAGTCTTATGGAGAAATAGATTTGTTGCCATCTGTCGGAAGTGTTTACCTATGTTCTACGTGTTGTAGGTGTATTTTTTTTGTGTGTAGAAAACTACCTACAATCTGAAATTCGGACAGCAGTACATCAGACTTCAGGTTTGAACCTGGGCTAATTATACCTCCATGAACTATTGTAGTGGTATTTTAAAGGATACAGCCAAACTGGCAGATGATGTTTTCTTTGAGATGAAGGATGATTAGAATTCCTTCATTGTCTAAGGGATTTTTTTTTAAAAAAAATGTTACAAACACTTTTAATCATATTATCTGAACTGCTAATCTCACTGTTTATGCCAAATGTTTAGCTTCTCTAATTACTTTGGTTAAAATTCTACAGTAAATTTTCTAATGCTGTCTGAGAAGCATATTATCAGTATTTCTAGCTTCTACATACAGTTACCTTTTATACCTGCAAGATGTTTTCAATACCAACTGTTATCCAGTTCGTGTTTACTCAGTTTTGACCAGTTGGAATTAGTCTTGTAGGTAGACACTTCTCGTAAATTTCCAAAAATCTTTGGTGAAAGTAATTGAATTTATTGTTTTCCTCTTTTGATTTATAAATAGTGCTCCAGTCCTCATTGAGAAGTTCATCATTTAATGCATTAATTGAATTGATCTTTAATGGCCTAACTTTGATAAATTCTTTCTTTGTGCTATTTTATTTCCCACAACACCCAAAGTAATTATTTGAGCATTGTGGTCTGACAAATCATTTTCCATTGGAACTGTTCCATATATTTCTAATTTATTGTCCTTTACAAAAATGTTATGCTACTATCTTTTTGTATACTAGTTGGGAAATTTACGGTTTGATAGATGTTGAATGATCTAAGCATTCCTAGAATCTGCCTGGTTACATTCTACAGCAAAATTTATGTTGGGTGTCTCGACATAGGATAATTTCCCCTTTTAATTTGTGATAAATTTAATAGAAGCAATTAAAGTTTATTACAAAACTTACTGAAGTCTCAAGTGTAAGGCCAATAAACCATCAGCAATGTTAATTATAATGGCACTTTAACAAGTTCAGAAAAACAGGGACATAAATGCAGCTACTAATAATGGGACTCTTGTACAGAGGAGAAAAACTACTACCATCTGAGAAATTCTTAGATATCTTTGAGGGAAGATCTAAAGAATGTTAACGGAGTAATAGAAAGTAACATATATTGAGAAGAAACAAAAGGCACTGAAGAGAAAATTGGTATAGAAGATGTAATCACATGTTAGGATGACATTGACACCCATGAAAATTCCTGGCATTAACCCTTCCTGCACATTCATGTTCTGGTGATGAAGGGTTTACAATTAAAAAATTCAGTGTTTTATATGTATCTATCTTTTACTGCCATCAAGCATTGGTTACTTTCTTTGCCCTAATTTTTATTGTAATAAACTTGCCAAAAAATATATATATAAAAAATTGAAGTACCCAGAAGACTTAGTAGGAGAGTTTGAAAGCGGCCTCATTGTGGGGGTTTATTTGGCTGGCTGGTTGAATTGTGCAATATCTATATTTGTGGGGCATTCAAATATGACAACAGTCCAATGTTGCACTGGATGGGAATGTGAAGACAGGCATACTTGTCATCAAGGTCCTGGCCAACCACCACAAGGATCACTATATTGTGTACCAAATACATCATAGTCCCTTCACATCTGCAATTGCCATCCAAGAAAAAGTAATGGACACCCTGCAACTTTCTTTGTCGCCCTGCACCATCGGTTGGAGACTAGCAGCAGCCGGGCTAGGGAATTACAGTCCCATTCGTAGACTGCCCTTAATACCACAACATAAATGGCTGCATTGGAGTGGTGCATGACCAGGAAGCATGAACTGCTGATGAATATTGTCACATTGCATTCAGCAATGAATTGTTGTTCTGCACTATCTCATATGACCATCTTCGATAAGTATGGTGGCAACCTGGGAAGAGAGAATATTTTTCCAATGTTTTGGAAAGGCTCAGCTATGCTACTCCTGGCGTTATGGTGTGGGGAACCAGGTCACAGCTGGTATTAATCGAGGGAACATTTATGGCACAGTGGTACATTACAGACACCTCGCATGTGTTACCTACCATGCGTCAGTGTCGTTTCTCAACAGGACAATGCTCATTCCACACATTACACGTGTCTCTGTGAACTGTCTGCATGTACTCTCATAGCCAAAAAGATCCTCAGATCTGTCCCTGATAGAATATGTGTGGGACCAGTTCAGACATCAACTCTGTACCAGTGTCAGTATCCAGGATATAAAGGGACAGTTACAACAGCTGTTGCCTCATAAGAGGATACGTCTTCATGAAACATTTCCCAACTGAATCGGTGCATGTAGCCAGACTAGAAAAAAAAAAGGGGGGGGGGGCAATGTCACACCAATAATTCGACTAATACTGCAAAGTTCTTAGTAAATTTGACTCAGTTTTGTAATCGCTGAAATAACTCACATACCCTCTCGACCCACATATTTCCATTTTTTTCCTCCTCCACTTCTGGGGGGTTTCACTTTTTTGCCAGACAGTGTAGAAGGTAAATAACACATTGACAATAATTTTCAAAAAAATTGTCAAGAAGAGTAACGCCAAATGAGAAGATTGTGATAAACAGTCTGAATTATTGACAATCAGAGCAATACATAAGAAACAAAGTGTGAGGAACTGGAGAGTACGCAAATAAGAGCCACTAGGTTTGTCTCTGTAAATTACTGCAGATCACAATCAGGGCTGAATTAAGACAGCTCGGGGCCTGTAATAAATGTGAAGAATTGGCCCTCGGTTTTCGCCGTCCAGGGAAATTGTAGAGCTTAAAAAAAAGGGTCTCCCATCTAGCCTGACGGGCAGGCTCCACAGATACTCCTGGGCTTGGGGCCCCCTAGGAGGCACGAGGCCCGTAGCATTTGCCAACTCCTGCTACATGGTTAATCCGGTACTGATCAAGGAGCTGGAGTGAGAGACATTGGAAGACAAAAGGAGAATGAAGAGAATGCTGGGAGTGTACAAGGCATATATAAGTGATTAGATTTGGAAAGGTGTTGGTGGAAGAATTAAGAGTGGTGCAGGGAAGGGAAAAGATGACAATGACCACAAGCCGGCACTCAATTCCTAGGCATAAAGTGGAAATTTTTTCTTTTGTATGTACAGGACAGTGGCGAATTTTCTGAGCCAGGGCAAAAAATAAATAAATTCCAACACCACCACACAAATTTCATTCACCACCCTTTCAAACATTACCGCTGCCCGGAGCTTAATAAAAGATGTCGCCGCCACATAAATTTGCCACCCAGGACAAGTGCCCCAGTTTGTTCCCCCCTTCTTCCTCCCAAATCTGGCACTGGTCTGGAATTGGAATAAACTACCTAGGGAAGTCATGAATAGTTTACTAAAAATGCTGAAAGAATTTCAGAAGCAGTAAATGAGCACGAGTTGAATAACAAGATAAAATGGCTGGAGATAATGACTGAACAGAAAAAAAGGATGCTATGACGAACAATAAGCAGTATTAATGCCAATATAAGTGTGAAACTATGTATTCACGACATTAAAATGAAAAACTGGTCCAAAGGAAAAAAAAATCATTATGTGAAATACGATATTAATTTTGGCTAGAAATGTAGGCTCAATTACAAGAAAATTTGTTTTTAATAAGAATGACAAACATCTTCAGGATATACAAACCAATTATCACTTCTTCCCTATAACTTCATAGGTGATACTTTTAATATGGCAGCAGAATAAATTCCCATCAAAAAATTGTGATGTAGAACTTTCATATAACAAAGAGCTGTTTCATAGGTTACTGAATTTTCTCTTTGCTTGTTATACTTCAGATTTTTTATTGCTAATATCTTTTACATTTGATAATTTCTATTTTCAAATGTTATATAGGTTCCTAACATTTTTTTTCATAGATCCACCAAAACTCTCACTACATTCTTGAAAAGATCCATTAACTGATGATAGTAATAGTTAAACTTCCCAAAGTGTCTACAAATGACTAAGAGATTTCCAGTTTCTTTCCTTCAGGACCTACAATTTAATGTCGAATCAAAATCAGAGTGTGGTCACAAAGTACTTCACACACACACACAAAGTTTTGTCACAAGTTCACATTATTGACCTGAAAAATTCTGACCAATACCAGGAATTGAATTGGGGCACTTTCAATTTTCAAGACAGACATCTCATCAAAGAGTTACCAGACAGCTGTAATGACTGTTTTAGTGAATGAAATATATCCCCTCTGCTTTTCATTCAATTAAGTGTCATCTAAGAGTTCCCATGGAGGCGTACATCCTATGCCTGGAATCGGGTATGGTATCATAAGAAGAAGAGTGTCACCTGCTGCAAAATGATCCAAAATCTGTAACCAAATTGCTGAAGGAGAGGTTAATCTACTAAAAAAGATGTTCTTTAAACTGAATAAATACCCACAACATTAAAACCATTATTTAATACTCACTTTAATAACTAAAATAATTTCAACAAACAGTATGTACAGTCAAATCAAACCTAAAACTGCATCACAGTATGCAATTATACCAAGCCAAACTGTTTAATCAGACACACGAGACATTAACAGTCACAAAGTGAATTTTAAAATGGTAAAAATTCCATTGCGATTTTTTTTTACAAACTCTTGTAACAAAAGAAATTACATTTTAAACTCTGTCGAGCAGTATCTGAATTACAATCATCACACAAGTTTTTTGGAATACAACATTCCAGTTTACTCTAATCATACATACATATGGAGGAAGGTAGATATTCATTACAACAAACACACACACAATTGAAAAATTGATATAAAAAACACACACAGAAATTTGTACATTCACACTAAAGTTTTGTGCACTCATTATTAACATACATGGTAACATTTTATATTCTAAACATTTGCTCATACAGAAATAAATAAAAGTTATTTGTCTGTTAATACAGTTTCATGTGATATGAAATATTAAAGCCTTTTTATTTGCTTCAGTGACATGACACTGAATAATACAAGCTATAAGTAAATCCATTTTGTTTGTAATTCTATCCAGTCAAACTACAAATAAAAGACTATCTTATAGCTCTTTACAGCTATTTAAATTGGCCTAGTAGTTTCTCACAACAGAAAAGTTTTGTTGGTTGAGGGTATTCTTGAAAAATGTAACAAATATTTTAAACCATTTTACTAAAACATTTCAAACATGAAAAACTTTTGATGATCCAAAAAAGAAAATTAGAACAGTAATTTAAATTCATAAATTTGGTTTCCAGCCCAGTAAAATAACAATCTGAATTGCAAGACAGCACAGATTGATAAATACAGTTGTGGGTACTCAGAATATATTGGTGTGATAAATTAGATTACACAAAATCTGAAAAATAAATTCATTATACTGGGGGAGTGTAAAATCTTAGCAAATTAACTGGTAGATGGTAAACTTTTATCAGTCATTGTTGATGAAATTGTTATCGAGATTGAGGTATTTCCATCTGCATATGGCAATTTTTACAATCTCTTTAATACTACATTAGCTATGCAGCCAAGGGGGGTAATGAAAAGAATATAAATTAGAATTTTCGTTTCAGTATGTCTTAAGCATTTAAATAAAAAAGAAATAGGCACAATGTGTGGTTACAAAGTACACTAATGTTATGTGAATATGTCACACTTCTGAATGCGCTATGAATTTTCTATCTGCAGGGCTATGTACTAAATCAGAAGGATATTATAAATGGCATTTTAGGGTCATTTAATCTTCAACATTTACCAAATAAAAGTTTACAGTCTGATAATTGTGGTGATAAGAAGTTCCAGCAAAAGTTACATTTAAATTATTTTTGTTATCTAGATCAGAATATAACAAAATGACAAACTTTTAACTCATCAAGCCAAGTTGGTTTTTTTTTTTTCCTTCAAAAAGATATACAACAATTGTTGAAATATGAATTCACTTTTTCCAGGTGAAACCATTTCTAGACCATACCTAACTGAATTCACCATTTAACACTAACCTTCAATATACAATTTTTTTTTAATATTCCATGGCTAAACTGTGGCAGTGAGAGCAAACAATATACACTACATCACAGTTCTTACATTGGAAGCTTGACTTTTGTAGTAGACAAATAAATCTATTTGTGCTGAAAGCTTCTTATGAATCTAACATTATTTTTCTAAACACAGATTCAAACCATATAATTATAACAACGGCATTTTGAATTAAGATTTATTACAATTCTATCTAACAAACATAACAACATGGCTACATCAATGGAAACCAGATTAAAATTTAGTACAAAACAAAGTAGCCAGACAAATTATGTTAAGTGTCGGTAAAATTTCAAGTACTTCCAGGCGCACGGCCTTATGATTTTTTAGTTAAGTTTGAAACATTTCTTAAAAAAGGATAGGTAAGAAACATTACTGTAAATGCATAATAAAAAATGTGTATTTAGTAAATTATACCAGAACTGTAATGCACTTGTTAAAGTCAAGGCACAAAAACAATTGTATCTATATCTGTTTGTGATATTCTGATGAATTTATGCTCATAATCATTTATACAAATTTATTTGTTAATTATTCACAGATTTCTGTATGTTTCTTACCTACTCTCCCATAATTTGGCAAGAACTGCAAAACAGTATAGAGGATAATCTTTCATTTGCAGCAACTTTACATCAGGTGATTGCTGAAACACCTGTGGAATATAATAGTTTATTCTGCTGCTTCATAATATGAAATATAATTACTCATTCTATGAAATTCTTTGAGGTTCATTCACATAATGATAAAAGAATTGCAAAATTCACACAACTCACAGATAGCACATGATGCCAGAGAACAAACTAAAATGATTATGTGATGCAAATAACTACTGCTTTCTGTTCTCTTCCACAAATTCATGCTGCTAGCAGATTTTTAATGTTCTTTGGCGTTGCTTCTTCATTTAGATGTTTTGTTGTATACCTGCAACAAGATTTTTTTTTTTTATAATATGAAATTCTGATTGTAAAACACAAAGTCCCTCACCTCAATAATCTAAACATTGTTAGTTGAGCCAATACAAAGTGATCAATGTCAGTCTATATCACCTGGTAAAAAATCTTAAGTGTTAGAACATTTTAAAAATCATGGAAATTGTTCTACTTTTATCACCTATGGAAGAAGGCTGTAACATTCCAACCAACATTAATGCCACGAAGCTACTAGGTTAGTATTCAGAAAAATATTTTTAATATCATTGTACCATTTTTAGAGAGAAATTAGGAATCGGACTGTTTCTTGGCTGAAATGATTGTCCAGTCTGCTTATTGCAATTTTCAAGAATACAGCCAATTATGTTATTAAAAATTACTGAGAAATTTATGAAAGCATATCATGAGACACTTTCAAATGAAGGCTATTTAACTGCTGAAGTAAATCTTCAAAACATTTTAATAAGAAATGTTAGTCATAGTACATACTGTGATAAATGAGTTTTCCATCAACCAACTACACTTAAGATCCCATTTGACAGATAATTCCAGGTTTGACTTTGAGCAACGATGTGTCATTAATAAAAATTTGAAAGTGGTTACAAGTACTGATATGGAAGACGGATTAATGCTTAGGTTATCCCAAAACTATATATTATGCACTGCAGACTACAAACGCACAGTTTTGCGTGTAAATTACCAAACTAATTTCAGTCACCAAAGCTGAACAGAAGAAGACTGCAGCACAAAGAAACCACATTTTTGGCTATGTTCTTACTCACAAAAAGAGACAAATCCAACAGCTTGTATAGGCAAATGTGTTAGACTTAGCTACATGAATTGTGGTGGAGGTGACAAAAACAATATCAGTGGAAATATTACATACAAAGAACTTAATAATTTGTTCCTGCTGCATTGGTGCTAAGTATAATTTCAAATTATCTTGTTAAGTTCTAGATTTACATATAATCACAAAAATCATACACTACATCAGTGATTGTTAATAACTTTATCATTTACTCTTTCTTACTCCAATTCAGGTTCCAACTTAGTTTTTATTATCACATTAAGTATTGGTAAGCCTGATCCAACACAACTATACATAAAAAAACCACAAAGATATTTTTAAAGACAGGCACTATTTGACAAGTCATTACTAAATACATGTTAATTTTGTCAAGAATTCTGTTACAAAGACAATCATTTAAGGTGTAGAGAATTATGTTACAAAGATAATCATTTAAGATGTATCCTGTTAAACAAGCACCTTGCCTTCTATTTCTTACAGCCTTCTGCCAGTAAAGATGTAAATCACACTCTTAAGAGAAAGCTACCAAACTTGGGAACCAATATAACAACATTTATATAGATGGAAATATGGTGAACTCTGAGGACAGAGCAAGATTACTTTATTTACTGTCCAGTACAGAATCATGCCATATATTCATTTCCGCTTCAAATGTCAATCTTTTCAGCTGATGCTCAAGCTCTACAAGGCTGCAGCCATCTCACTTCTACTGAGGAAGAGCCATGCTCGAATATTTTATTCTTTGTGTGTTCGTGTTTTTTTCGTGTACCAACGCCGCTGGAATCCCCTTCTTTGGTAAGCGGTGGTTTTTTATCCTATCCAATGTTCAATATATCCGCTTTTAGCGCCTTTGTTTCCTAACAATCTTTATACATATATATATATATATAGAACAGAAGAGGTAAAGCTGAATGCAATCTATTTGATTGCTCTTGGCCACCAAGGTATCAATCAAATCTTCAGTTGTAGGGGCATTCAAAACCTCTTGTTTTGGAATCTTTGGCTGTTTGTTGCCAAATCTAAAATACCATAAATAAATGAACTAAATAAATCTTAATTTTAAAAAAAAGCTAACTACATTTTCTCGTTCAATAATCAGCACAAGGGCAGGGAGCAGATGTATTTAAGAAGACACAAAAATTATCTCATATGAAAGACAATTATTTTTTAGATTAGAAATTGATATCTCAGTGTCTGTCATTATAGAATATTTGTTACAAGGTAGGAAATAGACACTATAGTAGATGAAAATGAAGCCATAAATTTTCCAACTGAGTTTTTAAAACCACACAATCTTTGGTTAAAGATTGGTTCACCGATTATTATTCTTCGTAATTTTAATCCACCTAGATCATGCAATGGTACACGTTTGTTCATCAAAAGGATCACCAGAAATGTTCTTGAAGCAATTATTTTGACTGGAAAGTTTAAAGGAGAAATTGTCCTGTTACCTCATATTCCACTGATACTGTCAGAATCTCCAATACCATTTAAAAGGCTATAATTTCCAATTCGTTTGGCTTTCGCTATGACCATAAATAAGCCTCAAGGCTTGCGGCTTGGAAAATACGTGTTTCCCCCATGGGCAGCTATGCCTGCTCATGTGTGGGGAAACCATCAAATCTATTTTTATTAGAAAAATACAGGCTATCCAAACATATTGTGCTTAGATAAATTAAAATTATAAACTGTAATAATTTAAAATAATGAAAATAATTATTAAAAATGTTTAAAAATCAACTTCATCTACCTCATTTATAAAACTGAAATTTCAATATATAAATAAATAAATAAATAATTTATTTTTTATAAATATCAATTTTTTATATATTTTCAATTAAGTAATTTTTAATAAAATTTAAATTAAATTTTTTTATGTTCATTTGTCCTTAATTTCAACTCTCAGAAACTCTATACCAATTACTTTTGAATTTTCAAATCGACTTAAAACGTTTTTGTCTTTATTAGTGAATGTTAATTTGACTACATTAGGAAGTTTAGAATAACATTGATCCAATGTTGGTACTATAACTACTGAGTCACAGCAATGTGTGACCAGGTCAGCTAGTATTTTAATAAGTAATGTATGGCAGGAAATAAACAATGAATCAAAATTGTTAGGCATAAAAATCTTAACAGAGAGAAAATCTAGAGAAATGAGGAAGAGGAAAAAATAAAAACTCCAGTGAGGGCAATTTTTGGCTATGGCCAATCCAATCAAAATATCAATTTATCTATACAAACTATTTAATCACTATATGTGAGGTATTTTGAAGGACTGTGGAAAATGGAAGAATTCCACAGTACACTACAACATGAATGCTCTTCAGTCCCCATAGACAATTTCCCCAGGTTACTAATAATCATTTTTCAAAAGCAATGTTACTTAATATCAATCAGGTTGGAAAAATTAATTTCACTAAGAATGAACCAAAAGAAAATGAGAAAAATTTGAAAATCATTTCTGAAGTTGTTAAAATCATTTGTTTGCTAATGTAAATAAGAACTTACCTTAAGGCATTTAATAGTCCCTCTGACCTTGCTGCTGGCTGATCTTTCAGGAGTTTCACACATCCTTTTACCTAGAAATATTAAATCAATCATTCAATAATGTTTTAGGTCACATATAGATAATAAAAGACTGTAGCCATAAAAGTTTGCTTGAAGACTGGATTAAGACAATGTAGAAATAATGTTTCCAAATTTAATGAAGAAAAAGAACGATTCAGTAACCAATTTATTCAGTAACTTGAAGGCTGGTCGACAGGAGGCTCCCTATGCAGATAACTATACAAAGAACAGCTGATTCCTTTCCTTTGAAATCTATGGTTTAATGTAGAATCCAAACCATTCAATATTCTGAGTGAACTTCACACACACAAAATCAAGATTTGTCAGAGGTAAAGGTCAAGTTAAGAGTATTTAAAAACCTACTAAGATTACTATCAGTGATCATCTGATTTCACACACCTTAACATTGATCTGGCAATTCTGATATCCAATTTAATGATACGTATACCTTTATACAATAAATGCTAGAAGTTTTACATTCTAAATGTACACATTTTCCATACAAAACATGTAAGAACTCAAGATAGCAAAATAGACATTGGTGCTGTAGTTCTCCAAAGAGGCATGTAATTCACCTTTCTAGCTGGTTTTGATTGAGGGTAAAATTCTGACACACATATTCATTGCGTTATATTTTAAAGCCAGAAATGGGTATTATCTCAGCCTTTGCAAAGACGATAATGGAAAGCTGCATACCATATCACAAGACGGCCAGAAAACCAATGACAAGATTTGATTTGGCTCCTACAATCAGTCAAAGTTCTTCATTTGTCGAAGGAAAAGAACCAGAGGGATAGTCAAAAAGTAAGATGCATATAGTCACAACTTTTAAGGCAAGGTTTTTTGATAGTAAAAGTGTTTAAGTTTGATCTTAATCTATCATTACCAAAACTGGATAGTGGTGACACTGAAAGTGCTAGGTAAAAGGGAATAATAATAATAAAACAATAAAAAGGTGGGAAAGAAAAAATCGATTGAGGTTATCAGTTATCAACAGTTATTGATTAATAATTATAGCAACTGTTACAAGTGAGTTATTCAAACTATAAAGTAATCATTCACAAAAGTACAGTACGTGATATTTATGGGTAAAATGCCATTTCGAGGAAAACTGTTGCATTGTGATAAGATATGCTCACAGTCACACCAAAATCATAGATTACCATCATTGTGGAAGCCTGAGTATGTCAACAATATCTGACAATGTTAAGTACATTAACAGCTTGATTCAATCGAATAAATTGAAAACAGTTTTAGAAGTTTCCAAGAAGATGGGTATTTATTTTGGCAGTTCAAAGCAAACCATTACCAAACATCTTGAGTATAGAAAAATTTGTGCCAGACAGGTGCCTAGTTTACTTACATAAGAATAGATTTAAGTGTGGTAAAATCCTTACATATAGCTCTGATCTGTATGCATTTCAATTTCATGTGTTTGAGCACATTTAAAAAAAAAAAAAAAAGTGAACTGGCATTGCAGCATTACCTCTCAAATGAAGAGGTATAATCAGCTACTCGAGTGTTGCTCCCGAGCTGCACTGTAAAGTGTGTACATCACTAACTTCCTCTGTGGTGAGTGATGGGTTTTCCTTTGGTATTCTTCTGAATATCATATACACTTAAGAGCCAAAGGAACTGGAACACCTGCCTAATATCGTGTAGGGCCCCCGTGAGCACGCAGAAGTGCCGCAACACGACGTGGCATGGACTCGACTAATGTCTGAAGTAGTGCTGGAGGGAATTGACACCATTCATCCTGCAGGGCTGTCCATAAATCCGTAAGAGTACAGAGGGTGGAGATCTCTTCTGAATGGCATGTTGCAAGGCATCACAGATATGCTCAATAATGTTCATGTTTGAGGAGTTTGGTGGCCAGCGGAGGTGTTTAAACTAAGAAGAGTGTTCCTGGTGCCATTCTGTAGCAATTCTGGTGTGGGGTGTCACATTGTTCTGCTGGAATTGCCCAAGTCTGTCGGAATGAACTTTGGATGTGAATGGATGCAGGTGATCAGACAGGATGCATACATACATGTTATCCGACAGTAGTATCTACACAAATCAGGGGTCCCATGTCCCTCCAACTGCACATGCCCCGCACCATTACAGAGCCTCCACCATCTTGAACAGTCCCCTGCTGACATGCAGGGTCCATGAATTCATGAGGTTGTCCCATACCTGTACACATCCATCCGCTCGATACAATTGGAAACGAGACTCGTCAGACCAGGCAACGTTTCCAATCATCAACAGTCCAATGTCGGAGTTGACAGGCCCAGACGAGGTGTAAAGCTTTGTGTCATGCACTCAGCAAGGGTACACAAGTGGGCCTTCAGTTCTGAAAGTGCATATTGATGATGTTTTGTTGAATGGTTCGCATTGATGGCCCAGCATTGAAATCCGCAGCAATTTTCAGAAGGGTTTCACTTCTGTCAAGTTGAACGATTCTCTTCAGTCGTCATTGGTCATATTCTAGCAGGACCTTTTTTCCAGCCGCAGCGATGTCAGAGATTTGATGTTCTACCAGATTCCTGATATTCATGGTGCACTCGTGAAATGGTTGTACTTGAAAATCCCCACCTCATGTTACCTCAGAGATGCTGTGTCCCATCTCTTGTGCGCCAAATATAACACCATGTTCAAACTCACTTAAATCATGATAACCTGCCATTGCAGCAGCAGTAACTGATCTAACGCCTGAGCCAGACACCTGTTGTTTTATATAGGCATTGCCGATCGCAGCACCGTACTTTTGAGTGTTTACATATCTGTGTTTGTATACGCATACCTATACCAGTTTCTTTGGCTCTTCATTGTATATTATTTCTATAAGGTATTTATTTTTTATTTTTCACAAGCCATTAGCTCCTTTTGTATCTAACCCAAATCGATAAATGAGCTATCATTTTAAAGATTAAGTAAGTTATCCGCTTTGATCGTATAATATTTTAAGAAAGTTTTTTTTTTTTTTTCTTTTCAAATTTGATCCTTAAAGGGCAAAAATGTCAATGCTTCTAAAATGTGTTTTTTTTTTGTGTCACAAGCCATTTATCTCCCTGGATACCTAACCAAAATTGATAAATGAAGTACCATTTTAAAGATTAAGATCTTCGCTTTGGTAAAATCATACATTAAGAAAGAAATTTTTCAGAATTCGACCCATAAAGGGTCTTCCTTGATATCTAACAAATATAGAAAAATGAGGTGTCATTTCAAATATTAAGGTCACTGCTTTGGTGACATCATATTTTAAGAAAGGAATTTTTTTTTTTTTGTAATTCAACCTTTAAAGGGCAAAAGTATCAATCAATATTTCTACAATGCATTTTAGTGTCGTAAGTTTTTATCTCCCGTAATATCTAACAGATACAGACAAATTTGTTATCATTTTATAGATTAAGATCTCTGCTTTGGTCACATCATATTTTAAGAGAGGTATTTTTCGGGCATTTGATCCTTAAAGAGCAAAATTATGATTATCTCCATAATGTATTTTTTTTATCATGTGCCATTTATCTCCTTTGATATCTAACTGAAATAGATAAATGGGGTATAATTTTAAAGATTAAGGTCTCGGCTTTAGTCAAATCATACCTTAAGAAAGGAATTTTTCAGAATTGGACCTTTAAAGGCCAAACTATCATTATTTCCAAAACTTGTTTTTTGTTGTTGTTAAGATTCATTTATCTCCTACTTAATCAAAATCAATAAATGAGGTATCATTTAAACGATTAAGGTCTCTAATCAGGCAACATTATAAATTAAGAATGAAATTTTTCGGAATTTGACCCTTAGAGGGCAAAAGTAATAACTGAATGGTGCGCATATGAGACAGTTCATAGCCAAGCCACTAGATATCAGCAGCACATGTCACAGATATATTAATAAATTGCTTCACTGGCATTGACTTCTGTCTTGTACCTATTACATTAAGAAAATAAAAAAAATGAGGCTGTTATTCTTTCATCCTATTAAAAACCTCTAACCATACTATTCGTCGTATTTGCAAAAAAAAATTCACAGGTCATCTAGTATATATAAATCATGGTTGGGAAATGAGCCACCACTTATCTTAGATTATGTTTGTGGGGCATGAACACAAATAACAGATGAAAAAAACACATTGTTGGATAACTGAAGATTTGTTGTATAATCTTTACTGTCCTCATATAAAGAATCTAGTCTTAACTATTTTCAACAGGTTCAAACTTTATTGCCGCCCTTTCGGCTCTCCCCTCACAAAGGCAGACTGCTTCAAGTACTGATGAGTAGTGGGATGGGGTGAACAAGTAGCTGCCCGACCACACGGAGGGTCATCATGAGCCAAGTGATTCTGGCCCATGCAGGGTGTAACAGTAATGAGTTTTGAGGATGCTAAATGTCAGACAGGCAACATGCTACCACAAGGTGCAGCCACCCGGTAAAATATATAGAGGATATCTGAAATTTTTTATAATGGTGGAAGAAGTCTTCAGCTAGTGAGATTGTGAGACTGTGAGACTTAAGTTTGTGTAAGCTTTCAGTGAATTGCACGCTCATCTAAGATAAACTTTATTAATTACATTATTTCTTTCTTCTCATGTACCCAAGAGCTTGGCTGGATATAGTAACCAATTTTGAGTGGCAGGAGCAAGGCTGCAAGGAGAACTGGTGTGGACTTCAGTGTAAACGTCACCTGGCCCTGAGCCTGGTGGTAACAGTTTAGCCGAGTGCAAAAGTGCTCAGTAGGGTGTCCCGTCGATGTACGATAAAAAAAAATTTCAAGCCACATTATCGCAAGAGGTATCAAAATTTGCGTAATTTAATACAGATTACGAAAAAGGTTAAAAAAATAGAAATGCGTGTCATCTTGAGGGCTCTACCACTCTTTGAAGTTTTTTAAATTTTATGTTTTTACAGACTTAAATCGTATGCATAAAATAATACAAAAATCGAGTTTAAATGGTATTTTATTATTGAAATTAATGAAACAAAACACAAGAAAACAAAATAAATAAAATAGAGCTCATAATTAATGACAAAAACTTAGAATTTAAACTTATTTTTATGTCCAAAATTTGGCATTTCTGCTTGAGATTGCAACCTGTTTCTAACAAAACCATCTCTTGAAGTAGTGTCAGTTATACTTTGTGAGGCCTCTGTCACTAGTTTCACACATCTTTCCACCAATTGTGTGTGACAAGGAAACTCAACAGTTTCCAAGCTCTTATCTTTTGCCATGATTTCAAGGTCCTCATTAGAAATATTTCTAAGAACTGGTGGTGCTGTAACCTGACACTCGTGCCACACAATAATTTTGGTGTAATCTTTAGTAGAGAAGTTAATTTTTGGTGGTTTAAATACCCTGCGTTTAGTGCTACTTTCAGCTTCTCTCGCTTTTATTATTCTTCGCAATGCCAGCTCCCGAATGTGGTCTCTATCATCAAACAACATATTGACAAGTAGGTTTTCTGGGTGCGCAAAAAAAATCATTTCTTTTGTTCACAGAATCCACAACAGATCTAAGATTTTCTGGTAAAAATCGGGAGTACATAATCTATTGAAAAAGATGTTTGACTCCGTCTTTAAAAGACATCTTTTGCTTGATTAAGAACCAAATCAGAGCGTATACTTTAATCACGTAGTTGAGTAACATTTTCAAATTTCAAATAACTTTTTAGCTATCCTTATTGACTCTTCAACTTGTGTCTGCTGCTATTTCATTCATCTAGCCGTTTCTTTCTTATCAACACTGCTTACAACCATTTTCCTGTGATTTCTTTGATCCAACAGAAAACTTCTCTCTTTGATGGGAACTTTCTTAGGTTTCAAACACGAACAAGATTCAAATGAAGTGCATTTACCAGCAGCCAAGTCGAAAAGTTTCTCAGATGACTCTAATAAATACTTCAGTTTGTTTTCAAAACTATAATTTCGTTTGCTTTTGGGGTATCTTTTCAAATTTAAGTACTGTTCGAAATCGGATTTCAGTAATTGAATAACTCGTTCCTTAGTTAAGATTGGAATCGAAGCTTTGGTCCAAATATGGTGATCTTTTCAGAAACAATCGCATATACACCTGAATTGAATGGATCCTTTTTTTCATTATGCTTCAATTTCAGGTCGTTCTTGACAAATAATATAAATTTAATGACGTCCCTTATAATTGGTAGCTGCCGATCGTCACGTTGTTTCTATGGTCCTAATATAGCACAAGTAGTCTCACTACGCCTAAATCGCATTCTTAAAAAATCACAAAATCCACTTGTAACACTCTAACGATCGCAAATATACGTAAAACTATAAAAATGCATTACTTTTAATGCTTTAATTACTTTGGCTACGAAGAAAACACTCGCGAGTCAAGCCAACAATGTCCTCGATACAAATTGAAACTTGACGGTATTTGTAGGTTGAAACCTAACAAATTCAAAGTCACCGGTAATGCGTCATTGCATAAAAATCGAAACGTCGTGTTTGTATTACACCTAAATAGAACAATAAAGTAAATATTTTTATATATTTAGTCCAGGAGCAGAAATTAAAGATAGCGAAATACCACCATAAAAACATAAATTTTTCAAAATTTTGAAGATTGGTAGAACCCTAAAGACATAGTTTTATTTTATTTTCAAAATCATTCTGGTAATCTACGACCAATTACGCAAATTTTAAGATGTCTTGCGTAATGGAAAACGTAAAAAAATGTTTTCGGGACACCCTAGTGCTCAGTGCACAGATGTGACTCATTTGTTACTGGTAGCTAGGATACGATTGATACAGTTGTCTATAAGATCGGTGGCTGTGTGATGTGCCATGGTATCAACGGCAGTCCCCGGGCGGTCAATGAATAGAACAATTAATTATAAACAATTACATTAAGTGCATCAAGTTTCTGTACTGATTTAGTCAAAATTGGCCCTGCAGAGCAAGCTGTCAAGAACACTTACTTTTTGTGTGTTAGAGCTACTCAGTTTCATAATTGAAGCCTTCAGTTTGTTTTCTTTGAATGTTTAACTGTACAACTGTTTGTATTGCAATATCAGATTAATTATTTTTATATTAGGAAATAGTTAAAGTCTTATTTCTGAATTGTTAAAAAATTGACCTAGTGAAGTATAAATTGATATTATTTAATAATGGAAAGTTATTACATCAGATTCCTATAATAATCCATTTTATGGCATAGCACTCAATAAAGAAAATTTTAATAACTAATTATCATAAAGCACTACTGAATAAAAAAAAACATTATATCCCTAAACTTTCAAACTGTTGAAACCCCATCAAAATCTGTTTGGTAGTTTGTGTGTGATGCCAGATCAAGCAGACAAAAACACCAAAATTCTAAAAAGAACTGTCAATCCTAATATTTTTTTCCAAAATTCCACCACCAAACAGTTACAGCACCATTGTAGTTTTATAATAGTATAGATAAGCTACAGATGAGTGATCACAAGCTTTTCATACTAACATTATACACCATTCTGCATTTGTTCAAGATCGGAAATGTAGTCACAAATACCAATACATAATTAAACTTTTTGTTCTATTTGCCTAAATTTCACTATGACTAGAAACGGCAGTGATTGCACACATTCATAAATAATACTTACATCTACATTGGAAGCTTTAACAAATGCTCCTTGTGGATGAACATGGTCGTATAAAATGACTAGACCAACCATGACCCTTAGAACAAAAAGTTGAGTTTCTTCCCTTTGAAACTGAGCTATCAGATTCCTGCAATGAAAAATTTACTACATGAACATTAACTCAGCTGTAAAATAAACAAAACTGTTATGCTGCAATTACTGCAATCATTTTACCTCAACCATTTGGGCAAAACTTACGGATTCTCCAGCATTCGAAGGCACACCTTTGCCATTGTACCTAGAGTTTCAGTTGTATTTTCAATAGGTATGTCTTGATTCTGAAATAAAAATCTGTGTGAATGTAAAGTAACTAATTTTATCAAAATATGTATTAACAAACACATAAATAGTTATTATTGACAAAAGATACTCATACTGAATGCAAAAAACTACCTAAATTAATAATGAAAATAGAAAGATTTTTTTTGCCCCCAATATAAGGCAACACAACTACAGTTGTATTGCCTTTAATGTAAAATCTCTCTGAAATTTGCCTTTAGAGTTTAAAATACAGCAGTTTATGAAAAAGATTCTGTAAAAAAACTTACACACCATGGCAAAATACAGGGCGTTCGCCGGAAAACGCTACCCTCCCAGTCTGTTGCCGTCAGCAACTTGCTCGGTCAGTGGAGCCAGCAGTTTCCGCCACTCGGCACCGTGAATCACCGCACTGTTTAACACCTCCGCTGCCCCAACAGTGCAGTGCAGTGACCCTTACATTGTTAAGAACGGTTTCTTTGCATTGTAGATAGTTTGTGACTTCAGTCTCTTATTAATCAGTGTTGTGAATAAACGTTTCTTTGCGGTTTGGCTGGTTTGGGGATTCATACTCTTATTAATCTGTACCGTGTTTGAGTGTGAGTAAAATTATGGTACGTTACAGTTTGCAACAAAGAATATTTCTCTACGATACATATGTGAAGAAGAAGTCGTTTAAAAAGTGTCGCAGTAAATTTCGTCGCGAATTTCCTGGCGCTTTACTGCCAGCTAAATCAACAATTCTGTGTCTGGTTAAAAAAGTAAGAGAAACGGGTTCATTTTTTAACAAAAAGAGACTGTCGGTCAACCGTATTCTCACAGGAGAAAATTGACGATATCGCTTTTCGACTAGAACAGTCACCCAAGAAATCATTAAGTCAGTTAGGGCAGCGTGTGTCTCGAAATATGTTCAGAAGATGTGAAATGTGCATTACACAAGAGGGTCAACACTTCCAGCATCTTTTATAAGGTAAGCTAATGAATTACGTCACATTTAAATGCTTAGCACACAAGTTTCTGAAGTTTATGAAGCGTAATTATTATTAAATAGTCCGCGGCCGATGGTCGAACAATGCCGGAAACTGAGCGCTCGCTCGCCGGGAGCAGTTTCTTCCTTGTAGCGCTAACAGTGGGTTGCGTTTCCCGGCGAACGCCCTGTATTAAGGCATATACTGGCTCTTTCCTTAAATTTGGTGCAGTCAGTCTTTAAGCACTGTAGATGGCCATATTGAATGTGAAAAACTATGTAAATCAAGGACAAAAAAAAATAAAAAACAGAGATAATACTAAAATCTTTCACAATGACCAAAGTATAACTCAAAGTTTTAACATGAAAGCCTGTGGTGCCTATGCTGGTATGATGAAGAAGCTTTTACAGTAATACTGTGAAACCACCATACATTCTGCATTAATATAGTTTTCATTTTTTTATTACTGATTATCTTTTTCAGAAATTCATTTTCAATATTTGCAAAATCAGCTGACTTTGAACAGGTAAAATATCAGGCATTTTGAGCTGAGAGCAGATTCAATATGTTCACAATAATTAATGCATAGGATGATGGTTTTTAACGTGAAAATAACTTTTTATTAAGTTTTATTACCACAAAAATTACAAAAGCTTCATTTCTCCTAAACTGTTATTTCCAACACTATACAAGTAAGTTTCTAACTTCATCCAGCTTTTATTTATTTTATGATTTACTATGCTGATTATTAATGCTGATTTGGTATTTGCATACATGCAAGAGTTTCTTTATCCTTAAAGATATTAATGATGATGATCTTGTTGAAAGGGTAAAACTAGGTATGTACAGAAATTGCTACTGGAGCATGCATCCCATCCAATTAAATTAAACTTCAACATGAGCCTGGAAGGGTGACCAGTAGCACTGAGGACTAGGATTTGGGAAAATGTGGATTCAAATGCCCATCCAGCCATCCACATTTTGGTTTTCAATGGTTTCCCAAAATCACTCCAGGTGAATGCCGGGATTTTTCTTTCCCAAGGCCATGGTCAAATTGCTCCCTGTTCTTTGCTACCAGTCTTTACTGGAAAACAGATTTTAATTTTGAGCTCCAGTGGAAGATGAAGTAGCATCATAAGAAAATTTTCAGCTTTGCAAATTTCCATGTTTTTATAAAAATATTTAAAAAATACATTTTCATTTGTCTGACGAATAGTCGCCATTCTTTGACATGTTTTAATAATCTTTTCTAGTTTTTCTACCTGCAGTATTGTATCTGATATTTTCTCTTTGTGTTCATTATTAATAAATGTTCAATGACTTCAAATATGACAATATATGTAATCAAGAGAGAATTAATCTCATCTTGTCCAAACAAATAAGGCCAAGAGCTACAGCAGAAATATTTTTTTTTAATAAGAACAATTTAAAAATGTTTTTTTATTTGTCTGACAAACAATGCTCACAATACACGTGCAGTATGTAGTTTAGCACTTTCAGATATCCTAATACAATATTGAATACATCACAATCTAATATCTAACAGATCATAATGTAATATTGAACAAAATTTTCCATTTCATTCAGTTAACTTAAAGAAACTCAATTCTGATAACTAATCAAATATAACAAAGCTGATTTAACAACTGGCAATTTAACGGGAGTGTCCCTAGCTCATACTTTATTGCTTTGTTTTTTAAATAAAGGTTATTTGCATGTAATTATTGTCAATAATAACTCAAAGAGGCATTTCCGGTAAAGTATTATTAATAATATGCAGCTATTTCTTGAGAGTCTGCTGTCAAATGTGAATCAATGATATATCTCTCCTGAAATTCTTAAGTGGAGCCACAGTTCTTAGACAAGACTGAGGATACAAAAATGGTAGATAATCATTAAATATCATATTACTTACAAAAAAACTGTTCACATTACATTAGAAAAGTTGCAATTAACAGCCTTTGATCTGCAGTATGATCAGAAATTTGACAAGCGCATCTTGTGAAGTCATATCTTCCAATTACAGTGTTTAAATAAAAGGTGAAAGAACAGGTGGGAAAAAACAAGATTAGATTTTAATATGATAAATATTAATGCCATAACAGCTATTGTCACAGATGTACAGTAATAGATGAAACTGATAAAATAAACAATTTGAAGATTCATTGAAATTGTGACGTTTTATTGTATCTTTTCTGTAACACGTACCTATACAGAGGGTAAAATTAATATCTGTTAATAACTGACTGCCCATTTTCTTTCTTTGTATGTGCTCACAAGAAACTTACATATAGAAGTTCAATGCATAACTGTGGGCAATAAGGCAAATGACTATGTCTAAACATTATGGAGTAACCTACAACTTCCCTTCAAATAACACTACAGAAATTATTGTTATCATGTATTTTGTTTAATAAGTTAAGTATCAGAGGTTCAGACACATTTTATAAACGTTCATCAGTAAATGACATAAGTTTCACAAGTACCATATGCTATGATTCTCTAGATTCCTCCACTGGTGGGGTTGGTGGAAGTAGTAGGAGGCTGTACATTGCAATTATAATAATGAGATCAGTTACAAAGATAGGAGATTTGAAATTGTCTTATTACGTGATGGATGAACCTGGTATTTAGACAGGGAGTTACCAAAGATAGTGGCTATGCTGAACCAATTTCTCGTAGGTATATGCAGTAACAGGACTCTCATTTCACAAGGCTGAAATAAAATGAGGCATATAGCATATAAGAGATGGATTTGAGAATTTGGCAAATAAGTAACCGATATAAAATGGGATGCAAGTTATTGATTTCTTTTTATTTTTGCACTTTAGGATTTTTGGTCATTGAAGTCAAGGTCATTACAACCAGGAGAAGGTGGGGGGGGGGGGGGGGGGGGAGGGGCAAGAAATAGAAGAAATTGAAGGGATTTTGGTAAACCATGGAAAAGCGAAATCTGGATGACCGGAGAAAGTTTTAAATCCCGTCCTCCCAAATGATAGGCTGAAGTGTTACCGCTCACCCACATGGTTTGGTGAAAGTCATTGGAAGACAGAAATCAGGCAGAGAGAGTTCTGGGTTACAGAGGAACACACTGATGATGAGGTCTGTTTGATAATAAGCTAATAATTAGGAGTAGTAATGTGGAAGAGAATATGTTAATTTCAGAATTCAATAATGCACACATAAACTTACCTCGGCTACAAATCTAGTGGTGGCTTCACTCAGAACTTTCAGCATAGGTGTTGCATGAGCATAGAACAATGACATGTAGTTGGCAAGTTCATTTGTTACTTCTCTTGCATCTGGATGTTCGAAGCCATCATTACTTGACATTCTCTGTCTTGTTATTGTTCTTCGGTAATAGCTAAAATCATTCTGGATAGCTGGTGTTTTCATCTGTCACAAACAATGTGAACAGAATTAACATACAACATAACTGCTCTTTCTTGAGTCATGGACAATAGGATTAGTTATTATAAAAACTAGAGATGGTTTAAAATACCAGATTAGCTATTTCAATATGAATGGCTGAATGTTGTCGGTTCATTATACTTGAAAATTTTGTTTTCATTTCTAAAGTTGCTCTGACTTCCACTTCATATTCAGACTGCATTCAGCATCAATAAATAACAGTAGCTTCCGTTTAATTTTTTAAACCTTTCTAATCAGGCATACAAATTATTTCAGAAAATGAACGCTGACCAGGTATCCTAAGTGTGTTAAAAAAGTAACAGATTTTTTTTTATCTGTTTAACGTCTCTCTAACAGCGAGGTCTTTAGAGACTGGAAAGGATGGGGGGCAAGGAATGGGAAGGAATTTGGCCATGGCCTTTTGAAGGAAGCATCCCGGCATTTGCCTGGAGTGATTTGGGAAACCATGGAAAACCCAAATCTGGATGCCCAGACGGGGATTCGAACCGCCGTCCTCCCGAATGAACAGAAATTTTGAAATTTCGCAGGTTATATTAGTCCAATTGGCACAATTTTCGTTGTTGTGTTGGCAAACATATCTTTAAGCTATCTATATATTTTGAGTTATATTGGACGTTAAGTCTCTTGTCAGCTGTTAAAAGGATAACAGATGTTTTAATACAGTCCGCAATTTTTCATTTGTAGAAATCGTGGATCAAAGAATTTACAGTAAATTTCACCATAAAAATGGAATTAAGTGCACCAAAGTTTTAGAAATGTTAAATATTCATTTTGGTGAATATACTACATGTAAAATAAGGGTTTACGAATCGCTTAAGTGTTTTCAAAATGGCTGTGAAGACGTTGAAGCTGATGAGCGTATGGGTCACACTAGTACATCTACAACCAATTAAAACACTGAAAAAGTGAGAGAAATGATTATGAACGATCACCGAATCACAATTAGAGAAGTTTCTAATGATGTTGGCATAGTAACTGGCTCATGACATGAAATTTCTGGGTATAAAACATGTTGTAGCAAAATTTGTTCCAGAAGTGTTGAGTTTACAAACAAAAACAGCGACGAATCCAAGTTGTTCAGGATTCATTAAATGAGGTCAACAATGATTAAAAACTATTGGAACATGTCATAACAGATGATGAAACATGAGTTTATACATATGATGTCAAAACTAAGGCTCGATTGTCCCAGTGGAGGCATTCTGGATCGCCAAGACTGAAAAAAGCTCAACAAGTTCGGTCAAATGTGAAGGTTATGCTCATTGTGTTCTTCGATTATAATGGCATAGTGCATCACGAGTTCTTGCCGCAAGGTGAAACGATCAATAAGGAATACTAAATTCAAGTTAAATGCTGTTTGCATCAAGCAGTCCAAGGAAACTCCAGGATTTGTGGCAAAAGAATTCATGGCTTTTGCAACACAATAATGCACCTGTTCACATGTCGTTGCTTGTTCATGAATTTTTTGCAAAAAACAAGACTGTAATGATGGCCCAGGCTCCATATTCATCAGACTTGGTCCCATGTGACTTTTTTCTTTTCCTAAAAATAAAAAGAACCTTGAAGAGCCATCATTTTACAACCATAGATGAGATTAAAAGTGTGTCACTGAAAGCTCAAAGCCATCCCAAAGATCAAGTTCCAGAAGTGTTTTAGGGTTTGGAAGAAGAGCTGGCATAACTGTATAATATATAATGGGAACTATTTTGTAGGGGATAACATCAATGTAGATGAATAAATAAAACTCACTCCAAAAATGAAAACTCCCATTATTTTTTGAACACACCTTATACTTCATCATTCTCCAACTCCAGTCTCCCAGGTGTTGGTCATACCATGAATAGCCAATGTTCACGCGAAATCGACTAATCCAGCCTCGTGTTTTCCAGAAGCTTCTCGATTTCGTCTCGCCATTTCTTTTTCGGCCTTCCCACACTTATTTTCCCTTTGATGTTCATACTAAAGTAGGTATTTGCTCTTCTTTCTTCCTCCATCCTTTGGATATGTTTATACCACCTCAGGCAAGATCGCCGTAAGGATTTTTCAACAGTGGTGTTTATACTGGCTTCGGCATGACTGATTACGTTTCTTACTTTATCCTTTTATATTCTCTGAAGCATGGTATGTACATACTTCACTTCAGAGGCTTGAAGTCTACTAGTCTCTTCTGGATATTGTAAATGTTTCTAGTGTATAAGTCAGTATGAGGACGTAGTAGGTTTTGAATAGTGTATGTTTGCCCTTTCTGGGCACTTTTCTGTCCCACAATAGAGTTTTGACTTGGTTAAAGAAGACTGCATCATTAATGGTTCTGTTTGTAATCTAACATTTACTGTTGTCTTTACTCAGAACACTGTCAAGATATTTGAATTGGTCAACATATTGGAGTAGTTGATTTTATCGATGAAGTGTTATTATGTAAATTGTTACTGTCTTATGCTGGTTTTCATGTGTATGTTTTTTCGCAAGTTGGTACGATTAATGATTTATAATAAAGTTTTGTTGTAAAAAATAAATTGTTTAGGTACATATTCACATTTGAAGTCCCTGTATCTGTTGCCATGACCACCATCTTACTCTGGCTGATTTTCAATCCATACTCCTCAAATAGCTTGTTCCAAGCCTCCAGCTTCTCCTGCACCACAAATCGCGACATCATCAAAGTTGTGTCTTTTTCATGCACTTCTTTGAATTTCTTCAAGATGTCATACATCACAGCAATGAAGAGTAGGGGTGACAAAGAATTGTCCTGTTGTATTCCTCCTCTTGTCTCAAACCACTTGCTCTCTCCACTGCATATTTGTACACAGGCTTTTGTGCTTTCACACAGCATTTTAATCTTGCTGACTAAGGATCTTGATACCTTTCTTCTTTCTAGGTAATCCCAAATTTTTAAACTTATAATGCTATCATAGGCTTTCTCAACATCGAAAAGAACATGATGATTCCTTTACCTTTTTCTAGCCGTTTTTCAATTAGCATTCTTACTGCAAAGATCAGGTATGTAGTAATTCTTCCTGGTCTGAATCCACATTGTTCATACAGGTGTCTTTGTAACCTTTTCTCAATCACTTTTTCCAAGCTCTTCAATCCATGAGACAGAAGTGCAATTCCACGATAATTCGCTCACTTTTTTTGTTGTTATTTTTAAACTAGCCACAAAGCCCGTCAAAATTGACGGGTTTGGAGTATTCTGGCAATTAATTTCTTTTTAGTTGCTTACCTAAACAGAATTGTTTTGAAATAAAGCTCAATGTGCTGTAATTTCTCATCCCTTGTGATGTAGCAAAATGTTTCAGTTGTCAACTTGATGCAGGTCGCGTTTCAGTCTAACCACAATCTTCGCTAATAATGCGATGAAGATCGATGTGTTAACGGATGACATAAATTACATAGCCTACAGTTAAATAATGACCACAGTGAAAACGAAAGATCCTAAATTAAATCATAACAACCTCAGTATTCTGGCAAATCATTTCTTAGCAATCGCTTAAATAAACACAAAAATAAATCATAATATAATTCCTATTGCCTTGCGCAGTAACAAAATGTTTCTGTTGCTATCCTGGTCCAGGTTGCATTTCAATCTAACAGGCAGTTCAATCATTACCGTGGTGCCACAATCTGATGATGAATTCTTGTAGAACTCAACGAAATAAATCGAAAATAAAGAATAAAATTTTTTGATATCTTTCTTGGTTTTCGAGATATAGCATATTGAAAATAAATTATAACCGTGATTGTGGTGAAGTTTCCTCTGGTCCACGACGTATTTCAACCTAACAACAACCACCAGGAAGAAAATAAAACACATATAGTGCATTTCCACCGTGTAGATATAGCGGTTTTGGTCATTTGTTTTTTCTGGTCCAAGCCAGATTTCACCCAAACCACCTAAATTTTGAGATACAATATCTCGAGAACTAAGCGAGATTTGGAAAGAAAATGTATTATTTGTTTTCGATTTGTCTCTTCGAGTTACATACGATATCACCATCAAATTTGGCAATGTCGAAATTTTTCTTCTGTTCCAGGCCACATTTCAACCTAACCACGTCAATTTTGAGATACAATATGTAGAGAATTAAGTAAGATATCAAAACATTTTATTCTCTACTTTCAGTTTTTTTCGTCGAGTTACATAAGAATCCATCAACAAATTGCGGCTTCACGGTTATCTTAGAATCCCATAACCACATACAGTATTACGCTAAACTATGGAGGAAATATTTCCTTCCTCCATGCCCCCAGAGAAACAATATTTACTTTACACGCATATTAATACATATACTTATCACATTTCAATGGTCACATTGCATCGCGAAATAAACCAAATAAAAAATCTATAAGGGTTCTTCAATCTTAATTTTTTATATTCGTTATTCAGAATTATACTAACACATTTGAATAGTTGACACAGTTACATGCGGCTGAAATAAGGCATCAGTAAAACCAAAGTAAATTAAAAATAAATCTTAACAGCTTACGTCATTCCAACGTAATATTAGTTTTAATGGGTGGAAGGTGATATTTTCCACCGGCCGGAAACTGGTACTGCCCTGTTGAAATTTGTATCAATTGCTTTGTTATAATGGCATCTTCTTCACATTTGCACCCTCCTTTTTCGGAAAAGTCGCCATGAATTAAATTAAAAATTCTGAAACGTAAGACGCTCCGCAACCGAAAAATGTTAGCAAACACTTTCGTTATAACAAAGTAATGAATTAAGTAACAAAAAAAAAAAAAAAAAAAAAAAAAAAAAACCGCAGCCCTCTGCTGTAACTTCAAGTGCCAATTCTAATAAGAATCTATCAAACTGCCGCTAACATTGCGAAAATTAACTTATATATATGTGATATCAACGAATACTTCTACATAAACTAATATTAAATAAATCTAAGCAACTAATAAGTATGTTCAGTCAGTTAATTTATTCATGGATGCCTAGAAATGTTATTAAATAACGTGGATATTTCTCTGCAGTTGCTTAACTAATCAGAATTGTTACAAAATAAAGCTCATTGTAATGTATAGTCTCTTGTGCTGTAGCAAAAAGCTTCAGTTGTCATCTTGGTCCAGGTTGCATTTCAGCTTAACCATAATATCCGCTAAAATTTCTGATAGAAAAGCAAAGCTTCAATCACACACAATTTAATACATTCCATGCATCGCGATATAAACTTGATCCCAAATCTTCACAGGTTCTGACACATTTCTTTCTTAATACCTATGATGAAGATCGATATTTTAACGGCTAAGAAAGCTTACATCTGCTGAAATAATGACTCCAGCAAGAACGAAGGATGCTATAACAACTTAAGCTATGCCATGTAATATTTCATTGTGGTTTAGGCCGTATATATCGCGAACAATTTGCAACTTCTTTCATTTGAACCATATAATGTTTCAGTAAAAAAACTGATAATTAATATGCCAATTTAAACACAAATAATTTCAGTAATAGGACACAGTTTAAATTTTGAAAAAAAAACTAAATTATTCATGCCCTCTGCGTTAATGTCAAATGAAACTTGTAATTCTAATCCATGCTAGTTATACTCTAACCAAACATTTAGCAGCACTGATGCTCGAAATACAAAGCTTTTATCATACAGAGAATTTAAGGAATACTTCAATATATCAAAAGAATATTACGTAAATATAAGCATCTAATGATTGATATATCGATTTTAAACGCAATACATACTTTTCTTTCAGTGTTCTGTGAGTTAATTTATTCACTGTTGCTTGGAAATGATATTAAATAACGCACACTCCCACAAATAATATCGTAAAGTTTGACGTCATAGACGTCATAGCTTGACGTCACCGCGTGACATGACGTAGGTGTGACACGCTACATTAAGCCTATTATACTAATAGATATGGGAACTACTATTCCCTTAGACCAACCCTCTGGGATCTTATTGTCTTTCCAAATGGTATTTGACACACTATACAACCACTATATCCCAACTGTTTTTATCGTGTATGCGTTAACCTCGTCATGATCTCTTGTTTCACCCTTATTCATGGATTTCAAGGTAGCTTCCAATTCAAACCAGGTTAGAATGGAGTTCTGCATGCTACATGGCTTCTATCTCATTAAGCCCTTTTATGGTACATCTCTGGAAACTGTATTCACTGCATCATCATTTAACAGTTTTTAAACATACTATTCCATTTCTTCCCTGATATTTCCTATGTTCCTTACAACTATTCCATTTTTATTATTCAAGCTTTTACTGATTGTTGGTTCTGATTTTTAACTTTTTTGTATAATAGCTTTCGGCTTCCTCTAGCATCTTCTTCAAGTTACAGGGTGAATTCCTCCCACTTAATTTTTTTATTATTCTCACTTTTTTGTTTAACCATAAGTTTGTATTCTCTATATACTTACGCCAGTGATTTAATTTTTCCTCATCTCTGCAGGTATCAACCCTCTGTTTTTCCAAGTCTAATAACCTCTTGTCTTATTCCTCAGTTGAATAGCTGTCTTGACTTCATTATTCCACCACACAGTTTCCTTATGCTGAACCTTAATACTTCTCATACCTCATATTTCGTTTCCCTCTCCAACAGGAGCATTCTTGAATTCCTCCCACTCTTCATCCCCACATTCGGTATCACTTTTGCGAACTTTTCTCCCGGTTCTTCTTTGATACTCATCCCAATTCTCAGCCTCTGTAATGCACAATTTAATGCCTGCTATAACAGTTATAACTAACCTATGATGAATACTAGGAGTGACTTTGACATCCGTAACTCGCATTCTGGTCTCCTCCGTTGTTAAAAACCAGGTCAATCATTGTTTTATGTTTCCATCCCAACTGTATCTGGTTACTTTGTGGCAGTCCTTTTCATAAACTAGGTGTTCCGTATTTGTAGGTTACTTCGACAACATACATCAATCAGGTCTTCTCTCTTTGAGTTTTGGTTAGTGTATCCACATGGTCCAATCACATTTTCCACATCAATCCTATTCCACCCTACCTGGGCACTCAAGTCACCCATTATTAAAAGGTTCTCCTTATCGACCTGGTTTTCCAGCTCGTCCAGAAATCTCTGCTCTTCCTCGGACATAGTCCTATTTGAGATGCATATACCTGTAAAAGTGTTATTACTACATCATTTGAAGGTATCTCTACTTTGATGATTGTATCATTAATATACATAACATCTGCGATACCTTCTACTTTCTTACTCAATATAACACCAACACCATTTTGTGACTATTCATTTTCCACTCAAGTACAGGGAGTATCCATGCTTCAAAATTTTCTTCCCTGTTCTTTTAAATTTGGTTTTACTTAAACCCATGACATCCAGTTGCCTTCTTTTCATCATATCAACCAGCTCTTCACATTTTTCAGTTAATGGCATTACATTTAATGTCCCTATTCTAATTTTTGCTATTTTTCCTTAGTGTAGGCTTTCCCACATTCTTCCATTGCCTAGTATCAGGCTGCACACCATCATTTGAGTCAGTGGCAAGATGTATAGGCTGTCTTGTCTGGTGAACTAAATTCATTCAAAGGCTTGTTTTAACATTAGAAGAAATTTGCTGATCACTCCTCTACTGGCTTGCTAGGCCTAACGTATCAGATGATTTTTGATCAGGGTTTACTCTATTAGCCTTTGAAAGTCTCCTACCAAATCTGTAAGGCAGCAGTTTCCACTTGTATTTCACCCAAGTACTGGGTTGCCTTTTCTGCCATCTCCCCTGTATTGAAGGTCTATCTTCTCCATGTTCTACACCACTGAGGTCTTCAGTTTATCCGATAAAGTTATGTGCAATATCCTCTAAGGGAAGGAATCCTCTGCCTGTAGCCATTGGTCTCCCTTTGGTTGTCAGGTTTGGTACTGGTCGCCTGACCCTCAGCCGGACACACACGGGTAGAATTGTTTATTGTCACATATGGTAGCAGGATGAGCCTGACCTCACACAAGCCAGGTATATACTTTCAAAGAATACTACTCTGAAAGAAGAGCTATTCCAACAATATTGATAATAATCAAACAGAAGGAAGTTAAAGGGACTTTAAAATTGAATCAAGGAACCATAGGCTCACTAAAGAGCAAATTATATGGTGTTATGTGCAAACAAATTCGTTATATTCAAACAAAAACAAAAAAGCTCACATTTATCATTTTAATACGAAACACAATGTCATACCTTGTACTCATCAAACTTGAGAACAAACTCAAGTATTTCAGCAAATTGTTTAACCAGCGCTTGTTGAGTCTCCAAGTGCTGGGTAGGAGTCATTGAGCCTGAACACAATTGGTATAATATTTTAGGAACCACAGCATCTGCAATAATCATTTTAAGATGAGATGACGTATAAACAATATATCACAATCTAATTAATCAAAAAACATAAGTTTTTCTCCTTCACGCTGCTAAATTACAATAAAGTGTGTGCAACAAAAATAAGTAACTAATGGAAGATTTGAAATCAATGTCATGAACAGCAATATAAATAAAAGGTGAACAGCAATATAAATAAAAGCAATTTATGAAATAATATTGCCTACCAAGTTCTGTCGAAAATTCATAAAAGCGTTTGAGCTTTGTCACTAGAGGCATAACAGCCTGCCAAGCTCTTTTCTGACATTCTTCAGTAGGGGATGAAATAGCCTGTAAAAGCACACATCATCTCCGATTTATAATGATCTGCAGCTGGGCATAGTGAGCAGTTAAAATATTACATTCATTACATAAAATTTAAACTTCCCAAACATTACCTCTCTTATTTCTTTCCCAGCTCCTTTGTAACACTGTATTTCTTCTAAAATAGATTCTGAGTTTCTCAGGACTCTTTGTACTTCTTCAAATGTTTCTTGTTCTGTTTCAGTTGGCTGTGCATCTGGATAAAATTATTCACTTTAGTAATCTGATTATTAAATTATGTCTTAAAGTAACTAAATCTACTAACCAAAAATTGTCAACATATTTTATAGTTTGAATGTAAATGAACAGTACTGCAACCTACAGCCTTTCATAAAATTTAAATCTTACTTCTTGAATTAAACCACGATGGTAGCAATCACAGATTGCTAAATATCAATGTATCCTATTCCCACTGCTAGGTATATTATTTCTTATTTAACCAAGCTTTTACTGAAAGAACAAACATCATGAACTTCAAAGAGTTTCCACTCTACTGAATACACATAACATATTTTTGTTGTGTGTGTTTGTTATTTATACTAATGTTTCTAACATTTTTCTTCCATGTACTCTTTCCAATCTCTTCTAATCATTTTCCTATATGCCTGTTTGATTTTTGTTTGAATACTTTTATATAAACTTCATATTTTCTTCATTCTTGCCAAAAGAGCATTTAAATTTTACACACCTTAAAATTTATTTATTACTAGCTGGTACCCACGACTTCGTTCCTGTTGGTAAAGAATTTGGATTGACAGCTACCGACATCTAACAACCATAGTGCACGATGGGAGACTCGATGATATTACCAAACAAATGCCAGTCATCTACGCTATGTAGTTCAGGCAGCAAAGTAATACTTACGGACACGCATGTCTATGGACGAAATACGAAAATATCCACGATCGACCACTTTCAACCACCATATCTCCCACACTCCAAAAGCTACCGAAATTCAGCCAATGTTGTGATCGATGGGTGACTCTGTGTTACTACCACACACAAAGACCAGTGATCTGCGCTTCATAGTTTTGGCTGAAAAGTGATACACATGGACACATAAGTTTTTGGTAGAAATTTGAAAGTGCCACAGGTCGACCAGTTTCAACCTCCATATCTGCCACACCCCCATAGCTACCGACATCTAACAACCATACTGCACGACAGAAGACATGATACTACAACCACACACAAATACCAATGGTCTATGCTATGTAGTTGTGGCAGAAAAGTAATATATGCGGAAACACGTCTTTCGTCAAAATACGAAAATATCCTTGATCGGCCATTTTCAACCACCATACTGCCCACACTACCATAGTTACTGAAATTTGGCTGATGTTTTTATCGAAAGGTGACTCTGTGTTACTACCACACACAAACGCCAGTGATCTGCGATAGACAGTTTTCGCTGAAAAGTGATACACCATGAAACATGCGTCTTTGGCAGAAATATGAAATTGCCGCAGGTCGACCACTTTCAACCCCCATATCTCCCACACCCCCATAGCTACCGACATCTAACAACCACAGTACAAGACAGGAGACACGATTTTACTACCACACAAAAACACCAATGGTATATGCTATGTAGTTGTGGCAGGAAAGACAAGTATAAGGAAACACAAATTTTTGGTCGAAATATGAAAACGCTCTGCATTGGCCAACTTTAATCATCATCTCTCCCACATCCCCACAGCTATCGGCATTCGGCCAACGTTGTGCACGACAGGAAACTCCATGCTACTTCCATACACAAACACCAGTGATCTGTGCTAGGTAGTGGTGGCTGAAAAGTGAAATATAGGAAAACACAAGTCTATTTTTATATATATATAAGATTATACCACAAAACTTAGAAATCATGACACTTATTCAATGGCTGACCAACCACAGCTATTTTCAAATTCTACCTACTCTGTTTATTTCACAAGTTCCCATTTATCTTGTTTCCAATTTGGTAACTAATTCTTATTTTAAAATTATGTCATGACAAGTAGTAAAACATCAGAAGATATCAATTTTCACATTTGGTTGGTTGCTGCTGTTCACATATTCATACTTGGTTGGCTGCTAACATTCCAAAAATAGACTAATTATATATATGATTAATTAAACCTCTTTAAGAAACATGAAGCTTAGTTTTATATGTTGGTGTGTGAACTGGACAATGGCTATTAATAGACCTATAAATTATTGTTTACTTGAATGTACTACATGAAAAGCATGCTTATATGCAGTGTGTAGATTTTAAACCAGAAAAGAATGAGTTTCCTGCATTAGGTTATTGTATTAAACTGACAATTCTCTGCTGCAACTTTAAGGCAGTGCAAGCAACAGGCAAAAGGAAGCTCTGTCATTAACTCTCTTGCATTTCACTGAAGGTTGTAACACTTTATTACGTTGTCTGAGGTAGACCATACAGCTTAGTCAGGAGAACAATTGATTATGAACCAAGTAATGAATGTACATTGCACATATCTTCATAAAGACGAAATTCTCCTTCACAGTTTAACATTTTGAACAGCTACTAAGGTCCTTAACAGCCTGCTGAAATGAGTCCAAGGTAGGAACTTCACAGAACACAATTCAGTCACATTATAATACTGACCACCAAGGACGTACCCAGGATCAGAACTAGGGTGTGGGCAACATCTGAAATGGGGGGGGGGGGGGGGTAACTCATATTTTTTTCGAGGAAGTGGGGTGGGGGACTGAAACATTTCTGACAAAATAAAACTCAAACCTATTGATGAAACTATTTTTATTATTGATTAACATAATAATCCAAGGACCTACTATGCAGTTAATCAAGATCGTAACTCAATTATAGTTTTTATGTAAACATTAATCGTTTCGGATTCTCAGAAAATTTTTCAATAACTTTATTTGTCAATATCTCACGGTGTACTTTCACGAAATTTCGATGCACACTCATCAGGCATAATCCAGTCAATCTTTCCTCTCCCATAAAGCTCCTGAGCCAGTTCTTCACTCGTCGAAGCATACTGTAGCCAACTTGATTTTTCTTCTGGGGAGGGAGGGGGGGGGGCAGCCCCTTGTTGGATACGCCCATGCTGACCACACTACCTTACCTCGAGTGCAAGAATGTTACAAGAAAGACCTACCAAATTCTCACTAAGAGTCACAAATGTGTCTGCAAATGTGACCATTACCTTTTAGTTATTTGAGGTTAGACACAATATTAATATTTTACAGAGATCATTCCAAGAGTTTTTTTCTTCTTCTGTCATCAATATTCCATCCTTTTGTACCTTGAGCTATCAGATATCAGTATAAACAGATTATCAGTTTTTTGCATCCTAATATCTGATTTGCTCTAAACTTCTTCTCTTCAATCATTTCCTCCACTAACAAATTAACCAGTTCTGTAGCTCTCAAATTGTGACCAACCATTCTGTCTCATTTGTCTTGTGAACTGCTTCCACAATCTCTGCTCCTTACCAACAATTTCCAGAATGTGTTCATTTCATACTTTTATTTCAACACTCAAATTTCAACATCCTTCAGCAGCAACACAATTCAAATCCTTTAATTTTACTTATTCCTGGTATTCCCATACTCCAGACACACAATTTTAATGCGTTCTTTCCAAATGATTTATCCCAAATTAAAATTTTCCTTTCTTAGATGGTGTCTCCTTGTGCATATAAGTTATATATTAGTAGAGACAGCCTTTTGTTATTTTGAACAATTTAAATTAGCGAAGATGTTAAATATTGATTCCGCAGCACAAACATTTTCTTAGCTCCTTGTATATGAAGAATGCCAGAAAAAAGTAAAATTAATTAATTTGAAATGTTCTGCTACTCTAGAATATTGAAAACATTGATACAGTGTTAAGTTTCCTCATAATCAATACAAAATTGGTCAATTATAAATTAAATTTACATTGAAGTGTTTTCTATGTTATGAAAATTTCCATCCCTTGGTTTTTTTACTTGTTTCATGATCACTTTTAATTCCAGTTTTATATTCCAAGTCTAATCTTATTGCAGGTGAGTGTTTGCAGCATATCTATGTATACAAAACACAGAAATCTCTCCCTGCTTAAATTCTTTTCTCCTATGAAAATAATAATCTATAATGCCAAGGCTTGAACTGCCGTGAATCTATTTTTACCTTTCCAGTATGCTAAATGTGACTAAATTACTGACTAAAAAAATATTTTAGTATCTAAGGTGATTATTAGTATAGTTAAACAATAACAGTAAGATGGTTTGCACATTTGTGATGAGAAGAAAAATAAACACTTACTTTCAAAGTCAAGAAATACATCATACTTTTGTGGAGAACAGCAGTTGGAATCATCTCTTGCCAGGAGACTTAACAACTTCCCCATCTTCAGAATAAAGCACTTCTTGCACTACAGCATTATTATTTCCCTGTAAACAAAACATAATTAGCAATACAGATAGGAAGGATAAAAAAACTGAAATGAAATTCAATTTTATTTTAAATAGTAACTGTGAGATACCTCTAGTTGTCAAAACAGACAAAGGATAGCAAAGTAAAAAAGTTCCCTAATAAAAAAACTGGACAATTTGTTTTTTGTTTCTCTCTCCCTCTGCATTTAATTTTGTTCATGTTCCTGCATTCACTTTGTTAACATAATTTACTCTCGCGCGAGCTTTCACGATCCAACACAAAATAACTCCCCCATCTAACCATCAAAAGAGGTTATCTGAGCCATTGGAGAAGGTCCAAAGAAGAGCCGCCCCATTTGTATTTATATCTGGACGGAAAGCATGATTGTGATGGTGAAAGAGTTAAGTTCGCAAGATCTGTAACACCGAAGGCGTTGCTCTTCCAGAAGTTAATTGAATAATTCACAGTAGATCGGGTTTCAGGATAACACCAAACAACGACAGCAACAATCGTATCTAGGAAAGGCCGAGCAAATGAGATAAGAGAAATTGGGGCCAGAGGTATTGACAACTCGCCTGTGCATGGTTTTACAGATAAGGAAATTTCATAGAGATGAAATTAGAAATCTAATGCTTAAACAAATTGATGTTAATGGTAGTAGCAGAAATTATACTACCTTGATAATTTGTAAATTTGCTATGTTAACAACATACTAAGTATATGTGCATGTAAAAAAAGGAAATAAAGGCTCAGATTGGTCTCTCAGTGCTGTTCTCAAATGTTAATAGGATTCTTTTCTTAGTGAAACTAAGAATGGCTATGGAAACAAATGCATGCATTCAATCAGAATAGGTAGATACTGCCTGAATGGCTGAATGAGGATACCAGAAAGATATTTGTTGAAAGTTTCTTGAGGAGTGTTAAACTGTAGGGACCTTTAATAATAATGAAGAATAGAACACTGGAGACAGACATGGAAAAAAATGGGAGGAGGAAAAAGTTAGGGAGTGCAATATGAGGATGTAGTTAGAAAAGTTGGTTAAGAAAGAACAACACCAACAAAGATGAAAAAATTGTTATAAATATGGTGTGAGATGATACTGTTATAAGAGATGAGAGGGGATGGTGAAGTGAGGAGGGGGGGGAAGAAAGAAGTTATCAAATTTTGGATAGTTTAAAAATTGAAGATAATGTATAGATATTGGCAGATCATTAGAAAATGAAGAAGAATGAGGCTATACCTTGATGAAACAGAAGAGTCAGCTTAGGGTACATGCATAAAATAAATATTGATCCTAGAAGAATAAATTTACCCCAATTAAGGAGTAGTTTACATAGAGATACACATCGTCAATAGCACAGCCCTCATGAAAGTAACTTATTTATTACTAATAATAATTAAATTCCTTGTGTGTTAAGCTGTAACAAGAACATTCTGGTCCTGACTGCATTTCAACCAAACCACTATCTCCGCTAACATTGCCATTACAAAATTAAACGATACTGACACACTTTAACACATTAAATTCATCGAAACTACATTTCAACTAGTAGCAACATTTCCTGTATCAGGATTCCTAATTAGCATAAATTATTGCAATTAATTTAATCATAGACCTTCAGTATAAACTAAAAATGGACTAAAGCATACAAAATAACAGTCACTGTATCACAATGTAAACATTACCCTTCCTATTATTGTGTAATTGAACTTGAGGAGTTAAAAGGAGAAGTAGGTTATTTTTTACCATAGTAATTTGTGAAATTTCTGCTAAACAGCTAAAATAGTTATCAGTTAACTCATTTGGAAGAATAAAATTTTTTGTGAGATTTTTTTATTAGTGCATTGCAAAAGAACAAATTATTAAGATTTCAAAATCATCTCTACCCAAAGCACATTTCCATTAAGGGGATAAAATCCTTTGTAATTTAGCATCTGAGAACGAGAGTGGTAAAAGTTCAATTGAAATTAGCAAAACCGTAAGCAAAAAAATACCCATCCGTAGCATGCACACAAATAACACCATTCATTCTATTTTATAAAATTTTAATCCGGCTACAAATAATCAGCAACAATTCTCTGTCTAGGGAAACAGTTATCAAACTGTAAAAGTAGCAAATCACAGTTACCTCCATCAATGATGCCAGTCAGAAGCTGGTCGCACATTGGTAAAGTTATTGGAAAATAGCTTTATCTGTTCAGTGAAAACAGACTAACCTTCCTTTCGTCTTATATTAACTTTCAGAATTGCACTTCAGCGTATGATTCCGTCTCTTCACTTTCATTTAAACAATAAGCATGAACGAATTATCTTCATTGCGGTAACAAGTTGATAACCGATAATATTCATCTAATATTGGCTTCCGAGTGCTATACTTATGTTATGAGCGAAGATTTTTGTTTACAAATTATCTAGTCACAACAATTGTTAAAAATTTCGAAAATGCATGCGACTGACGACAAAATTACAATTACCTACACTGTTACCAAAGCCGTCTGCTATAAAATCACAAACATCGTATTTGTTTTCATCGCAAATTCAGTGATGCCAATCTTGAAAAACATATCCGCATTGTAAACATAAACAGATGAGAAACCAGTGAAGTACCAACTTTTCAACAACGGAATTGTTGTCACTGGGCAGGAAGTTGCAATCTCCGATTCTGTTGTACCTATAGCTAAATGATATTATTCCATCAAAAACATATTAACGCCATTTCATGGAAATAAAATTATGAATAAATAAGTAGTACAAAGCTTAGTAAAAATATTAAACGATATTTGAATGTGTGTAGTTTATATTTGTAGAAATTTCAAGATAGCGACCTTGAAATATAAGCAAAAAGTTTCAGAGTTGAGTGCAGTGATAAGGAGCATTGAAAAATACACAAATAATTACACAGATAATAATTATACCGAGATTCCAAAAATATTTCTTTTTTTAAATTTTACTTTCAGGCAGAATTAGATTTTATGATAGTAAAATCTAATCACAACCTAAAGATCGTAAGAAGTAAAGATTTCGTTTACCAAATCGTGCGTTCAAACTTCCCGCCTTGAAAAGCTCAAGATTAAAACTCGTATACTAGTAAGTATTCTAAGATATCGGGAACAAGGGCGTAGCTACTATGGGGCTAGGCGGTGCAGTGTACCGGGGCCCCTATGCTCAGGGGGCCCCCAAGCGCACCTCTGGAGATACCCAAGCGCAGTTCAGAGGGCCCACGGGCCTTCAGGCAACTGGTGACCTTTTTTTCCCCTAGCTCTACCATCGTCTAAGCGGTCCCCTAAGATACAAGGCGCCCCCTCACTAAGAGGCCCTCACTGCTCAGGGGGCCCCAATCACAGCTCAGGGGGATCCCAAGCACAACTCAGGGGCCCCCCAGCCTCAGCTCAGTGGGCCCCTACCAGCAACACAAAGCAATAAAAAGGTCTCCCATCTGGCCTGTGGGCCTAAAATAAATTTTGCACCAGGGCCCTTGTTGACCTAGCTACGCCACTGACCGGGAACGAAACTAATGAATTAAGTCGAACGTAGAAGGTAGGTTTTAAACCTTCACTTATTCAATAGATCCAGGATGCGCGTAATATGCCATTACAGCTTTGCTGACTATTAAGAAAATCTACCAAATAAACTTTTGTAAATCAGTTTGAGGTATGGTTTTATGTAAGTCTCATGTCGTCATACTACATGTACCTGCATAGTCGTTAATATGTATAAATATTACTGATGTTACGGAAACAAGGCATTGGAAGCAATGTCTACTGTATGGAGGGAATAGACGACCTAAAGAAAACAAAGGTCGACGACACGCTTTAAATGAAGAATCGCCCTTTAACTTGCCACAGCAATTCGGACGGTTTCATGACAAAGGCAACGAAATTCAGGGCATTAATTGTAAGACACAAATTTTTAAGCCTTGTGCATCCTGTATCATTACCAGAATAAGAACGATTAGTCCGACGTCGACGGTCTGGAAAAAACGGAAGTAATATAGTTTACTGAAAAACACCAGTTGTAGACCAGTTACTCATATTTTTTTCTGCCTGTACCAAACTTTAATCCTAAATTTTATTCAGTACACAAAACAATATTTTCTACTCGCAAAGTTTGTGGGAGTAAGTAATAAGTTAATAACCACGCTCTCAGCGACCTTTCAAGTTAATACTTTTGTGTAGGACGCAGACGTTCTTGCCATTTTTTTTCATTTCATCTAATACAAATCCCACAGTCATTACCAGTTTTATCACATAAACAAAGCTTTTTAAAAAATAAAATTTTAAAAGATTTATTTTCAATATGAACTTAGATCCCTCTGAAACGAAAATTTCAACGCCAATCGATTAAGAACCCTTCCAAAATATAAATAAATAAAAAATTCTTAGCAGTGTAAAAACAAAAAATCGCCCACCTGGCCCGAGGACCCAAAATATTATTTTGCACCGGGACCTTTGTTAATCTAGCTACGCTATTTGGGGGGGGGGGGGCGTTTATAGGGGTAGAGTAGGATGGCTGAAAAATGTACCGTGAGACCATTCATCAACCCGATTCTTGGGCTTCACCTTGCGGGAACGAAATATACGTAGCATTCTGGAGTTTACAAAAACAAAGCTTCTCGTAGAGAAATAAACGGAATTGGATAAAATAACAACAATTCATACTCCAAAGCTAACGTGTTTACTTCGAAGAAAAATATGGAAACAATTAAACCCAATCCTATCATAAAATAATTATATAAAAATCCAGATAATATAATTAATATCATAATACGTATCAAGCCATAACCACCCAATTTAACACCACACCAGCAAAAATTATTCTCCCCGAAATAGGTGCTCCAACTTGAGCCTTAGGCAACCATAAATGGACTACATATATTGGCATCTTAACCAAAAACGCTAAAATAGAAAAAACATAAATATATAAATTAAAAGTTACAGTTCATGGCCATCTCTGCAGCTCAATGTCAAACCCTTCAAAAACAGTGAATGAACACTAATATAAATAGCGTAATCAAACAGCAATTTATTGCTGGACATTAAAAGCACAAACAGGCATCACAAAATATATTTCTTCGTCTACGTTGGAATACTGAAATCCAGGAAAGGCTGTAGTACCATTTAATTTAGTAGGAAAAGTTTTCAGAATCCTTTACTTGGAAATAGCGGTGAGGAGATGCACTAGAGAAGTGAGGGAATTGGGTTACAAAACGTTCGTCAGACCATTGCTTGAATTTGGGGCCCACATTTTGCGTATGAAATATAGGAGTTGGAGCGCTGCTAGACTTGTCTCTGAAAATCAGTAAGTGATATGATAAAGGAGCTGGAATGGGGTTCATTGGAAGACAGAAGTAGGATGAAGAGAATCATGGGAGTGTACAAGGCTCAAATTGGTGATGAGGCGTGGAAAGCTATTACTGAAAGAATTAGGAGAGGTGTATGGAAGGGAAAAGATTACCATGACTACAAATTGGCACTCGTTTTCAGCCATAAGAGTGGGAAAATTTTCTTTCATCGGTAACGGGGTCAGGGATTGGAATAAATTACCAAGAGAAATGATGAATAACTTACCAAAAACGCTAAAAGAATTTAAAGTTGAAATTAGTAGAGTGAAAAAGTATGTGGGAAAAGGAAAGGGGAAAAATGGTTGTTTAGTGAAATTGTCATCGGAGCATGCGCTCCATTGCAATGAAATTAAATATAGAATGAAGCTAGTAAAGAAAATTTTGTTTAGTTGGTTAAGGGTATTCCCGTACGAAAATTCACATAACCTTTCTCCAAAGAGTAAAAAATCAACCACAACTCCTTGCAGCGTGCTGAAAAAACGGAATAGTTAAATCAGATCAAGAATCTTGTATCCAGCCAGTTAAAGAGCTTTAAATTTGCTATATAAAAATCGTTAGAAAATCCAGAACAATCGTTAAGCTGAAATGCGTATAAGCTCCAAAACTAAAGAACTGAAAAAGTTTACATAAGTGCATAAATACGAAGATTGATCAAATATAAACGAGACTTCTGAATCAGGCGCGGGAAACTTTAACTTTGTAGTTGGTATGAGTGAGTTAGTATAAGCTACATGCTTTTTTTTATGAATTATAATGAGTGAGTAAAAATGTTCACACGTTCATTGTTGTCTGCGTCAACGAAGATTTTTCAACCTTGCTTACTACAGTGAACTTTCAGGCCAGGTTAGAGAGGCCTATCCAGGGCCGCATTTAGGCTCTGTGGGCCCCTAGGCTATACATGTTGTGAGGGCCCTCCTGTCGGCAGTGGCCCTGACTGCCTCCGGCTATGGATGCTTATATTTCGAAATTCGGCCCAAAAAATTCGGGCCCCTAGGCTACAGCCTATACATTAATGCGGCCCTGGCCTATCGGTCCAAAACACGCAAGATTCAGATCAGCAGCGTCCTGCTTTCATACTTTAACGCTACTACGCAATCATAATTGAAACAGATTCAGTAGAAAACAATGGATCGTTCCCCAGATTTGTCAAACTGCCAGTGCAGACATTATTAGGAGCTACTCGTATGTACAAAAATGTCTTGCTTCTTCTCTATATATAAGTCTCGTTTTTGTTGGTCTCACGCAAAAAGAACTACTGAACCGATTTGGATGGAGTTGTCAGCTTATGGTGTAGCTTAAAATCTGCAACATGTCTTAAGACTCTACATTACAGGGCGCCGGAACAATAAAAGAAAATTTGTTCTTAACCTCAATAATTTTTAAATTTCTGTAAGTTCTCATGACGAATATGGATATTGTATAACATCTCTCACTAACGGCATTCGTCGCGGTGAATTCTTCGAAGTTTAGAAATTGCAAATTAAAAATTGCTCATTCTATTTTAGTAGAAAAACCGTTAATTTATCACAGCTGGATAATTACGTATGTGGAGGTGTTATATAACTTAGGGCAATATTTATTTTCTTACCATCTTCCGTTTTCGTTACTCCTTGCTTTAGTTGCATTAAAAATTTATTTAAAAAAATTTTTTGCATAAATAGGTACTAATTTATTTTTCATAGTAGGAAAATTTTATGAAAGCATATTTCATTACTTAGTTGTTTTCTCCGTTGATATTGAACCTTATCAGACATTTTAAATTCATCCTCATATCTAGGTCCCCGAAGGCAAATGCCTGTTTCATACATACGTATTCCTCCAATGAAGAGCTTTTTTAAAAACAAATTCGTTTGTATTTGACGATTCCTGTACTATCGTTATTCTCTTACATGGTAGTTCATATATCTCACACCCAGGAATCTGAAGGGCCAAAGAGGTTCTTGGTAATGAACATTAGGTGCATATGGAAAAAAAAGTTTTTATAGCATGAAGATCCATCGTGATGCCATGTGAGATGCAGTGGCAAAATTTTATGTTCCTCCCCAATCTCGTTTAGTCTCAAGAAGGAAGCGGCAGGCCAGCAACTGATAGTAACGGTTCCCTTAAAAGTTTATATGATTTGAAATTTTGTAGCATATTTCCATTGTACAACTATCATAAATTTATTGGCTCATGCATGAAGGGGCTTAAGCCAATTTGGGTGCATTTTGAGAAAAAAAACAAAAAAAAACAAAAAAAAACTATGTACTAATAATTTTCTACCTAAAGAAAGAACAAGGGGTGTTAGAAGGTGTATTGTTCCTGAATCTTAAATATTTTTTTTAAAATTTTTAACCAAAAACGTCGCTGGACTAGGTCCCTTTTTGCATATACGAGAGTGAGTAATATATTTCAAGGAATTGATGCATAAAAAATATATTTAATGAAGAAAAGGTTATGCTAAAAACAAAATAATGAAGTGGAACCATTAGCTACTGCATGAAGAGCTATTAAAAGTACAAAATTAATCTTTTTTAATGTTGATGGCTCTCAAATTTTGATAATATTAAATTATCATATTTTAAATTATTATATTTTGCATTAACTTCAATTCACTAAACAAAAAAATCGTACATGTTTTGAATTTTTAACTAACTTTCATTATTAGTTGTATAACTAATTCTACTACTTAGCTACTGGATACAGTTTCAAAAGTCTTCATTATTTGCTCAAGATTTCAAGCGCAGTTGTATCAGTAATTGTATATGAAGTTTTTTAATCTACTGATACTGTCTTAATAAAGGTATGAAATAAAAATGTGTTATATTTAAATGAATTAAATTTTTTTAGTATTATTATATTTATTTATTTAGTTTACTAAAAGATAATCCCTTGTATTTTTCATATTCAATTAAAATACATTTCCTTAGATTCATTAATCACATTTTTAGTATTAATGATATAAAACGAATTAACTGAAAAAATAATACATATGATCATTGTAAATATTAACCGTCTTAAATTGTTTTCAAATGCCTATTCGATGCGATAGTGTAAACAGCAGGTGGCACTCCGGAGCGTACCATTTACACATACGTGTTCTATTACTATTATTATTACTTCACGATTCACTAAAAGTGGGTAGCAGTAGATGCGTTCGACCTAGTCTAATGTGTAATCGTTTATGCATCGGAAGGATATTCGGAACATGGCAGGAGGCGCGTTGGGCTATTATGAGGAAACATCCCGGCATTCGCCTGGAGTGATCTGGGAAAACCCAGATCAGGATATGGCTGGAGCGGCTTCTCGAAATCTAGCCCTGTCGGATTCTAATTTTTTCGCTCGATAAATCCTTCCTATTCTATTCTCTAATCGCTTGTGGAAAAAATGAGTACAGAAAAGAATCGGTTCTGGCCCCAATTTCTCTTATCTCATTTGCTCGGCCATTCTTAGATACGATTGTTGCTGTTGTTGTTTGGTGTTATCCTGAAACGGATCTACTGTGAATTATTCAATTAACTTCTGGAAGAGCAATGCCTTCGGTGTTACAGATCTTGCGAACTTAACTCTTTCACCATCACAATCACGCTTTCGTTCAGATATACATACAAATGGGGCGGCTCTTCTTTGGACCTTCTCCAGTGCCTCAGTTAACCTCTTTTGATGGTTTGATGGGGGAGTTATTTTGCGTCGGATCGTGACAGCTCGCGCGAGAGTAAATCATGTTAACAAAGTGAAACCCGAAAAACTTCTGGTCGAACCAAGATTTGATCCTAGGACCATAAACTTTCTAGGCATACTGAGCTAGGAGAGGGATAACCTTAAACTTATTCTCTCTTGTAGGTTAGTCTTAGTTATCAGCGTCTTTCTTCTTATAACTTCGTCTTGAGGCAAAAATCTCTCGTGTTCAATTAAGACTAAGCTTAGTTCACAATCTGAGCGTTTTTGGATCCTCTAGAAGAAGTACTAAGCCAAGACGGTTAGCTCTTTCTTTGTGGCTCTATAGTTAAACTTGGAATCCAAGCCACGAACAATCACATCCAAAAAGAATACTTTACCACAAGTAATGATCGTGGTAACATCTTGTGAAAATTGCTACCCGAGCATGGAATCGGACCGAGGACATTAGATTTCATAGTAGATACATTATAAATGAGGCACATAAGCACTCCTAGCAACAATATTTTAGTTATTACTCACTGACATCAACAACCTAACCTACCTTAGATCTAGAATTGCATTCTGAATAGTCAATAACCTCTTCGCAACCTTGCGGCCTTGAAATACACTTAAAAAATTAGATAGTGATTAGATCTACACTTTATATCAAACTCAAATCACCGTTTATCTGATTACTACCTACACTGGAAGCTATGGAGCAGATTCAAACATTTTATGATTGGGCGTGGTTTGAGACGTGACAGTGTATAAGCAGAACCTCGTAGACTGTCTCGAACGGGTAGTGCACCAAAAGAAACAATTGACCCATGCTCATTACAACGCTCCTTTGGAGGATTGGATCAGCAGAATAGGGTAACTATGGTTGTTCTACAACATAAATGTATCAGCAATTATATAAATAATGTTCTCGGGTGACTAGCCGAGTTATAGGAGTGTTATAATTACACAATATTTCGGCGCTCGATTGAGAGCGCCGAAATATTGTGTAATTATAACACTCCTATAACTCGGCTAGTCACCCGAGAACATTATTTATATTCTCAACGCGGAGAAAGACTGCGTAATTATGTATCAGCAACTAACTGATTGTGTTCTGCAATAATTTCCACAAACAAATATAGCAGCCATTCTTGGCACCCACTCCAACTCCAGCTCAAGCAATGATTTGTCCAAAAGTTTTGTAATCCAACTCCCTTCCATCTCGTCATCATTCTCTCTAATAAATGATTTTGAAAATTTTCATACCATCCGCCCAATATATCATACCAAGTTGAGTTTATTATCAATGATTTGCCAAGATATTTACACTTTAAATATCCATAAGCAATTTCTTCTTCACCCTGTATCATTATTGACCTTTAGTGTACCTAATTAGCTAACTTTTCATAGCATTTATCTTCGTCCAACGTTGACCTATCCAGTTAAATATCCTATCCGGGTTACCCTGCAACTGTTCACAGACTGATCCCATTATATAACATTATGTCATCGGGAAACGACCTGACTTCTGCCTGTAAAGCATTAACACTATCATTGATTAGAATAATGAATTACCCTATCCTGCAGAACTACTATTTAAATTTCCGCTTCTTTTGATAATGTATTTCCTACCCTAACTCTTTGCTTTCTACCTTTTAAGATTTTTTTTTTTTTTTTTTTTTTTTTTTTTTTGTAACAGTTTAACGTCCCTTTTTAACAACGTGGTCTTTAGAGACGGGAAAGGATGGGGGCAAGGAATGGGAAGGAATTCGGCCATGGCCTTTTTGAAGGAAGCATCCCGGCATTCACCTGGAGTGATTTGGGGAAACCATGGAAAACCCAAATCTGGATGCCCGGACGGGGATTCGAACCGCCGTCCTCCCGAATGCGAGGCCAGAACGCTATCCGTTACACCACCACGCTCGGTCTTTTAAGAATGTTTCAACACAGAAAATCACTTTTTCATCCAATCCAATGCTTTTTACCTGATTCATCACTATTTAATCTCACTTTGTCAAATGCCTTAGTAATATATAATGCTACACTATCAATTTGGTCTCCCTCGTCCATTTCATCCAAAATACCTTGTATATACCCCAATGAGATTCGTATAAATAATCATGCCTAAAGCCAAAATGTCGATTTGGAAACCAGTTTATTTACTCAAAGACATACTAATATCTCGATTAATTTAAATACCACTGATGCCAAACTGATCGGCCTGTAGTTTTCAACCCAATTTGTCACTCTTTCTCTATGTACCAAAACTACTATCGCACTTTTCCACTCCTCCGGTAAGCAGCAAGTCTTCAAACTCAATCTACAGAACATTTCAACATAAAGTAAAATGCCATATCCTGCTATCCTTAAGACATTTACTGTAATATACTTCCTTCTTTCCCTCTATTAATTCCTTGTTTAGTTTTTCAATTGTTCCCTACTGCCATGCTGTCTATTAACCCCGTTGTGTTCCCTTCTTACCAGCTTCTTTAACTTACCTCCCTGTTATAATGCGAAGGTTTTGTATTTCTCTCTATGTATTGTTTTGGAATAAATATTTCTTCATCTTTCTTTGTCATCTCCTTGAATTCTTACCACTTCGACTCCACTGTACTTATGACTTCATTCCATTTGCTTAATATTTCTCTGAAATATCTCTTCAGTTCTGAAATTTGTGCCTTTTAACAATTGTACTTATTTCATTGGATTTTGCCCACTGGTTTACCGAATCCTCTATTATTCATCAGAACTGTATCGTCATCACTTACTCCTTAAGTTGTTTGAGATCCCACAAGGTTGTCATCAGGCTTTATCAGAAGATATCCAACATGTTTGATCCCCGTTGAACATTTTACACCCATAACTGAACTCTGAATATTTATTTAGTTTCTCCCCAAGCTCCTCATCATCATTATTCATTCTTTCACTGCTGTGAGCTGCCAATACCCTATTTTCTTCATTTATATCACCGCAGCATCACCTTTAGCAACTCATGGCTTTGATGTATGAATATCAGTGAACTATAGTAGTAGAGAAAGAATGATACGTACAGTCACTGTCATCGGCCGTGAGATGGAGGGACGTGTGTGGCATGGAAGTTTATTATAGGAGTGGTGACCCTTCATGTCATCAAAGACGCTCATGTCGAGCACCTGTACGGTACATCAGAAATTTGGAGAGATCCTGTCTCTATAGAAGTGGACGTTTTTGCTACACAGCCAGTCACAGTAAATGTCCGAAGCCCAGAGATACTTATGCATCACCTTTTACTTTTATTTGTGTTTTGCGTACTGTTGTTGATGTAAGCTTGTCCTCATCTGTGTGTAGGGTTTGGATTTTACGGAAATACTATTGTAGCCGTTTGTTGCCTAAGCGAAATAAACTCGTAACGCTAAAGCAAACTACTTAATATGCATGCGACGGGTGGGTAGGTGGGCGTATCCCTCCCTGCAACAGACAGGGTGCGTGGATGATGGATGGGCGTGACTGCCAGCGGGCGTGGTCTGTCTGTCTTGTCACCACCACTGCTCTGTGCTTGGCGTGCAGTGATTTCTGCAACACTGAACGAAATCATAATATGTTAGTATTATGAGTGGAAATTCCACTGGGTATCAGTCTATATATTTGGTGATATTTTGAAACAAATCTATGTAGGAATAATACAGCTGTGAATGAAATCACTCCTATACATCAGCAGGTCTGAGGACGAGAAGCGGGCGTAGGAGAGGTGGATTTACAAGGAAAGAAATTAGCAACAGCTTTCAATCTTACTGTTGGTTGAATCCCTTGTATGAGGTGTTACAAAAGTTGTTACAAAAGTCGCAGAGAGGGTTAAGCGACGGGAATTGGTTTATGGTGTCGTATACGTGGTCATGTAGGCTCTTAAACTGATAATTTTAAAAGCCTTACGTGAACGTCGGTTTACGTCAGAGGACCTGCAAGCTGAGCCCCTAAACGTATTCTGTTCTAACTTGAACACTGTAAGATGGATTCAAGGGTTGTCCTACAAGATATCAGTTAATTTTTATTTATTTACTTACTAGCCGTTACCCGCGACTTCGTACGCGTGGACTTAGAATTTGATTGCTAGAATTGGATATAGAAAGCCAAACAACACCGAGTCGGCATAATATGACGGGAACGTCATCGATATACCATTCTACCGTTGGACCTGTCTCATGATTAAAACTGTTATTCATACCGATAAAAAGTATCCCATTTCCTTCCTAACGATACAAAGTAATTCCTTGTCATCGGTGTACACATATAGTCGTCAAAACGTAACAAAAAGACGGAAACTTACTTTCGCATGTTTAACATTATTAGTTTAGATCAAACTGCCTGTGGAACCAGTATACTGTGAATAAAGAAAACGCTTAAGGCACTCTTCTGCCGCCTACGATTTGCCACGAAATCCTGCCCTGAATTTATGGGACCTAAATTTCAACATGGTATCCTTACTACAAAATCCTAGGCTTGGCTCAAACTATGAAAAACAATTCTTAAAAATTTTTGCTCCCAACGGGGTTTGAACCCGAAGCCTCAGCAAACACCTTGTCCACTACTCTACCAGACCTCATTGTCGTTTCACAGTACAGAGACGTAAACATATTATGCGTCTGTCTGTCACAGATAGTTGTCATAATTCTGTATTATCTATACAGAAAATAGTATCCTATGTCCATCCTAATGTCAAATAACATCTACTTGTCAAATTTCATCACGATCGGATTAGCCGTTTAGCCCAAGAAACGTAACAAACAGACAGACAGATAGAGAGACAGAGTTACTTTCGCATTTATAATATTAGTATAGATTTAACTTATGGATTTACGCCTCATCTACGTCGAGGTCATTAGAGGCGATTAAAAATTTTATTTTATTACCAGACAATTACTATTAGCCCCAGCACTTCGAATCCAACCATTCTTTACCCTTTCTGAAATATTCGTCTTTCGTTAGAAACTTTAGTTGCGCTATCGTGGTTACCTTGATGTTCTCAACATATTCAAAACTTTTGACTTTCATGGTTATTTGGGGTCTGCGGAAAATCTCAAGGTGTCAGGTAATGTTATTTGACAGAATCGTCCTACCAGAAGCGATGTGTTTCTTAGGACTCTACGTAACCGAGGGACGAAGCAAGAAATAAGCTCTTCGCAACCTCAAAGGATATCCGCATAAGATTAATACCTACTGTACTTTTCCGACCAGAGATTATCCACGCTATCGAAAATTAAAAAACCTCCAATACGCCTAGAAAGATTAGTATTTGACTTAAAATCTGCTCAGTGGATTTCGGACATTAATATTAGTTTATTATTGACAAATTGAAGGCATGTCTTCCAGAAATTTTGACGATCTTGGGCAGAGATTGTAATATTATCACTAACCCCCCCCCCCCATCATTTTTTATTATTAATATTTAATTATGTTGCATTTATTAGTATTCTGAATAATTGTATTAATGTTTGTAACTTGATATGTATTATTATTGAATTTCCGCAGTCTGTAGTTTCTTTAGTAGTGTTGTTACCTAAGTTGTAGTATAAACTTTATAAGACTACTTTATCAAATAAATTTAAGGTTTGTTTAGAAGAAGGTTGAAGAATTTGGGAAAATCATGACTGGAAACTGTGGCGCCTGTCGTAGGTACGTTGCGAAGGGGATGGGTTGTAGTTGGTGTAAGAAGTGGTTTCACTGGGCATGTGGGGAAGAGGAAACGGGGGAAATAAATGAGGCTCTCCCATGGTTTTGTTCACTGTGTGTTAGGGATGATAGGATGTGGGAGATGGGTGAAACGATTAGGGAGTTGCGTGAAAGGATCAGGGTTCTTGAGGCTCGTCCTGTGGAGGCTCAGCCTCTGCAGACGTGGTCTGTGGTGGCCTCGCCTGTGGAGGTTCAGCCTGTGGAGGCTCAGACTGCACAGGCACAGCCTGTGGGGGCTGAGCTTGTCGAGGCTCAAGCTGTAGAGGCAGAAAGTGGAGATAGTGGGTTGGAGGAAGTTGATAAGGATGGGTGGGAGCTGGTAACAGGTCGTAGGAGAATCATAGGTTAACAGGATGAACAAGCCAGACACTTCAGTAATTGTGGGAAAAAATAGGTTTGACCTGTTGCCAGAGTCAGGAGGAGAAGAGCCTCATGTAGATGTAGGAGTAGGAGTAGGTAAGATGCAGCAGACCTTTAGGAATAAGGGCGTGCAGGGCAAGAATAGGAAAAAAAGGGTTCTGCTGCTAGGTAGTAGCCATGGGAGAGGTGTAGGCCCTCTTCTGCAGGATCAGTTAGGTACAGGATATCAGGTCACAAGCTTTTTCAAACCTAGTGCAACATTAGGCCAGGTAATAGAGGATATAGGTTCCCTTTGTAGGAGTTTCACCAAGGATGATAGAGTAGTGATAGTGGGAGGTGCGGGAAATAGTATTGATAGAAACGCGAGTTATAGTATAGAGAGTGACCTGAGGAAGGTGGTGAAGGAGGCACAGCATACCAGGGTGGAGCTCATGCAGGTCCTGAGTCGCCATGACCGTCCACAATTGAACTATGCTGTGAGGCGGGTTAATGTGGAAACGGAAGTGCTACTTGGGAAAGGCATTAGTTCTGTGTTGGGGGTTGTGCCTGTGAACACCATTGGTAGGTGGGGTTTCACTAGGCACGGCCTACACCTAAATAGAAGGGGGAAGGGAGTACTTTCTGAGTTGTTAGCTAAAGCAGTGAGGGAGCCCGTTTCCAGTGATGATGGGGTCAGGACTGTGCCTTTTTTAGGTTAGGGGCTGCTGGTGAAGGGACAGAAATAGATTATCAAAGTGATACTGATTGCAGATTCGCGATGGGGAAAGTCACAGATATTAAAGAAATAGATGAAATGGCTGAAACAATAACTGACTGCGTTAAAAGTGGGAAAGAGGAGATAAATTCTGAAAATGTAAAGCCAATAGTAAGGGTGTTAATGGTAAACTGTAGAAGTATAATGAACAAAGTAATCGAATTTGCAAACTTAATAGAGATGCATGAACCACAAATAATAATTGGGGTAGAGAGTTGGTTAAAAGAAGAAGTACTAGACAGTGAGGTTTTTCCTGATGGTTACAGAGTGTACCGCAGAGATCGAGGAGCAATTGGTGGAGGAGTCTTCATACTAGTTAGCAAAAACTACCATAGTTCACTGGCATTCATAGATCAAGACCATGAGTTACTTGGGGTAGATTTCTGGGGTAGTAAAAAAGAAAAAATCAGAGTGTTGGCTGTTTACCGCAGTGGAAGAATGACAGAAGAGGATGAGGCTCTTGGGGAGAAATTAAATTCATACTCAGATTTCAGAGGTGAGAATAGAATGATCATCATCGGCGGAGATTTAAATTTACCAGGTGTAAACTGGGAAGGGAATAAGATAAATAACACAAGGGAACAAAGATTTGCAAATATCTTAATAAGGGAAGGAGGATTTACACAAGTGGTTGAGCAAAACACTAGGGGACAAAATATTTTGGATATATTTCTAATTAAGCCCGATGAAAACCTTTTGAGGTATCAAGTAACTGAAGGAATAAGTGATCATGAAGCAGTTCTGATGGATATTAGAGGATTCAGTAAACCAGCAGCCAAAATTGAAGGGGGAAATAGGTACAATTATAAAAAGGCACAGGTTTCAAATTTGAGGAGATATTTCAGAGAACAATTCAGCAAATGGAAGGAAGGCTCAGGTACAGTAGAGTCAAGGTGGAAAGAGTTCAAGGAGATAATAAGAAAGGGGGAAGAAAAATTTATTCCAAAGCAAAAAATAAAGAGAAGTAGAGATCCTATGTACTATAATAGGGAAGTGAGGAGGTTAAAGAGGTTGGTAAGAAAAGAACATAACAGAGTTAAGAGACAGCAGGGTAGTAGGGAATATTTAAAACAACTAAACAAGGACTTAATAACAGCAAAGAAAATGGCCAAAGATGGGTTTATGAAGAGTATTGTCAGTGCAGGGGGACCATTGACTGATGCATCTAGAAATTTCTATGGCTATATCAGGAAACTGAGGGGAAGGGAGGATGTAGAGACACTTATAGATAAGGATGGAGAAGAAGTTACTGACGATTTGAAAAAGGCAGAGATTTTAAGTAACTGGTTCAGAGAAAGCATTAGGGAAAATGAATCAGAAACAGGAGGGTCTAATTCGGAGAACGAGCTTAACAACACAATTAGAAATGACGATAGTAAAAAATTTGATATCCATCCTGAGGAAATCATGAAGGAAATAAGAAAGCTGAAAAAACATAAAGGGGCTGGTGAAGATAATATTACTACAGATATCTTAAAGATAGCCGGATGTGACATTGTACCTTATCTTGAAATATTATTTAAATTGAGTCTAGACACTTGCTGCTTACCACAGGACTGGAAAAGTGCAATAGTAGTACCGGTACATAAGGGAGGGGTGAGAAATAGAGTTGAGAATTACAGGCCAATCAGTTTGACATCAGTGGTAGGTAAATTAATGGAAAGATTGATATGCAACCACATCAGAAATATATGTGAGGAACGTAATTGGTTTTCAAGCAGGCAACATGGTTTCAGGCAAGGATATTCATGCGAATCTCAGTTGGTGGGATATATGCAAGATATTTCAGATGAAATGGACAAGGGAGGCCAAATTGATAGTGTAGCACTAGATCTGTCTAAGGCGTTTGACAGAGTAAGCCATAAAATGGTAGTAAATAAGGTAAAAACCATTGGAGTGGATAAGAAAGTGATTTGCTGGGTAGAAGAATTTTTAAAAGGTAGAAAACAGAAAGTTAGGGTAGGAAATGTAGTATCAAAAGAAGTGGAAGTAAAAATGGGTGTGCCACAGGGTAGCGTATTGGGACCATTGCTATTCATTATTCTAATGAATAATTGTGTTGCCTGTTTACTATCTGAAATTAGATTGTTTGCAGATGACATAATGCTGTATAAAAGAATCAAAACGATAGAGGATTGTAAACAGTTGCAGGGTGATCTGGACAGGATATCTAATTGGGTTAGTAAACATGGAATGAAGATAAATGCAAAGAAGAGTCAGCTTATTAGATACACAAATAAAAAACAAAAGGTTAATTATGAATATAAGGTGGGGAAAGAATTGCTTGCTGAAGACTTGAAATGCAAATATCTTGGAATTACTTTTGATAACAAACTTAACTGGGCAGGACACATAGGACAGGTGGTAGGAAAAGGTTTCAGAGTTCTGCACTTGTTGGAGAGAGTTATGAGGGGATGTACGAGAGAAGTCAAGGAATTGGGTTACAAAACTTTGGTCAGACCATTGCTCGAATATGGTAGTGTAGTATGGGACCCTCATTTTACGTATCAAATACAGGAGTTGGAGAGGGTGCAAAGAAGGGCTGCTAGATTTGTTTCTGGAAATTATCGCAGAATGCAATCAGTGACGGATATGATAAAGGAGCTGGAATGGGATTCATTGCAAGACAGGAGGAGGATGAGGAGGGTCATGGGAGTGTACAGGGCATATACTGGTGATGAGGCATGGAAAGATATTGCAGTAGGTATGAAAAGTAGTGCATGGAAGGGAAAAGATGACCATGACCACAAGCTGGCACTCGATTTCAGGCACAAGGGTGTAGGAAGATTCTCTTTTTTAGGTAAGGGTGTCAGGGATTGGAATGAGTTACCAAGAGAAACGATGAATAATTTACCGAAAACTTTGAAGGAATTTAAAGAAAAAATTTGTAGAGGGCAAATGTAGGTGGGTGCAGGATAGGGGGAAGATAGCTGTGTAGGGAAATTGCCACCGGAGCCTGTGCTCCATTGCAATTAAATTAAATTAAATTAATTAATTAAACAATCTTTGACGCTGAAAAGCAGAGCTGTGGTGGCAGCGATTGTTGAATTGAGCGCCTGCATTGTAGCAAGGCAGGGCACGGGGCAGTGTGTATGTCGTTCCACTTGGAGAAGGTTGTGTGCCGCGAACACAAGCTAAAACAGCTTGTGAAATGTATCGGAAACTTGTTTCGAGTAACTTAAATATAAAAATTGTGTCAAGGAATGGTATTAATTAAATACACTAGTATTTCAACCAGAACAGTGAGATTTTCCATTTCCAGACTATGTCAAAATGCCTCTCAATTTGTTAATCCGAACAAACGGCTTGCATGTGTTAAAACAAAAGAATCTGAACAGTTTTTGTTTAAATAACACGCCTTAATCCATTAATGGAGTGGTTATCCAACACTTGGGTGACCATTTCCCAGGATAATTGGTAGCTTACGTTTGGCGGCCAATGCCAGGATGGCTTACAAGATTGAGCATCGCATCAAAACTACAGCGTATTGTTTTTTGGCTGAATGTTACTTAAAACAAAAAAATTTCGTTATGCAATCTCGAATAAAGTTCTTACCTAAATTCATAACATTACGCAGGTTACATTTTTTGAATTAAAAAAATTTCGATTTCAGGAAACTGGTTTTTATTTACGTTTAAGAATTGTGCATTGACGTTCAAGAAATTATAATATATGAGACGAATTTGTAATAGTAATTCAGGTATTTATTTTATTTTATTTGTTTTTGGAGATAATATTCGTATTTGTTATCTTGGTTGTCCGGGGGGAACCACATAAATTTTTTGAAACCTGACATTTCATCCATCATTCTGTGGCTTTCATCAGAGGACTAACAGAGGTAGACCTCTGATACTACCCACATCGACCGCGGAAGTATATGAAAAGCAAAAATATTATTCGTAGTTTGAGGTATTTCGATAGAATTCACAATGTTTGAAAGTTTTGTATTTGACTTAAAATATGCTCCGGTAATGTCTAAGATAAATATTTGGTCATCTCGGGTGATGGAATTTCTCTTCAAACACTTAAATCTACGCGTGTGAAGCTGCAGATAAATGCTAATATTTAATATTCTTCTTAAACATTTTTCTGCTGATTTCGTGTTAATGCGTAGCTTGCAATCCATGCAGTAGGATACATTTTAAAACGAATCTCATTGTAGCTCATAACCGACTTACTGCACCGAACAAACAGACTTGTGACATGATGTTATTGAGCAGTCTGATGGCTCACTTAGTTAAAGCACGCGACTGAGGATCGATCCCGTAGTTTTTACGGGCACTACAACTGATCTCCACCTCCAGCAAAGCTTCGCTTTGTTAATACGAAGCTCCGTGATTCGGATTCCACTTTAAACTGCAGGTTCCCAACTTCCCCTTTAGGATTACAGGGTTACTTAAGGCGGCTGAATGCGTAGGCGGCAACAAATTAAGTCACTAGGTCTTCAAGACCACACGATATTGTTAGAAACAGATATAGCACGCAAGGAGCTCTACATCAAAATTCACTGCTCTGCCAATGTTCGGCGCTCGGCAGCAGCATTCGCCGTATATTTTTTTATCATACCATGCCCTAGACCCGAGTCGAAACAGAAGCCCTCCGCTGCCTGGGACTTTTGGTTCAGTGGTAGCGGTGTGGCGTGAATCCAGAGGCAGGAAGAAGATCATTACGTCCTTGTGGAAGGATTGTCCAACACCGCAGGATCTTCATCAGCCCACAAACACGAACTTCCTCTCACACGGTTCATCAAACCAATGCATGTATACAGGAATGTAACCATATCGATTCCTAACGAAGATTTATTTCGTACATTGCCAAATAAATTAAAGCCAATAACAAATTCTATAGCTCTGGAAAGTAGTATGAGATGTTAACAGTATGCTCATTTTTGATACTTCCTCAGAGTATTTGAGTAACTATGGTGTTGTCTGAGACAAGTACGGGACAAGCAAGTCAGATACCGAGTATGAATGGTCAGTTATTTTCCTCCGTTTGTCTAAGGGCGACTACTATTTTTAAGTGTATTTTATTGTTTGTGCTGTGCATACGAAGCTGAAGGAAGAGGAAAGAAATTTGCTGCCGGCCTACTGAGGCCCAGTCTTCCTTGACACGAGCTTAACGTCCGCATTCGACCGATGAATCGTATGTCCTCACTCCCTGCGCATTGCGGAGAAGTTTGGGATTTGTCGCAGGACGTCAGACACAATCTCGTGACTACCGCTAATGTCGCAATAACCCAAACAAACGAAATACCTTTTATGGCAGCAGCGTTTAGTCTATATTTAAGACATCTTTGGTTCATAGCTACGGCACTGAAGATGCCTTAAATAAAGATGAAACGCGTTTGCTATATATTTTGTTTAGCTGTAAAACGGAAGACGAATAACAACAAAACTTGTCACACAACTAAGGACGTTAGACGAAAAACACTAACATGCTAAAAAAAGAGTTTCCGTGAGATGAGTTCTCAAACGTTTCATATTATTTTCTTTTCGTTGCTAGCTTCAATGTACCTTAAAAGTTATTATCGACAAAAATATTTTAAGACTGCCAAACTCTGTGTTTGTGAATTATATTACTGTAATTAGTCTCGGAAAACTGGTTCATTTTTTATTTATCATTTCAGCTACAACGAGTGCGCGAGGATGAGCTATTTCTCGAAGTGATACTCGGGAAAAAGTAACTGGGAACCTCTGCTTTAGTCGAAAATAAGATTTGTTTCAGTACCTCCTACATTTTAATTTATAAAATTCAATTTGCACAGAGGAAACGAAACAGTTTAAGTGTACTTCGCCTCAACGTTAGGCTCATATTTTTAGTAAACGCTTGACCAATAATTTTGTGACAGCGTAGTGAAGACAATTATTAGCTCCCAACTAAGTTCTAAAATAACTAATATAACTAAAATAATAAATGCTGTGCTCTGTCACTACGTTAACAGCGTTAAAAGTGTCTACATGTGAAGCGGAAATTTATTTACTAGTTCACCCAAAGATAATGATTTAGAAAATGGTATATCAAGTTTAAAACCTCAGTAGAATATTGCTATTCTTTTTTTTCCCATGTGCATCGCTGTTGGCGCCAAACAGCTGACGGTGGTGACGTATTTAATCGTAGCGGATTTCCGGCTGCCACATTTAGCCCGCGAACAAAACAACAGCGATGTCGTCAGCGGTCGTTTGATACCTTTATTTCAAGTGAAATGCGAAGTGGGGGGGGGAGGGGATTGGCATTTCCCACTCCGCTGCCTTCCAGATGAATGAGAACAGTATCGACAGGGTGAATGCCTTGATATTCCTTGAATCATTTATTTTAATTAAATGCTGTATGTCCACTTAATATGTTTCATGTTTACAGAAATGTTACCCGTTTATGTCTTGCCTGAATGTTATTACACTATAAATCTATGATGAACTTTAGAAAAGTAAGTTTTTAGAGGAATAAAAGACGGAACCCTACTAGAATCACTCATTTAGCATCTGTACATATGTCTTTCTGTCGTTTCATAACTCCTGAAACCTTTAACTTAGACGTTTGTAATTGTGCACAACTATAGTTCTTACTACTATTAGAATGATTATAAAGTACAATTTTAAAAAATCAGATGGACGAATTCTCGTAGAACTTTATGGGGACGAGTGGGGGTTTGACGGCAAAGAAGTTTAGATTTTCCTTTTAGGCATCAAATTATAGCTAACGATCCATCGACTCTCAAAATTTTTGGATCATTCTTTTCATTTCATAACGTTTCCGACTTTTTGATGAAAACCCATAAAAATTAAATTTCTCCTTCATCTTCGAAACTACGGGTCTCGAAATTCTTTAAAACATTACAGTGATGCGTCTCCTCGTAAAAATTATAGGAAAACAAAAGCGATCTTACTTTAGTTTATGATTTTCTTAAAATAACTAAATGAGTATTTTTTATAAATTTAATACTTCAACAAATAATTTTTCGATAAATAATTGTATATATCATTCAACAGAGAATTTCACGAATAGCATATTAAGTGCGACATGAAAATACATTTTTTTTATTTCAAAATTTTTATTTAATTAATATCTTTTTTTTTAATTTGATTTTTTCATATCTCTTGAAAGACAATTTCGCAAAACGAATAATGATCTCTATTTAAAAATTACTTCCTACTTATTTTTTTAAAAAAGTTATCGTAAAGTGAATAATAGAAAGTTAAAGAATAAACACGGCAATATAAATGTAATCCCCACCACTTCAATCTTCGCAACCCATCTCCTATTGTCTATGGCCGTCAGTCAACATGGCACCCTTATACTATATATTCCACTCGCTTTCTTATCAAGCGAACCTCTGGGTTTAATTGAATCGAATTGACTGTGGTATTTTTAAAATTGTCTCATCTATGTGCAACCAATAAAATGAAAATATTGGAAATCAGTTAAATTTTCGGAAATGTTATGAAAAGTTTTGCGATTCTGAAAAAATACGTATCAGCATTTGGCGCATACATATTGTACTGTATGTCGTTATAATTTATTGCAATTTAATTTTTAATTCATCTAATTCAAACATGCAAAGGATCAAGAGCTCCAACTACTATATCAATGAGTGTCTCCGTAGATTTGCAACTACTGCAAAATATGAAGGTCAGGTGAACCGTAAAAGTTCTGACTGTGACCAGGATTCGAGCTTAGGACCTCTCGATGGTCAGTCATGCGCCTTAAACAGTGAGCCAACAGACCTCTAGTTGGGAAATCGTATACGATGGAATCATGCTTCGTTATACCCTGTACCAGACTTGGGAGAGCGCATTTGGAGGACACAGGTTCGATCCCCGTCCGGCCATCCAGATTTCGGTTTTTTACATGGTTTCCCGAAATCACTGAAGGCCAGAACCGGAATGGTTTATTCAAAAATTCCCTTGCCGAATTCCTTCCCGTTCCTTGTCCCCAATCTTTTACCGCCTCTTTTCTCACCGTCAATGAGGCGTAAAGTCACAAGATAAAAATTTAATAAAAAACTTTGGAAGGCATAGACCATACGGGCTTAAATGCTACCACAAGCTCACTAGAACACTAGATATCACGAATAAATGTTTTAAGTGTTTCTCTGTAATCATTTGTGCGTATGTTGCGACGGTTCGAAGTTTGTGCCTTTAAAACGCAAATGTTACAAAGATAACAACAGGACGAACATTAAAAAAAGATTACATAATTCTAGGAATGATAATTCATTCAATTTTTCTTTCAATGAAAATATTTCATGACACAGACGAAGAGAGATACCTTTTCTCTGAATAAGAAGTATGTGATTCAAGGTCAAAATAAAGTATTTAAAAATGGGTAGTTAAAACTACGTACGCGTCAAAATATACGCTTAAATATAACGAGTTAACACATTTCATGTTTGCTCCTCTATTACAATCATACACGAAAAAAAGAAAAATATTATATAAGAAAATGAAAAATAGTTGCAAAGCATTCGTTTTCAATAAAATTTCCAAAGTGGATTCTTGATAAACTATTGGTTTACTTCATTTCATCTGACATGTTCCATTTCGAAGTAGTACATAAATTATCACAGTTGACAGTAGAAATTATTTTTCAGCTTTTGCCTTCGGTCATCACCACTGGCAAACTCACACAAAGGAAAGTTGTATACTGAATACCTACTGACTGTAATCTGACAATGCTTTAGTAACTGGAAGTCAATCGGCAAAGAATGTAGAAAACTAACCTAGTGAAATTACTCCTCTAGTTAATACAGCAAATAGCAAATTCAGGCTTTAAAACATTGTCGAAATGCACGCTTTCTGACCATCCTCTCGATAGCCAACAACCAATACCATTGCCCAAATGATAAAGAAACAATGAATTAAATACAAAATAGTGAAAATCCTATAAATAATTTTAACGCAATGAAAATAGTACGATTTCTTTACAAATTTTCAAGGTCTCATTCATTGCCTGTCCGAATGACGGGTTGATCAGTTAAACACGAATTTTATCCGAGGGTGTGGCTCACCCGTTACTTTAATACCTCAGCGATGAAATGGGAAAACACACGTGAGTCATACAGTTGCAAATCGATATTTATTTCTGCTGTATGTTGGAGACAATTTTTCGTTTAGCCAAATGGTAGAATATAAAAAGGATAGAATTCATTAAAATAGTTTAGCCATACTTTATCCATAATTTTATTTCCTTTAAGTTACTCGATACTGTTTACAAAAAGCTTTTTAAATAGTAATAATAATATTTCAATTGACTTTCTACGAAAATGTCACATGGCAAGCACAACGTCGAATTTGTTTGCACACATTTACAGGATTTCGCTTGAAGCTGAAGTGGTATAAGGTATGAACATCACAAGACTTGACCGAAACCGGTAAATCTTGCAACGCGAGGTCAAAGAACTACGCATAAATGTTCGGGGTTGACCGACATGTGTCTGTATGGAGGTATCCAAAATCACCCATGTTATGGAAAGTCAAAATATTATAATTAATGAGCCATTGGACTACGTTAAGACAAATGAGTTTCTAACGTTAAAATACATACAACAGGTGTACAAATCCTCAATGTTTGTGGTACCAAGACCCCTCTTTAGTATGTCAATCAAACACACGCCTTGTTGCACACGCCTTGTTGCACGCGAAAACGCAGCTTTAAATCTGAAGCGCCTGCAGTGCCGCTACCCGCTTGCCTTCAAGTAGCATGTGTTACCGCAGTGGTCCGCAACCTTTTCCTACTCGCGGCACACCATAAGGTTATCCATAAATCTCGCGGCACACCTTACCAAAAAAATACCTCACTATACGAAATATTTTTCCTGGGTATGAAGCCCCCTAAAACGTAAAAAAATGATAGGTAAAAACAGGGGTTGCATAAAATTAATAATCAGGCAGTTTTATATTGCTATGAAAGTAAATAATTGTACACATACTTTCAATGTGGCACTTGTGCCTGCTTAACTGCTCACATGTGGTTGATCCGTGGCGAAATCGTTGACAATGCAAGCCTCATTTCTTCATAGACGGATTTGAGTCTTTCTATCTTGGATGTTTTAATCTCAATTTACGTCGAGAAGCCCAATTCACATAAATATGTATTTGGAAATGGCAGTAACACATTAACTGCCATACCTTATTCTTAGGTAAAATGTATCTAAAGGAACTTCGAGAATTTTTAATTTCAAAGTTCTGTCAGCTTTTAAATCTGCAAGTTTCTCTTGAATATTAATTGGAAGATGTTCCGAATTTGCAACGAATGGATCATGAACCCATTAAAAATCTTCAACACTTTCTCCAATACACTTTTCGAATCTCTGCTGCAGGACTTCTAAATGTTCTTTAATTAAGTCCGTCACCATTTTATTACTGTCATCAAGTGACCATACAGTCGGGAAAATATCACACGACCCATTTTCAATCCTCTGTAACCACAAATCCAGCTTATTCACAAATCCTTTAATTTTATCCATACTAATAAGAATAATATCGTTCCTACCTTGCATTTTGATCTTCGGTTCAGTCAAGTGTACGAAAATGTCGGAAAGATATGCCAACTTACATACCCAATCGCCATTTGCGAATAAATCCACGTAATTATGTCTTTCAACAACAAATATGCCTGGACCTCATCTCTAAGTTCATATATTCGCTGTAACACGTTTCATGGTGACAGCCAGCGTACTTTTGTATGTGTATATGGATTCTGAACCCATTTCCTGACATAAACCTGAAAAAAGTCGCGAATTTAGGAGCCGCGATTTTATGAAGTTCACAACTTTTACTACTTCGCCGAGCACATCTTTCAGAGAAGGTGGCAGAGACTTAGCAACAATGGCTTTGTGGAGAACGAGACAATGATCGCACCGTAGGTTGGGATTTACTTCGCGTACTATAGCTGCAAATCCTTTCATTGGGCCTGTCATAGCAGCCGCTCCGTTTGTAAAAAGAATAACACAGTTCTTCCATGTTAATTCTTTAAGAAGCAAATATTCATCAGTCAAACGAAATATTTCTTCACCGGTAGTTTCTTTACAAAAGAAAAAATTACTTATAATTACATCTCCTTCGATGTAGCGAATGTAAGCCAGAAGTTCTGCGGACTCTTCGATCTGAAGTGAGAACTTCTGACTGTTGATTTTTTCCTTCATAATGTCTTCAGTATCACGAGACATAGCGCGTATCAATAACTCGGCGACCGACTGAGTCAGCAGAAAGAGGAATTTCTGAAATTTCACTAGCAGATTCTAAACTCAGAACAATTTATACCATCCCTTTACAAACAGGCTTTAACAGCATTTCACTTATTATATGTGGTTTCTTGGCCTTTACGATAAGTTCGGATTCCTTATAACTAGCTTCCTGTACTTTTTCCGAAACACGTACTGTAGCGGTCATGAACGTTATTTGTTTTTATTATTTTCTAGCAACTGACAAAAATAATTGACATCGCTGCTTGAAAAAGAAGAATGTTTTGTTGAAAAATGTCGTTTCAGTTTACTGGTAAGCATAGTAGCATTATTGGGTTTTTCACCACAGACGATATATTCGGGAATTGGGCACGTTTTTTCACTACACCAAAAAAAAACCATAGGATAAGTAAGTATCATCATATTTCCACTGCATCAACTTTTGTTTCCTTCAACGTTTTCACCAGTTACACTCATATATGGAACACTCCATTCAAGGAATTCGTCCATCTTGAAGAAATAAAATAGTCTGCTAATTGTAATAGAAAATATCGAGAATTACTACTAACAGTTTTCAGACCACTTCAGAGCACAGCTATGATGGAATTGAAGTAATTGGAAGAAGCAGGATGTATACACTTCAAAGAAGTAACTAATATAGTGCCGATTGCTTTTACACTAATGTCTAACAAGGCGTCGGTGCAACGGCTCAGGAACAAAGTAGTATTGTTGGAGAACCGACAACGTAATAAAATAAGGATGCTTATCCCAGCAGTTTAGACTGAGGGAAAAGCATGTACACAGAACATGCGGTAAATATAACAGAACTTCAAAGCGCAACAGTAATTTACCGCGTAACTAGTTGCTTGCAAGACACCTAAGTCTTGGATAAAATCATTCGAAACGTGACATCTTATACTAAGATAGTGCCTGGTGTCGGTTTAATCGATTTGGAAAATTTTCTGTATAATCCATTTATAAATATTTCGTTTACCACCGGATGGTAGACATGGCTTTTTCATGCAATTTACAACAGATACAAATAAGATTTCAAATTCTTTTAAAGAATGTTTCAGTTTTTATTCAAGCGAAGGATTGACTGAACCAAATCACGCCACGCCTTAATCTTATCAAGAAACTAATAGTAATAATGCCTTGTGATCAATGGGAAATGTCTGCTAGGGAAATTGGAAGTCGAAGGAGGAAAGATACAGATAGAAAAAATTGCTCTGGTTGAAGAAAATGGTGAGTACAGAAAATGATAACCACGAGTCTACATAGGCAAGTGGAAAATATTGCAGAGCAAATTCGGCACAGAAGGATGAAGTTATGACACGAATGAACACCGGGAAAAAAATAACAATAATCATTATTATTATTTGAGGAAGAATACAAAAATATACCTATCGTACACAACACTAGTTACCTACACATTTCTCAGACCAGGTAAGGCTTCTGCCCCCTCCCCTCCACCAGCCACTCTTTCTCATGATTCACACTAAGCTGTTTGAGTAATCAGGAAGCTGGTTTTCTCGTGGTCCTTAGTGGGCCTAAAGAAGGATATTAAGTGACGTAACATTCAGAGTCAGTATGAATGCTATGCGCTAGTAATGAAAGTATGGACGTGTTTGCAGTGTTCTTTACCCAAGGAGCACTCAGAGTGATCGGAACAAAGGACGCAGTCTTTTACCCTCAAGGAAAAAATGAGCCCCAATTTATTACTAATCAACACAAGCGCCAGGCACGACATGTCCGTACCAGTCTAAAAATATCTGCTTTCTTTCTGCTTGAGCGTTCTTACAACAGGTGAATCTTAGAGTGACCAAAGAAAAGAATTCAGTATTCTAGTTCTGAGTTTTGTCCCCACAGAAAGTGGTCTCGGATGGTTGGTTTGATACGAACGTCGGAGGTTCAATTACTTGTAGCAGTTGCAGAAAGTGTCGACTGGTGTTTCTTTTCTCGGTGAATGTGCCAGCGAAGGAGGCAGACGTCTTGAGACAAAGGCGCCGTGATCAAGTGGCGGGGCCTGTTCTCCTGTCGTTGCGCTACTCTTCGAGAGGATTCAAGTGGTCTGCTGGACTGCAAAGTCAAAAGAACAGCGACAACTTCCTTCTTCGTTGTGACCACCCGTTTCCATTGGGTACGAATATAATTCAAATACCAGCAAATACCTGTCGGCTCACATTCGAAACCTAGTTTAACACACTGTATTCGAAATTTCAGTGTGTAGAATATAGTTGATCCGCACCCGCCAGTGTGACTGCGCGCATTGAAGCACCATCACACTGTATCGAGTAGCTACAACGGGATCAAATACGAGACTGGATACCGAGTACCGGCTTCCAACAATAATCTAGGCGAATGCTGAGACGGTACCCAATCTCCGCATCATAAACTGCACATTTCACAAATAAAAATACACTTATTATACAGAACACAAGCTAGAAGTATCACAGTCATATGGCAACACAACATTCCTCCCTTAGGATAAACTCTGCAGAATTTAAAATAATAACAGGTTCTATCTATGGTAAGGCCTTCACGCCTTATCAGCTTCGATAGGTGTCCAATTTGTATAAATGTTGACTTTCTTAGCTTTTATAATTGAGTCTCCGTCTTGTGTTCTTTTATTTCTTACGCGCAATCTTATGCGCGGTGGCCGTGACGTACATTTCATCCAGTTGTCGCTATTTCTAATGAATGAAACTGGATGGTTAGAGTTTTTAATCAATTTAGCTACATGTGCAACAGTTAGCTGGTGTCTAAATAGTGTCTAAAGTGGCTGTAACGACAAAAAAAAAATAAAATTCGTGCTCGTAGTTTCAAATCCTGATTATTTTAAACCACCCTTGTAGTTAAAATTTTGACGTGGAATACAATCGTAGTTTCGCTGCATTACCAATTCCCTCGGAAAAAATTGGTATTTTCCTTCAATAATTTCATTACTATAAAAGTTATCAAAATTTAATAACTTAGCTGATCTGTTTTACGGTAGGGTTCAAATCTTGGTGGGACCAGGAATTTTTAAGAGTTGTTTACGATCATATGAGCTACGCCAGGACGTTCCGTGATTGGGATTCCAAGTACAATTGTTGGTTCCAGAAGAAAGGAACCGGCCGTTCTACCTCTGACACATTACAGTAGTTTAGTATGCCTCCTTCGGAAGGTTCTTTTAAAATCTAGAGAAAGCGATACTGTTGATGATGATTCCTTCGCTGGTTTGGGGTGTTGAACTCAACGGCTCTGTGTCTTTTGGAAGAGCAGGCCTGAATTGTATGGCACCCTCCCTTCATTTCATCTCTCATCCACAACAAACACACACACACATACACTCACACAAACACACACACCACAGTAATCAATTCAAAACTTTAACACGAAGATTTCCACATAGGGAAGGCAATGGGAAACCTCTTCAGTTAGCAGTTCCCGGGGATGTTGCTGTGGAGGAGTATCACCCGCTCAGGCAACAGTCTATTCCATCATAGGGCTATGGCACGATTCTGTTTTGCATGCAGTGAAATCAGTAAAACCCCAACATGCTGGTACACATACCCAGTACTTGATTGAGTATGTAGAAAAATTGTGAAATTGTTAAGATTTTTGTGAATATTTGTGAAATGTCTAAATATCTCCATTTAAAGAAAACTCTAGGCTAAAGATTTCTAAATTTAAATTTTACACATGCAGTAATTTCTAACACCAATGAATACTTCGACCGTAGCTCCGATACATCCCACGCTATTTTCCGTACCTTTCTTGCCGAATGGGATCATTTCTCTTTCAGCCTGAAATTATGACATAAGATTACAAGTTTTATTGCCGCAATAACTTTTTCATCCATCTCCGGAGATACTGAAATTTTCTCTCAGGACGCTCTGTACTTGCGTAATAACACCAACTCGGAAAAAAGGAACTTGGCACAATTTTATCATACGCTTAGTACTGTTGATATGAGAGTCCAAGGCTTAAGTCAGAGGAGAATACCTCTTATGTATCATTCTTAGGAGATGTCCGCACAAAACACTTTACCGAGTTAAACAGACCTTCTGAGATTTGACATCGATGTTACTTCGCCTGGTGAACAGATGCAGTCTAAACGCTCGATGGTTAAATGAATCCGAGAATTCGTGATCAGTGATGATCATCATTTCTCTGTATATCTTTGCAACGGAATTGCAAAAAAAAAAAGAGGATTGTGATCGACCATTTGGTTCATGAAATTAAAGTATCCCTTTTTAGAATCTTCGTCTGTTTGTGTGGTAGTTTGTTTGTTCCTACCTTTAAACATAAGTTACTGAGTGAGCATCCAATCGACAGCTGATCTCTTACCTCTTTCTGAAAGTATGTTGAGTATTAACAGATTTTAATTAATCGCAATTATACACAAAGCAGTCGCTATCCGTAAGTGACTGCATTAAGATCAACTCGTGTTTATACCGTGCACATAATTTGTAAATTACTGAAAATAAACAAGATTTTCGTAACCAAATAAAATCAGGTTACTTTATTTCATATCACAACCCCTCTTTATTAAAAAAAAATCCAGTCCCTAAATAATGTGCCCTGTTAGTTAGTTGGACATGGAGTATAATACGGCAGAACTTACGCCAACTCATGGTATTGGAGAAAATGTACAGTCTCGTACAAGACTACAGTGAAACGGAGAATAAGATACAACCACAATATGGAGAACCTGCAAAAGGCTTGAACAGCAGTACCAGATCATCAGGACGACCTAAGATGTGTGGAATATTGCAGCAAAATGTAATAAGGATAAATGTGTGGAGAATGTGAGGAAAGGAGCATAAAATCAAATGCAGTGGAGGAAAACGTGTGAAATTTCGTGGTCCCCTAAGCCTGAAGTAAGTGCGACACAATAGTATAGTAAGGGTTCATTCAGTGTGTACAGTACCTTGATATAATGTGGCCAGCATCGTCTCTCTGCCTGCCTCGTGATATACTAAAGATCCTTCCATTTCCCCCCGACTCTACGTATATAGTCGACCGCTAAAAATTTTCCTGGAAGCTTTATTTGCATCTCCGTATTGGGCAAGTGGAGATACTAGATACGACAGTGACTCATATTTTGGCACTTAGAGAGGACTGGAGTAGGTTCCCGGAAAACGAGAGAAACAAGCGGAGCCGACTGGAATATCCCACACATCATCAGAGCAAGCTCAGATGTCCAACAGCATACAACAAACAAAGCAGCGACACGAAATGATCCAAAGAAGTCAAGAGGACACATGGGATCAAAGTGAACAAATGTAACTTAATCTAATCTAAGTTAAACTATGTTATTATGTATGAAAAATCTGCTTGCTACATACTTTTAAAAATGATTTCAAGGAGGGAGCATCATTACTGTTATAAATCTGTAGAGGGTATTTGTCTGTACATTGAAAGTAATTATTTTTTTAAGTAAAGCTAAAACCATCGTTTGTTAGTTTGTATTTTTCCAACGACATCATCAAAAAGAATGCTGAAAAAAAATTTACGCGATATTCACAGTTTGAAAACGTCTGATCTGATTTAAAATCTGAGATTTGTATGATCAGGCTAGGTTACCTGAAAGGGGAGTTGGAAATTGAAATCTCTTCTTAAAATTAAACATTTTAACTATGATTTGCAATAACTTACTGATCAGATTTCGATGGGATTTTCAAAAGTTGAAAGCCTACAATTGACTTAAAATCTGAAATATGTAAGACCAAGTCAGCTCACCTACGGAAAAACTAAAATAACTTAAAAACATTAACAAAGAAATACAAATGATACTATCTTGACGCCACCTTTCGGTTTCTTCTATAAGTAACAGATATTTAAATGCGGTGGATGGTCATAGTATAGAAACGCGTTAATTGTCAATTGAGTAACGCGATATGGTAATGACGGACGAGGGAAACACCTGCAAAAATAATAGTTAAATGGAGATAAATTTAAGTCTGAATAAAATAACAACCTCCGAAATACGTATCGTCTTTACCAAGGACGAAAATGCGTATTAAAAAGACCATAACACAACTTCGTTGTTGCTTACAGCATCCGTTAAATTTTAGTAACTCAGCAAATATTACACAGATAAACTAGCTACTTTATTTTAATTACAATCTACTTAGTATCGGAACTACGTGTAATTTGAATTGCAGTAGAATTTTGCTTAGTTTGAATTTTCTTATTTTGCCAAGAGTCTGAAGCGTACGTTTAATTATATCTAAAATTTATTGACATCAATAGAAAAACAAACAGATTATAATCACTTTTTAACTTATACTTCGTTCAATTAGTTCACCAAAAGATCTTGCTCCAAGTGGAAATCTAGTTTTCTATGATAAATTATTATTTAATATATCACCAATGAAACTGTTGTTCGAATTACGTTCCGACCCTCATCGAGATATAATTAGCGTTCGAATTCTTACAGAATGTTTTTATTGTTTTGTACATTTTGTATTGATGAATTCTAGGCACTCTGAAAAGATATCCAGGCCTATATATAGCATTTACAGTTACATTTCTGTTGTGAAGATTAATAGCTGATATTATTGCTTTCACCAAGTACGGTGCTTTGAATGTTACATGCGATTATCACCGAAGTCCTCTGTGAAAATAGTCTGAGGCAATACATATAATACTTGTGCCCGTTCTTTTTTCTCAGTTTTTTCCCGCCCTCAAGGAGATAACTTCCTCCGTCGATGGTGTATCTGTATTGCTATCAGATTTTTGCAAGCAGAAATGCTCATTTTTATTTTGTTTTAAAGTGTAACTTCTAAACCTGCGCATGTATGTAATTGGAAAAAAAAACAACAAATGATACCTAGTTATGTTTCGATTTGGTGTTTTGGTGGAAATTCTGTATTCGGGGTTGTTTTGTGCGATTTATGTCTCTTTATTTATTTGAGTAACGTTATATTTATTAAGTTTACGTGTTCGTTGAGTGCATATTCTCCTGTGATAGCATTTTGTATTTTGTAATTTTATAGCAGCAAAAGAATGTTGTGCTTGATAATTAGGATTTTACTGGTTGTATTTGTGTGTGTGGGCGATCAGTCATTATCTAAGAGATGTTCAGCAAATATGTAGGAGTTTATACTTCATTTCTATGAAACGCTCTTCCGGAATTGTCATCGCGTTTGTCCAATATGCACTGCATCATATTTCTGTTATGTTAGTTGACAGATGCCCAAGTTGTTTTCTTTTCTTGCCCGAATTTTGAAGCGACTCTCGACGTTAATAATTAAGGATCTAAACTAACTGATGGTGAGTAGCGATTCAAACATTCAGAGAGCGCGTTTATACTCCTTGTTACAAACTACGTTCTTCCTTCGTATAATACACTGTTAACAACTGGTTTGCCGGCCCTGGCAGTGTAGGGGCTAGCACGCTGGCCTCGCATTATAAGGGCCGCCGGTTCGAGTCCGGCCGCGGGCATGGGTGGTATTAATTAAGTGATGTGTTCGTCTTGTGCTGTCCGTACTGTAGTGTCTACAATATCATGATTAATACCTGATACAACAGTTGGTGCAAAAACAAATTCAAGATGGCTTAATGGTCGCAAAGACCGAAGGCCATATTAAAAAAAAAAAACTGGTTTACAAACATAGCGGTGTCCGAATTATTTACTTTTTTAACTTGACTGTGTAGGATTTGGGAACTGAAACAAAGTCAACTATCATAGTCCACATATTTCCTAATGACATGTGCGAACATTACTATCAGAAGGCATAGGAAATGTTGCAGGCAACAAATATACTTTGAAGCTATCTATTGTACTAAAGGCGACAAGTAGCTCGTTAGTGTCACAGCGAGCAAAATACTGTCTGCCAGACAGTTTGCTGAGCATTTTTATACATGTTTGCTCATTTCGTAAAAGCACCGACTCGTATATCACTAAAATACAGTACCAATCCACAAACGGCAGGTAATAAATTTCCAGTACATTCATTACTTAGATCCATCGTGCTTTGTTTTATACTGCGATAATCAACAGATCACAGTAATTTCCGCAAGTTTAAACCGCATACAAGTCTTTAATAAATACAAAGCTGCCCGGAAAGTTTTTGTTTTGACCGTAGCCGGATAATCTGATTATTTTATCCACTGCTTCTCAGGCGCGCACTGAAGCGTCGAGTAATGCTTAAAAAAATTATCATCATTTTCGAGTAGAAATTATCTAACTGAGATTGAAAACAAATGTCTTATAAGAAATTTCTTTTGTTTTATCTAGTTTTTTATTTCCGATGTTCCTCCAGCTATCAGAGAGATTCGATTTTCATTTTCTGTATATTTTAACGTAATATAATTGAGAAAAATTAAGAAATTTACTTTTCAAATTTTCATATAGTTAAGCTGGGCAATTTAATTCGAAGAGGAAATATTCTACATGAATGTGATAAAATATCGATATGAGGCAAGAACTTTGAGAAGGGTTATATCTGAAGTTTGTAATATAGAATCGTTGTAATATTAACTGCTTTTGGAGGGTTAATCTTTGATGTAATGGTTTGATTTACATTTTTAATGTATGCTAATGTACTGCATTTCATTACAATGAAGAAATATTCAAAGTTACGCTATCATAAGTAATATTAACAAAAGACATAGAGCGTAGGGTTTATTTGTGATGTAGTGTGATCTCTGGTGTGTATCTTTTGAGATTTATGAGTGTTAATGTTAGATGCACTGTGATCTGTGGAGCTTAGATGATCTAGCTTGTGAAGAGATTATAATTTCTTGGTCCGTACCCGTCACGAAGAGTCGTACGATATACTACAGATTATAAGCTCTCAAACTGTGAAAATCCCATCTAAATCTAAATCGGTTCTGTATTTTTTGCGCGATGCAGTAAAAAGGGTCAGACAAACGCAGACCACTTAAAAATTATATATGATTATATGAATATATGAAACAGCCTATCAGGCAGATACACAAGTTACATATTGATGCTACAAGTGTATATATTGATTTTCTAACTCTTTATTATTATTATTATTATTTTTGCTTATAGCTTTAGGCCTCGTCGACATTTAGATCCTTAAAGGCGGGAGAGGATGGGGGAGAGGGAGGAATTCGACCGTGCCCTTTTGAAGGAAGCAGCTCGGAAACTCTTCTTGATTTATCAGAATTTACATGCATTATCATTAGAGTATTTGTTTCCACGATATTACAGAGGACATAGGACGGACGCAATACTTAATATAAAAAACGCTGATGCTTGAGGCCGGACTGGAACTAACGACCCTAATAACAACGTGCCAACACACTAACGCCTACGCTGCCAGGGTCGGCTGATTCTGATTATTCTAAGCAGTAATGACAAATTTACAAAATGTCTTCGAGACCCATATTTGTCTGTAAAGGGCTACGGTCACGGAATTTTCGTGAAATTTAGTGTTTCTTATTTTGCTGATAGTCTCACCGTCTATGAGCGAGGAAGAGAACTTACAACAACATTTTAGCTATCCGAAACGCATTAATTCGTTTCACTTCCCTACCAACTGTTACGAAGATGTTACAATTTTTCCACATCTACCATTAACGTTACCTCTTGGTAACTGACTTTGCGGCAATTGACTGACTGAGCGTTAAAGCAAGTACTCTCATAGTCGTATACACTGCTACATCAGTAACTGCTCCACCTATGTTCTTAGTTACAGTATTTTGTTTTTAGAAACAAGGCTTGGTGTTTTCTGGGAAGATTTTGTCAAACCATTAGAGTGAGTATCATCTTTCATTCCGAGAAGAGCAAAAGAAAATTAACGAGAAAAATTAAGAGAAATGGGCCTACCTTATGAGGTCTCCCGCGCTATTACTCACACGTGCAAGCACACAAAGAGAGAGGTGGGGGGAGAGAAAAGGGGGGAGAGAAAAGGGGGGGGAGATTACACACGCGCACACGCAATGACGTACACATGCACACTGAAGTGGGGAGAAGAGAAGGGAGGGAGAAATAGGGACGGATGGAGAAACATGGAGAGGGGAAAATATAAGCAGAGAGAGGGAAAGACAGAAAGAAAAAGAATGACTCTAATATTCTTTTAATTCTAGTTCTCTGTTTGGTATCAGAAGTCATTCTTTTTTTCAATTCGTGATACATGTCGTCCACGATTTCATCCTTATCTTATCTGACAATGTGAAGCGTGGAACTGTTACAAGTTGCGATTGTAAACATAATGTGCTGCAGAAAATGAATATCATGAACAATAGCTTCCACAAAATGTATCACATGAAAGGAGGGTTTGATTTTGTCACGGAGAGATTGGTATAATAGGTTAGTAACACAAATCATTCTGTATGTTGCCATGACAATATGTTTAAGTTTTCAAACAGCTAGGGTGCATTTTAAACAACATAGTTTACGTATGCAGTCAAGTCGCCTTAACCACTGAGCCATCAGGCCAGACCAGTTGTTTCGAAAACAACTGAAAATAAATCTAACGACTATAATTAATCTACGTAGTAAAATAGTATTTAAATTGCGACAGTGATAAATAGATTTCTCGAAATCTAAGACTGCGCTAGAGTTATCCTATTTCTATACTGCCAAGGACGTAAAAGAGTAATCGAGAAATATCTGAAGTGGGCACAACCAAAACACTACATTAGGCTATTCTCAAGAATGTGCCTGCCTGTACTCTTTAGATAAGAGACTTTATGAATTATGGTATGCTCTCTTTAAGCAGTTTGCATGTGTACTGGAGCACTGATTCCGTGTGAACTGTAATAACTAAAATATAACTGTTTCAACGTGTTCGAGCTCTAAAATTATATTCGGATGAACGCAGGTTCCATCTCCGCTCCGGACATCCTGATTTACGTTTCCCGAAATTACCCCAGGTGAATGTTGAGAAATGCGTCAAGTAAGTCTCACGGTTGCATTTCCAAGTTAAACAGCAAGTGCAGACACAAAATGTGCGTTAACTTGTAACTTCGTAAAGACCATATGAATTTACTGTGTGAATATTCATAGACCATATCACCCTCTGTTCGATAAAATAGCCGAGTTATTTCTGTCGTCAGGGGCGTAGCTATCGGAGGGCTAGGCGGTGCACAGCTCAGGGGGCCCCCTAAAGCTCAGGGAGCGCAAAATATTTTTTTTCACCGGAGCCCTCGTTAACAAAGCTACGCCAATGCGTGTCGTCATAATTGTCTGATTTGAAGAACAAATAAAAAACAAAGAGCATTTTAGTGTAATATAGCTTTCTATTCTAGTTCAGACATTTTAACGTAACCACAATCTCCAAAAATTTTAAGCCTAAAAATAAGCATAAAATTCGATTCCTGATACTTGTTCGAGTTACGGTAGCACTGAGACATAATTAAATAGTAACATTATCAATAGTCATGTTTACAATGTTCTGACCTGCGTGGTTGGCAGCTCTGCATAATGTGACCATATATCTTTTTCCTCAAAGCGGGACGCCCTAGGGATTTTGTTAAAAAATAAAAATAAAAAAAAATAAAAAAAAGTTTAAAAATATTGGGTATAGTTGTCAAGTAGGAATGCAGTTCATTATATGATTTGTTGATGTTAGTCTTGGTAGTCAAAATAGTTTTGAGTAATGCGACAGTTAACTGTGTTTTTCCACTTGTCCATATTTTATTTATTAGAGAAAAAGAGGAGCGTTACAGTTGCGTTTGCACAGTCGAGATTGTTAGCAAGTGTTGAAATAATTCCGCCCAACGGTGTGCAGCATCAACATTCTAAGCGTTCCAGATGTGGAAATAAGCAAAAACTTGTTGAACATTTGCATATATCGGCTGCTGCTAATACATCCTCGCGTCATCAGCAATGGTCAAACAGCCGAGCGGCAAAAACCTCGTCGTCTGTTTTAGACCATAATAGATATATTAAATTGTCGTTTTGTTTGCGAAAGCGAGACGTTTTTACTCTCGCTGCAGATAGCGGGACAGAGCCTGAAAGCCGGACTGTCCCGCCCAAAGCGGGACGTATGGTCACGTTAGCTATGCAACGTAGTAAACATCATCTTTGTCTCACTTCTGGCGGAATCATGTGTTTAAATAGAAACAGTCAATCAGCCATTTCCTAATAAAAATGTATTATCAGCTAATTGAAATTGTTCCACCTTACGATTAGAGCTAAAACCTATGCGTCGTTCGTCGCGAATAGATTTGAAAGGTGAACATTAATTCATACAGCAAAATCGCTGTTACCATAGATACTTTTTTGAAAATGGAAATATTGCTAATATGAGTTTGATATAGTGTTTCACGCATAATCATATCGATAACGGTACCATTCCTTCTCAGCGTATGATGTAATACAGAACGCAGAAAAGAAATTTCAATGTGATATGAATTTTACTTTTTCATGGTCCATTTGAAAATTGGTATGTGTTTCTGATACGAAATTCTTTGCAATGATTGGTGTAAAGCTCTGATTTTGAATCGTTAACTGCAGTCAAGTTACGTTTCCTCTGACTTTGGCTAATTAAGTAAATCTTCTCTTATGTTTCACACATGTCGAACACATTATGTGACTAACTCTTCCAAACAGCTACTGGTAAGATAATCAGAGGAATAAACACTACTACCTTAAGATTTTAGGCTGACATAATCCTCTAGTGGCAGAAAACAAGAAAGGAGCAAAGGAAGATAGTGAAAAATCGGAGCAATCACTACGTACCGTGGAGAAACTGGCCATGATAGAGGGAAGAAAATTAATGTTTCTGGGTTTTACTGTTGGAGAAATGAGTTGTGTGAAATGTATTAAAGCGGTCAGTCTCTTGAGGTTTTAACCACTGAGTCTGATTGGTATCGACAGGTCGATTCCATGGGGAGAATTACAGCTGGTGTCCTGCTTCGTCTGTCGATCTGGCACTTGAAGAAATCTGAGCAAAGAGAAAGTTGTGATAGCACTACGAATCGCGATACAATTGGAACTACTTATACGCGGCTGAATTAATGATATCATTTACACAGTGCTAACTGAAGCAACGAAAATTAAGAATAAACACTCGTATATATTAAAATTCTTAAATATTAAAAATAATACCAACGTACTCGTGCTTGATGCTGTGCCATTCTGGTCGAGGCTGTATTTCACCTTAATCACAACTCCCGCTAATATTGCTGCTAGAAAATAAAAATAAAAAATTACCACAAGTGAGAGCATACAAGTATATCACTGAAACAGAACCAAATTTGTATCTGGTACTTTCACGGTATTCGATTTTGTAAATTAAACGTAGTTGCTTAAAAAAAAAAGATAGTAATGTTTTTATTCAGCATCACCCACGTGATGCGCATGGTACGTTAGCTGTTTGCAATTTCAAGCAGGAATATTTTTGGAGGCTATGGGTATGTGGAAATTTAGCCTGGACCAGAATTATTTGCTAATTATCCGCTAAAACCTCACATTTCACAACGTAAAGAGAGAGGGGAAAAAAAAAATCCTCTGTGAGGAAGACGGTGGAGCTAGTCGTCGAAATACACCAGTGAAGACTTCATTGCAATCGTACACCGAGAGAGGGGCCACCCATAAATTACGTCACACCTTAAAGGGGCGGGAGGGGCCCAACAAAGAGTGACACCGTGTGACAAGGGGTATCACTTTGTGGCACGCGGCGGCTGCGCGGTTTCACGCTAGCTGCACCTATGGTGTCGTCCTCCGTTGACACGTAACGCACATACCTCCTTTGAGGCTTTGACAAAATATTACTTCCGCATGTTTATTTAAACGATCGTGTGGTATCTGTGGTCTATATCTTTCAACATACAAAGCCACTAACCAACACAAACTATAACATGAGATACAACTAGAGGTTTTTCCCATCGCGAAGATTCGTCTTCAAAGAACTACAACTAGACGTGAATGGGAAGATCTTTGTTGATAGACAGTGACGATGCTTTATGGTTGCATGAAGAAGATGATGACACATTGAATGTTCCTAACATCATCCAAATCGAGAACTACGTGATTTCTACACCAGCCATGAATAATATGAAAAAGTAGGTTCAAAATCCACGTACTCAGGATTATTATATTTTGTATCATTCATTTAATTTGTTATGTTTTGTCAATTTTCTAAAATGTTTGATTTGTTGTTGATTTTATGGAAAAATATTTTAATTAGAAATATATAAATAATTTTGGAAGTGTTGTCTCAATTTAATAATTTCTAAATTTAAAATTGTAAAATATGTGACGTCACACCAGGGGAGTGGTCATGCAAATGTGACGACCTGGGACAAGGAAAAGGGGGAGGGGAGGACGAGGAGGGATCCAAAAATCATGAAATTCGTGTAACGTAATTTATGGATGGTTCCAAAGTCTCCGTTCTTAGTTTATTTTATGTAGCTATCTGCAGTAGGTTTGCACACTTGTTAAAGGGAATCAAATTTCCGACAGCATAGATTGTAGAGAACTTTACAGAACACACACTCTCATACTTTTGTCGTCATAAATTACGTCCGTTTTAGCATACGTATCTAGGCAGATGGTATATTACTAATGCACTGACAAGCGACAGAAAATATTATATTGAAGATTATGTTTACTACTACTGTTGGAACGTTAGGAATGGATTCTAAAATTAAGTCTGTAATTCGGTTTTTAAATGCGAGGAACACTGCGAAACACTGAAAGAATTAAGAAGTGACATCCAAAGCAAGATGCGGGTGATTTTATTTTTCATTCTAATGTTCAGCAACACTGAGAAGAAGTCAAGAAGAATCTTATCAAATCATACGGATAGGAACAAATGGATCATTCTCCTCTCCAATCGTGATCCGGTTCTTTCTTTATGCTTGGAAGTTTCCGAAGGCCAGGGTTGTTACGACAGTTATAAACTGCCAATGGCTCATAGCACAGGCGGCTCATTTCTACGACCGTGGTATTCAAATGTTGGAGCCTCGCTTCGATTTTCGCGAAAACGAAGGTGGATAGGCTTGAGAAATAGTATAAGGTTTGTTTCGAAGTGATTACGTCTTCCAAGTTAATTACTGGGTATCATCCCAGAATTACAAGAAAACTGAGCGATAGAAAGCCATGCAGAACCTCGAAGTGGACCCAGGCTTCGATGAGCGTCGAATCAGTGGATGCAGTCTGGCCCCAGAGAGCAGTTCTCTTTCGTCTGTCGCGTGAGGTGAAGCAAAATAATATCATTTGTATGAAATACCCTATAGCGGACAATTTCAAGATCACTGAAAGTAAATTTTGGAAAATTGTGTCACTTTGAAAGTGAAAATGCCAAAGTATATGGTGAGAAAGTGGAAACATTACCAGCGAAATGCAGGGAGAATTGAAACAAACCCTCTTGGAAATGCGGAGAACTGACGGCTGTTACTATTGAGGAAGAAAGCAGGTACCCAGCGGTGCGGGGGAGGGATTTACGACAGCGGAAATGCGTGTGAACATGGTCCCGTTGTGTGACAAAGTATCGAGCCTGGTGAAAGCGCCGCATGGCTCACCTCAGGGCTCACCTCAGGGGTGTGATCACAATCATGGTACCTCCCCATGCAGTGTGGTGGCGTTTTAACGCACGCAAGCATAATACCATTTGTTCGTTTGTATACTTTTATTTCAATACTTTCCTCGTAGATGTTTCTGATTGCCACAACAAGGTCTACGATACTACTTACAAGTGATTAGTGACATTAATAGAACTAACAAAGGCAGCGGTCCGATCCTTTGTTGGTAGCGGCACGGTACACGTTAAATGGGCCGTTATCCTGCTCTCGCCTCTGCTCTAGTCACCACTAATTGACGCTAAGTGACCTTTCCTGCGGCTGAACGCGTAGGACGCGAGAGGGCGGCATCACAGCGCTCCGCTGTGTATTCAGATCAACAAACAGCACAATGTTTCTGCTTACAGTCATATAAAAAAAGAGTTCACGCTAATTGTATACCTGACATGACTTCACATCAATAATTTCACTCTGAATACGTCAAAACTGGCTTATTTTTAATATATCACTGAGCAAACGTTAAAATGTGGCTCACAGTTACGTTTACATACGTGTCGTGCAAGAGGATCAGAAATAAAACTAGTTAGTATTCCTCAACGTTACAAACGGTAATCTTCACCAGCCAAAGTTTTGGCTTTACGCCACGTCAACGTAGAGATTATTACAGGCGGGAAAAGAACTGTGGGCAAAGAACGACAAGGAATTCGGCCATGGCCTTTTTAATGGAACTATCCCGGCATTCGCCTAGAGCAGTGTTTCTCAAAAAATCTTTTTGAATATGCGATTCCTTTTCAAGTAAAAAAAAATTACCGACCCCCCATGCACGTAAAAAAACTTTGTCGCCTCACAAGATCCGTAATAAAACTATGGCAGTGATTTTTTTAAAAAAAGAAAAAAAAAGACAACGACGTTTGTAATTTTATTTCTATTGAGACTATACCTGCTGATCGAGAAATCAAATGCTGTACGAGGTAGTCGAGGACACACTGCGGGCAGTGATATATTGTTTGCGGCGGTGGTTACTGGTGACGCCGGAGGCGAGAAGGTGGATTCAGCGGCCACATAGGAACAGTTGTTTTCGTTCACTGCAATCAGTTGTCCCAGTACGCCAGCGAGTACGGACTAGCTTCGCTGCGAGCGAGGGCAAAAAGTAGTTCTCAAAAGATTTGTGCAAACCTCCACATCTGCTATAAGTAGCAGTGGCGGAAACAAAATAAACCCTATAAAAAAATAGACTTTATGACGAAAATTACCTGTAATATGGTAAACATATGCTCTAATGATTTGGCTATTTGCGTCTCAAAAATACAATTACGATTCGACAATTTATTAAGAAATAAACAGGTATAGCCTTCTCACTGGAAATTTTTATTGTATTTTAAAACCTCTAAAACTCTTCCTTGTGACATTCACCTGGCTTGCGATCGCGAACCCGTGAGCAAGACTTGGGTTGAGAAACACTGGTCTAAAGTGATTTTGGAACATTACGGAAAACCCAAACCTGGATGACCAAATGGGGATTCGAGCCCACTTCCTCCTGAATGCGTGTCCTCTCACCCACCATGCTCGGTATGGTCCAGGTTCAAATACCTGGCCCCGCCTACGATTTAGGGTTTAAGCGGTTTCCAGCAATCATCTAGATAAACACTTGGATGATTCCCAACTTCCGCCTCACAAAAAAAAACAAAAAAACCCACACATATCATACGATACATAAGTTACGTGTTTCGCAGACAGATGTCAACACTTAGTCTCCGCCCCATTACAATAGGAAAACAAATTCGCCATTGAAGCAATTAAAAGCTTCACATCTTTAAGAGATTTCTATGATTATAAAGAAGCAATATCATTAGTGATTAAAATTGGCTGAAAAAAAGTGCTCAAACACTGTTTCTGGTTCAGTAACCATTTTTCTAGCAGCGTTGCTTAATGCGAATGAAATTAGTCCAATCTGTTTTACTTATTGCCACTGAACCTCAAAACTGGTTTAATAAGACTTTTCAAGCTTTATTATTCGCCAGAGCCTACTTCCACGGCTGGAGCGTAGTGAATTATTGAGGTAGATTGGTGTTGATGGGGCTGCAGATGAAGGGCTTCGGCCAAGGTACTGCATACGCTTTATCCCGTTCGGTTGACAAAACATCTGTACTCATGTATTCAAGGGAAAAAGAGGTAGTGGATCCTTAAATGGACGCCACACTTTTTTTTTATTTAATTACGGCTTTACGCCTCGTCGTCGGCTAAGGTCATTAGAGGCGGGATGGGACTGGGGACAAGGAACGGGAAGGAAGTCGGCCATGGCCTTTTGAAAGAAGCATCCAGGAATTCGCCTGGAGATATTTGGGAAAACCAAAATCTGGATATCCGGACAGGGATTCGACCCTCGTCCTCCCGAATGCGAGGCCAGAACGTTAACCATTCACCCATCACGTTCGGTACGCCACACTTAATGGATGTAAGCACTGTAATAAACAGTCAGATTATCGTTATAATTTTATGTTTTCAAAGAAGTTAACGCCATTATGCGACAAAGTTAAACCATGCCAAGGAATAGCATCTATTACCCCTGCAGTGTCGTTAACACAGTTATCTTCGCCACAGAAACCGTCGATATTTTCCTTAGGACAACGATATCACTTTTTGAAGGCATATCGGTAATATGAGGGATGTTAAAATTTAAATTTTTATTTTTTACTGAAAAATTAAAACAAAACAAGTAAATTATTTACCAACATTTTCCGTAAAAGTCTGCTTTTCACTTTAAGCTGTAATTTATCTGAAAAAAAATTGGGGATGTAGAATATGTTGCTAAAAACCATATGCCCCTGTCTCACATATTTATGAGGTATGTTTCATTACAACAATAGCAGGACTTTGTGAACACCATGAATATCAAGGTGTGATTTTAATAAACAGCAATTTTTAATTTTCGAAGCGGACTAAGTCAACGGTTCTTTAAAAGATATTTAAGTGTGGCGCATATCACAAAACTGAAATTGAAAACTATCACGAGAGAACTTTTAACTTCAGAAGATAACAGTGTTTCTAATATATTTCTTTAAGTCGGGAATGAAGAGAATTATACGTAGTTGTACCTCAAAAAAGCCTTTAAGTTGGGGCGGGTTACTGTTGTATGTATAAAATAAAGAATATCGTCCAGAGTTTCTTTTACTGCGTTTTTTGTTTCGGGCTTTATGTCTTTTCAGAGTTTCTATGTTAGACAAATGTGACAATACGTAGACAGCGAAATCACCTGTTGCTGCTACAAGAAGTTGAGTTTAAAACAGCGCTTCAGCGGGAGAACCGAGGCTTGATGTCTACAATACAGCTTCCATTAAGCCCAACTCTTGTCTGTACCAACCTGCTGCATTTCACGGTCAAGTGGCCTCCACAATACCAAACCACTCTCGCCCTTAAGAGGGGGAAAACAACGAGAAGCATTGCAAAGTGCCTGTCAGCGTCATACACGATGGCTTGTTTAGAAGGGTCTGCTGTGGGAGATGTCACTAAACATAGGCGTTATCCAGCTGGTCTTTATGATTTTCCATTTCACTTCGCCTGTTTCGCATTTATACCTCTTTCACAAGGTAAATTTACTCCAAATATTTCGAATATGCGAGGAAGAGTCGACCGTTCCTGTGAGAACTTAAAACGTGTATATCTGTGGCGTTAATGGATGGGATACCATCAACGGTACTTTGATCACCTAAGTGACAGAGTCAGAACTGCCATCTAACCGAGTAAAGAGGACAAAGTTTTACGGGATCTAAATTCACACAAATCGAACTTTATACACAAAAAAAAACACATTAGAGGTATATTAGTATACTAGCGGCGCTCAGTTGCATACATCAGCACTGGATTACCCCACCGATCACCGTGCTACTTGCAGGGAGATATTTTAATGTTTTGATGATGACTTAAGTTATTGAACCGACAGGAAATAATTTTAATCGGTACAGACACTGACCTTTCTGGGCAATATAATGTAAACTACAGATATTTTGCATCAGTTACAAGTATACACACGATGAAAAAAACTGAAAACTGTACTGTTACGAAGTTCTTCGATTTGAAAAGTAAGAGCACCCGACGTTTTTAATGTTTATTACGGCATAGCGATATCATCTTGAACCTCTTAAATACTTTTATGTCCCTTAAAACTGAGCAGAAATTCTTCAAAATTTGCAGAACTAACTCTTAGGGTTAAACACAGATCAATATTGTATTTCATGTAGATTAAATCAAGTGATCATGAGCGTTAACCATTAAACCTCCTTTTTGTCTCTTAAAACTTTTAGACTGCGCAATGTATTGTTGATTTAAATCGACCTTTAAGATCTCCAACAAAGATCAAAGTCAAGAAACAGAGCAAATCAAGTCATGCGGTTATGATCTGTGAGCTGAAAAACACAAAATACATCCGTTACGGTACATATGTTTATCAAACGTGTACACGTTGCATATCATATCTATGTTGTCTCACTTGTAAGGACATACATAAAATGTTGATTTTGGTCATTGATATACTGTAATTTCGAGAGTGCCACTGCCGTAAATCTTGTCCAGTTTTCTCTGATGTACCATTCTTGTTAAGCGGCACTCGCGAGGAAGACTCTATGCTCAACTCCCGCATTGCCGAATCTTCTTTTGTCCACCGAGGCTGGGGAAGCTCCAGCGATCACAGCTCGTCCATGTAGAGGACTGGTCACAGGAATAACGGAGCGACATAGAGTGAGAGTAGACGGTACTTTGCACGACACTAGCAGTCAACAGTCACGAATCGACGCATACAGTCCGCTTCTTGCGATTAAACACACCAAATACGGATTTGAAATGTCCTCTCGTTTGTTTTGTTCTGTCAACAGTTAACATTAGGGACACCTATTGCGGACACGTTTTAGTGCAGAATATTGGACACTAACTCAGTCAGCTTCCGGGGCTAGTGTTATGAAAGATTCAGGTTCGATCCCCGGTCCTGTGATCCAGATCCCAAATTCACTCTAGGTGAACGTCAGTAAGGTTCCTTCAAAAAGCTATGGTCAAAATCTTTCCTGTTCCCTGCCCCAATCCACTCCCGGCAGCAATTAAGTCGACTAGCAAGAAATCCCTAACAGAAATTTGAGAAGTGAGTCTTTCCTGGCGTACAGATGACAAAAACTCTTCTTGGGTGTTCTGCCGAATCAGTTCTTCTGTGTGTGCCTCTATTGTCTTCATCAGGCGAAAAGGTCGAAGTTGACACTGCGATATGAAGTCACCGACTGTGCATGCCAGCAAGCGCACGAAATTTTTGCTAATTCCTATAATGGGATTAGCTGTATATGGGGGGGGGGGGGGTGCCTGTCACTCTTGCTGTGACATCTGCCCCTTTTTCTTACATAGCTAATTAGAGTTATCGGTTTATCATTACACTAGCCTTGTACCCGCGACTTCGTACGCGTGGATTAAGAATTTTTTTGTCAGAATTAAATATAGAAAGTTGTAGGTAACGAAGGATTGGTCCCAAACAATATCGAGTCGGCATAATATGACAGGAAAGCTATCACTATATCATTCTACCGTCGAACCTGCCTCTTGAAGAGAATCAATTTCCAACATATTTCTGTCACTAATCGATAAGATCTCAAAATTTCGTGACTACAACTGTTAATCATACTGGAAAAAATATCCTGTGCCCTTCATACAGCTTTCCTTACAAAATTCCATCACAACGATATAGCCATTTAGTCGTCAAAACGTAACAAAAAGACAGAGACTTACTTCCGTATTTATATTAGTATTACTGTGGTTCTCACTCACACACTGACTGCGAACAACTCCTGAGGGATCATTATAACGTAAAAAAGTGTACACCTACAAAATTGCAAGACTACCTACGATTTGCCTCGCATTGCACCCCTAACTTTCTAATATCTACAGTTTAACATTCAATCCGAATAACCTACGGCCCAGGGCTGACTCTTACAATGAAAAACAATTTTTAAAAATCTTAGCCTCCACGGAGATTTGAACCGGAGACCACGACGTTCGTAAGCAAGCTCTTCAGCCACCGAGCTGCCAGTTCACTACACGGAAACACGGTCTGGAGACGTCCACATCCAACGTGTCTGTCTATCGCCGTTTTTCGAAGTTATGAGACAACATGTGTTATTTATACAGATAATTTTTCAACCAAATGTAGACAGTATTTTTCTCCTTGTTTCAAAGTATAAGTGTACAAAGTTTTATCGAGATCGGATGAAAACTGTGGATTTGTATGAAGAACAAACAAACCAACAAACAAACAAACATACATTCATCTTTATATATAAAGATTTATGCATAGTTAATAACATTTATATTCTTACATTACAATATGTCTCTTTTTAATTAACTTTACATGCTTCACGATTTCGGCTCATATAAATACAGTAATACCCCTCGGCGCGGAAAGGGAGAGCAGCGCGGTAGCGGAACATAGTATGGAACAAGGACATGTATTCGATTTCGAATCAACTAACAAGCGAGAGGCTGCTGGGACAGTGTCATTACAGAAGCGTTTGAAATTCGCCTCGCGTCTGATCTGGTTAACCGGGATTGTGGTTTCCAATTAAGTAATGCGTGGATACCTGTTATTGAGGCTGCCCGTCAGCAACGCTCTGTGTTTTGTGCTCCGCGGGCGTCTAATGAAGTCTGAGATACTGCTAGGCAACGTAACAACGTCTGTCGTTGCCAGGCCAGTGTTTAAACAACGTGCTTTAGGCAAACTTAAAGTCTTACCACTATACCTGCAAATGGAGACGGAGTTTTATGTCACCGAAATATTGTGTATAAATAAAAGTATTACTCATTAATAAACAACGCCGAGAAAAACTGCGTTCATTTACAACAGAGGCTGTTGTCGAATCGGAGAACTGATCCTAACACAAATGTTTTAGTGTTGGATACTTAGTTCTATAACTGTTTAGCTAGACAAACTGTTTGGAGAGGAAGTCGTCAGATATACACTACTGTTTGTGAAAATTCTAACAACAAAAAAGGAGACATTGTGATTACAACGAATAAGTAAGGGTATCTGATAATACACAAACGATTAGAATAGCAGAACTGTAAGCGCGTTCACAATGCATCTATAGTGGTTGCAGAATCACCCGAATGAACAAACTGCCAACCCACTGTATACCAGACAGTGTCGATGGGCGAAATATCAGGCGAATGTGCAGGATATGGAAGCAGAGGTACCAGTCGTTTTTCGAAGAAGGCTTTCACATTCCTCGCCACACGTTTCCGTGCGTTGTCCTGCTGAAATGTGCAGAAGGGGCAGTGCAATGTCACGGTACTTCAAACCCGTTTCCCGGAGACCAATCATTCTGCCACGTTCGAGCTCTCTCACATCCTGATGTTGCGCCCTTTGAGGTCGTTGAGGCATATTAGACTTCTTGCACATTTCCACTTCGTTTGATGGCTCTGCATCGACTGAACGCGGCGTATGACGAATTTGTCCTATCGCACAAAAAAAGGGCGCTGCTGGGCTTACCTGCACGCCACCTCTCAGCGTTGTAAATCTGTTATTATGGTTCCACTGTTCTACTCATACTCCAATTTTAGAGTAATTCAGACGATTCCTCCTGATGGCTGCAATTTTACCCCAAAAAAAGTGTATTTGCTGCTTTACTTGCAGTTGAAATCACAAGGAACTACATTTATTTCTGCCTTAATTAGTAAGAAAGGATTTCGCAAATAACATGACTGAAATTTTCTTTTAACTTTCATTCATACTTTAATAAATCTCGAAGCAACAGACTTACCGTGGTCTTGGGACCGCGAAGCTGGGAAAATGTATGTTGTGTTTGATTGTTGTAGCGAAGTGACTTGCAGTGAATGTCCTGTTTGTCCGACTTTGACACCTCGGAAGGGCTCTAAATGACAAGTTTTTCACTCCGCTGAGAGGTACAGGCCGTTCACCTCAGAGACAGTCCGCTACCTCACGTCGGAGGCAACTATGCTGATCGCACGTACGTACATCTCAAAGCGTAGAGATTTGCTTGGGCGGGAACACCTCAGAAATGCGGAAATACAGTGGGATTACTGCGTAGAGGCTATTACAGATGCAGCAAAAATTGTCACATCTATAAATACAGAAACTCTCCAAGTTTTAGTTTGTAATAGATGTCTTGGCGTGTCGCCTGATTTAGCCACTAGAGCTCAGTCAAAACAACATGGCGTTCTGTGGTGTACCAAAATCGTTCTGCGTGTTTGTATTCTCTAAATGTTGTGTATGACAGAACCACCTACAGACAAAGCAATACATGCGTGGTATATCATGTTTAAGGAAACTGGCTGCCTGTGCAGTACGAAAGCAGCGCATGAGTACGACGCACAAGCACAGCGAAGCTATGCATCCTTCTCGCCAGCAGGGTACTCTGGTGGAGGTGGCATTTTTGTTTACGTGGGCTGAAACGGATCCTCTGGTTACCGGGATATCCTTGAAGGCCAAGAGCTCCCGTTTATTCGTCTGAGCTCCAGGCCAGCTTTTCTTGGGCTTTACAATCGTCGACGTCAAGTTCATAAGAGCCGTGAGAGGATGGGAAGCGGGGGGGGGGGGGGACAATGAATGGGAAGGACTTCGTCCATGGCAATTTCAAGGAAACCATTCGGTGTTCGTCTGGAACGATTTCGGGAAACCACAGAAAACCGAAATCTGGATAGCGAGAGTGGAATTTGAGCCAATTTCTCCCCAATACTGGCTCCGTATATTACCGTTCACCACTCAGCGTCGATATCAGAATTCGGCTAGATCATTCTGCCGGCTAAAACCAGTAAAATATTTACTGACAGGCTTGTGGTGGGTGGCAAGGGGATATTTAACCGGTTAGTCGTATCTCACAGAGTTCCGAATCGCAGCACTTTATGTCCTAAAGGTAATTAAGGAAGAAGTTGTAGCCATAACGTGCTGCATGTTACACACATAAACAAAATTTTGATGAACACACGCCATAAACATTGTGTGCGTCTCCATTAACTACAACGCGCGGCGGCAATTAACCGTCATTAGCAGGCCAAAGAGCGCACGCCGCTCTTAGCACTGAGCCTTAACTGCGGCGTGCAGCAATCATGATAAAAGCTGTGCAGAGAACTTAGTTACTTTTCTGTAAATAGACAAAGTTTAATTACCAAAAAGGCATAGTATCGATAAAACGTATCTTATACAAAAGGGACCATCTTCATCCACCAACATAAAAACATCCATCATTTATAAAGGCAGTTCCTCCTCACTAGTAGAACGACAACTCAGCTGCTTAACATTCCAACATTATAAAGTTTAGCTACAATACTACAACTTTTGCAAGTCTATCGAGTAAATGACCATGATAATTAATGCCAACTTCAAGCTGTGTGATGGTTTTCACTATAGTTTTATTTATTTACTTATCTTATGGGCGTAGCACATGATCAGTAATACATTACATACAATTATATCATTAAGTTCAGTATGGTGTTTCTAAATTAAATACGACTTTATTTGTTCCGTTTCATGTAATCCATGTTCATCTTCGGCAATACATTATATTAGGTATAATTATCAAATTTCTTGCGGATGTAAGAAAGCGATTTGAATGAAAACCTTTCATTTAATTTTTAAATGAAAGTTCGCACCAGTACCCTGCAAGCTAGTAACTGTGTTACAAACAGTGAGCAAATTGCTCTGTAGGTAACAGCATAGTGCGCCAGAGCTTGTTACTTTTTTTTTCAACATTTTGTAGGCCTATATACAAAATACATAAATCAGGAACTCCTTTGTACGCTGCAAGACGCCTCAATCTATCAACGTCTGCCTTGTTATTATTCTAATTTCATCTATCAGATTTAAATACAATTATCGGTGCATATAGACAAGAACCGTTAAATGGCAGCAGGGTGTCGTGAAAGTCACTGAAATACAATGCAGAGCAATAGAAGTTTCACTTCAGAAAGGAAATGATAAGCACCCCGTTGTGGGGAGGCATAACAGCCAACTGTTTTCTGCTGTGCATGGGTCTCGACGCTGCACTGTGCCAACGCTTGCCGCAGTCATTATCAGCAGCTGCTGCGTAAGAAGCTGTAAACACGGCGTGCAGTACACAAATTCCACTCCGGTTACGTCGCACGCTACACGCACTTGGCAAATCCCTGCTGCAACAGAAAATACGACACTAAACTGATTCGGGGTGGACAGCTTATTACGGAACAAAGATACACGTGGCTACTACTCATGTCAAATGAGAACACCTTCCTTTGTTTACAATTTTAAGACCTTTCGCCAAATTCAGAAAAAAATTGGCATCGATAAAAAGTTCTCACGCTTCCAGACTCGAGAAATTGTCACACTACTGTAATGTTTCGAGGGTCCTCAACTCCGTCCATATTCTTAACCTATTGAAATAACTAGCTTCGAGCCCGTCAAAAATGACGGTTTGAACGCAATATTCTGGCAGTTCAATTTTTTGCAATTGGCTAATTATATGGAATTGTTATCACACAATACTTATGGCCTTGATTTTGTAATGTTCTATATATTTCATTTGCAGTTCACATAGCGATACAGTAGTAACTTCTACTGAATTAATGACGATGGAAGTATAGAACCAATAAAATTAAAAACAAATAAGGAATTCCACAAAAACTTTTGCAATCAGTGTAATATCAGTTTTATTCCTGGTCCAGGCACAATTCAGCACGATAAATATGAAACTTCTTCCAACCCCCCCCCCCCCCCCCGCATTAAATAATGTCGCTTATAAAAGCAGTTTAAATGGTTTGTAAAACTCATTTCAGAGCGAATTATGTTGTAACAAAATGTGTCAATTGCGATTCTGGTCAACTTAGCCACAACTTCCATTGACATTGCATTCGAAAATCATAGCTTCTATTACCCTCATATGAATAACGACAGGCAGCGCCAATGGTGGTAGTCTGAATTTATTCTGTAAAAGCTTTCATGAAAAAGCGAATATCGACCATTTTTAATGAAATCTTCGTAATTTGAGTACCATTCTATGGTTAGAATATCGGAGTATTTGACTATGATTTATTTAAGTAAATACATTTTACTTTAATGACGGAAAGTATAGTATCAAAAACGGATAACGGTCATTTATCCCGGTGATACATTTCGCGATTCGTAAATTTGGTGTAAACTTTCTCCGAGTTTTTAATTAACTTCATTGTTCACATCATCTGCCAAAAACATTCTTAGGTTATGTTTCAACCTCGTTCTTAAAACTGGTATAGATAAAATAACGTAAACATGGAATACTCTTCTCCTTGCATGAATTTTTGCATCTAGTTGTCGCAAATAAACAAAAAGCAACATGTAAATTTAAACGAACGTACCAATTGTAACTTTGTAACGTATGATTGCCTCGCATTCGTTTTCTATCTCTGCTCGTCGCCATTTGGCTGCAAGAATATCGCTGTTGAATTGAGAATTATAAATTGAAATCATTTTTAATTATATCTTTCGTGATATGAGTACCTTATTCTGGTTAGATTATCAGAGTATTTGGTTAGGATTTTATTTAAATAAATGCATTTTTTATAATTTCGAAAAACGGATAACTGTTATTTATTTGACTAATACATTTCGCATTACGTTTCTCCGAGTTTTTAATAAACATCATTGCTTCTTACCATCTGCCAAAAAAATTCTTAGGTTATGGTCCTTATAACTGATTCAGATAAAATAGCGTAAATACTGAATCCCCTTCTCCATTTCTGTGTCTAACTGAAACAGATAAAATAGCGTAAATATTGAATCTCCTCCTTACATGAATTTCTGCGTCTAGCTGTAAATGAACGAAAAGCAAGATGATGGAAGGAATGCAATATGGTGGCTGTTGATTGGCGAGTGACGGCTGTCACGTGACCGCTCTATAGCCAATACGTGTAGCAGCTATAGATGACGCACGCAGACGCCACGTTAGCGTTTTATATAATAGGATGAACCAACACAGTTGCTTGAAAATGATGACTCGTATACGTCCCAGGATTGCGATATTTTTTACGCGGCTTGAGAACTTTTTAAAAGCACTGTGATTCCTTTCGATCTTAATTTTTGTAAATTCGTAAAATAGTAACAAGCCAATTAATTAATTTTTTACAGAATGATTTTAACGTTAATTATAGCTCTACGATTCGTCGAAGAATAATGCATGTTCAACTAACAATTTGAGATTCTGAACGTTTATATTGAGCTCACGATTTGCGCAAGAATACCAAGATGTGAAATTGCAAAGTTGTCTAGTCTGGAAACCGTGCGACAGAAGTGGGTACTTGGTGCGGTGAGAAAGGACACGGGTCAGGCTATCCATCACTCCCAGTTGAGACCATTGTCTGGCTGAAGCATCAAGTGGCTGAGCAGGCAGTGGTGTGACCTAGGATACGGCAATAAATCCACCCCTATTATATCCTGCTCCGCACCTTCTTTGTAGAACATTATGGTACGAAGGTGTAGTTTTCAGTTGCCAAAAACTAGTTTTCTATTTCGTTTGGCCATCAAAAATGTAAAACCACCAAGTAGGTTTCAATACATAAACCACACCTGAAACGTTCGTAATTATTTCTAGTATTTATTTTGATTACTAATCGGGAGCTTTAATTGCGGGAAGAATGTTCAAATTTTGTGGAAACTAGCACAAAACAAGTAATTCAGACATTATTATTTTTAGATATACACTGCTTTCAAAAAAGTGAAGTCCGCAGAATGGGAGGAGGATACGAAATGAAACTTCACTGGTTGTATCCATATTGATGTTAAGCTTAGTAATAATGCGTAGTTACTAAGATCGCCTTTCAATAACTGTTAATTTTCGGAACAAAGCTGTTGCGCGATAGGCTGGAATTCCCATTGCGGTTTTTTTTTTATTTTTTTTAATTTTTTTTAATTAAATTGTAATGGAGTGTATGCTCCGGTGGCAATTTCCATTAACACCCATCTTCCCACTTTTCTGCATCCACCTACATTTACCCTGTACAAATTTTAACTTTAAATTCTTTCAACGTTTTTGGCAAATTATTCATCATTTCTCTTGGTAACTTATTCCAATCCCTGACACCCTTACCTAAAAAAGAGAATCTTCCTACACCCTTGTGCTTGAAATCGAGTGCCAGCTTGTGGTCATGGTCATCTTTTCCCTTCCATGCATTACTTTCAATTCTTACACCAATATCGTTCCATGCCTCATCACCAATATGACCCTCTTCACCCTCCTTCTGTCTTCCAATGATTCCCATTCCAGCTCTTTTATGATATCTGTTACTGATTGCGTTCTGCGATAATTTCCAGAAACAAATCTAGCAGCCCTTCTTTGCACCTTCTCCAACTCCTGTATTTGATACTCAAAATGTGGGTCCCAGACTACACTACCATATCCAAGCAATGGCCTGACCAAAGTTTTGTAACCCAATTCCATTACTTCTCTCGTATATCCCCTCATCATACTCTCCAACAAATGCAGAATTTTGAAACCTTTTTTCCAATGTGATTTGTCCAGTTAAGCTTGTTAACAAATGCAATGCCAAGATATTTACATTTCAAGTCTTCAGTAAGCAATTCTTTCCCTACCTTATAATCATAATAAACCTTCATTTGGCAATAAACGACTTCTCACAAACTTGGGCGAGCGATCACAGGAGTTCACTTGCCAAGATTTACGTAGTACAGTTTGAATCAAGTGTCGTAAGAAATAATATTTACCCTCAGATTTTCACTTTGGTGACGCATCCTCACTTTCAAAGTATTAAGTCTAATTTCGGTTGTTGGAATATACTAGTAGTGTTGTAATATCCTGCAATTAATCGTACGGGAACCCAAGCCTACGGTTTATTACATCAGGCAGGTATTGGAAGTTGGACTGACGTCACTTAGATGTCTTTAGTATTAGCTATATTGGTAAATAAAAAATAAAAAAATAAAACCTCAGTGCACCTGATGTTCAATCACGGATGATTTAGAACTTAGCTTTACAGACCTCACCTGTTGCTGTTCCCGTTTTGCGACTGCGATGAATATAATGTGGCCGACGCAAATCACATTCTTCTAGGTGCGTCCTCCCGAACGCAAGGCCATAGCATTACCGCTCACTCGGTTACAGGGCGCTAATGACCTAGATGTCGACGCGCCATAAAGCACAAATAACAACAATAACAACCGCTCACTCGGATTACAATCCTGGTCCGGCAATCAAGTTTCTGGTTTTCCATAGCTTCCCATAATCACTACGCGTGAAAACTGGGAACATTTCTTCAAAAACCAGAGGCCGAATTCTTTCCCGTTCCTTTATCTCAGCCCTTTCCCACCTCTACTTTACCACGACTTCGACAAAGCGTAATGCATTAAGAATTTGCATCAGAAACTTATGATATTAATGTATACAGAAGTGTAAATCCTTAAAAATACGCGGTTTATGAAATTAAACACTAAATGTTGATTAGTTGTGTCAATATGATCCGTTGACTGTATGGGAAAACCAAGTGCCAATATAAATAAAATAAAAAAAGAATTTCATTTCCAATGCCTGAATTAGTTTTTTCTTACCACGGCCCCTTTCGCCAAAAGAAAAGTTCCTACATCCTCCCCCCCCCCCCCCCCCAAACAGCCCGGCCACAATTTTTCCACATTTCCATTACATACCTGTGATACGCTTTTGCTCCTTTTAAGCCCATTAACTTTATTGAAAAATCCTTCCGCATAACTTCATCTTTCATTTATTCTCGTCCCTACATGCAAGACTTAATGACGAACCTGCATTACTGCGGAGAACAGGTTTACGAATCAGAAGCCGCTGCATTCGCCACCCAGCTACATATGTTGGGAACATCCTTTTCAGTGTGCAGGGAGCTCTGACAGTATTTCTGTACACGTGTATGCGCACGCCTCGGTGAACAGAAACAAACGCACGTTCAGTGCCTGTCCGATATGAACAGCGCCGCCCATAGAGAACGCAACAGAGTGCAGCGGGGCTGCAGGGCTCAAATGGCCGTCGGGGTTGAATGGGGCGCTGGCACAAATACTGCGTGGCTTATACGGCGGGGCATCATGATATGGTACGCACCCGCCAGCCCTGTTGCAAACTACGACGCTTCCGGCCTGAAATGAGATTTCATATGCTCCAGTCTGCACCACGAATACTAGAAGTGCAGAATTCTTTAAGCCCGGATTAATATTTAAATTTCTTTGCGTGTCATATCAGACTCAACAACCACTTGGAATAACCGGACAAGGAGAGTCGAGCTTCGCGCAGTTAGGATCCCACACTCTAATGATGTTATTAGAGACATCGTAAGTGTTAAGTTAGAAGGAACCGAACCCAGTGGGTGATCAGTAATGCTCGGGATTGGCAGTGGCGTAACTAGGACAACAAGGGCCCCAGCGCAAAAAATTTATTTTGGGCCCTTTTTTTTGCTTTGTGTTGCTGGTAGGGGCCCCCTGAGCTGAGGCTTGGGGCCCCTGAGTTGTGCTTGGGGGCTCCCAGAGCAGTGGTTGGGGCCCCCTGAGCATTGAGGGCCTCTTAGTGAGGGGGCTCCCTGTGTCTCAGGGGCCCCCTTAGACGACGGTGGAGAATCCTCGTCTGGCAATCCAGATTTCGGTTCGGTCCAGATGTAACTCCAGCCGAATGCACGGATGGTTCCTCCAAAAGGCCATGGTAGAGTTCCTTCACGTTCCTCGCACCCAGTCGTTTCCTGGTTCTAATGACTTTGACGTCGATGAGGCGTAAAGTCATAAGAAAAAAAATTACACCGTAAAATGTAAAATTAGAAAGTAGTCGCTTGTTACAAAAATCAGTGCTTGACACGTTATCTTAGGCCGCGGCCATCGCTCCCCAGCTTCCAACGCCACGTTGCCGCTCAAACCACTAGTTCAATCCTTACCAATAATAAATTTATTATAGGTATGTTAATATGCGGTGAACTCTCAATTACTACATTTTTCAGTAAAATAGTATCAATATGTAGCCAAGTAAGTTGAAAATAAAACTTTTGCTCGTTAAAATACCAAAGTAGATGTAAGAATGTTTTAGCGTGTATCGATTATATAAAGGATGTGATCAATAATAGGTAAAAATTTCAAGTTTTTGAGTCAGAACCGGTAACAAGGACTTTCGCAGCCGCTCACGTCTTTACTTTTAAAGTGAACAAAATATCTTAGCTCTTAAGCAACTCTAACATCTACGAATTTTTTTTTTTTTCGACTGCCTTTATTTCTATGAAAACGTCCGAGATCCGACTGCATGATTTCAACGTCCATCCGTTTTTTAACTGAAATGCAATTTTTATATATAATTATTAATAGCAAAATATGGTTCTGACGAATTGCTTATAAAGATGTATCTGCAAGTACTTTTAATTAAAATATTAAAAATAATTTTTCAAAAAAAATTGGTTCCCTTGTTTTTTAAAATAAATTTAATTAATTTCGAAGAGAGACATGTAAAGATCTTACAAAAAATTGTTGTCTATGTAAAAGTGGCAGCAAGAAGGGTATGCCAGCTGTTAAATTTAGCGTAGCACATCGTCTCTCTCGCTCTTACATGTGTTTAACAGCTGGCAACCCCTACTTGTGGTCATGTTTATATAGGCAACACAAACTTTTTAAGTTCTTTACATATAGCTATTTGAAAACCATTATAATTAAAAAAAAAAAAAAAAAACAAGTGAAAGAATTTTTGAAACAATTTTTTTTTTTGAAATTTTAATTAAAATTATTTGTGGCCATATTTTGATACGTAATCCGCAGAATCGTGTCCTGTTGCTAATAATTGGATATAAAAATTTCATTTCAGTTAAAAAAAAAAGATGGACGTAGAAATCATGCTGCCGAATCTTAACTGCATTTATGTAAGTATGAATTATTCTTCATTTTAACCATTACAAAAAAAAAAAAATTTGTTTTGTTTCACGCTTAGAAATATGGATGAATTTCAAAGACAACGACTATGGTGCGGAAACAATTACGAAAGCAGTGCATACAGTGTACAATTCGGATTAAGTTTGCAATCTTCCGAGTATATCTTGTATAGATATTAGCGTTTTGAAGGAGATCGAGAAAAAAACTACAGATATCAAAGAAAGAGACACTGATGTTCATGTTTGTTATGACCAACCCAAACGGAGAAATGATAAATCTAATAATATTTTTAGTGAACTGCTGCTCAGCGTTAATATGACAGATATACGCACTTTTTTTTTTGCGGCTTGCTCAAACCGTCATCTAATTAACATCCTCCTCAAACTCCACATGCACCACAGACGATAGGAGCAACAGGAATAAATCCAAACATAAGTGATAAGACCCAGGTGGTGGCTTCGTCTCCCACGTGAGCTACACGTGCACGGTGCTGAGACCCCTTGGATCGGCAGGCGCTCCATGAGACGGCAGCAAAAACAAGTCACATGCTGAGTGAGCCTAACTGTCCCCGGGATATATATAGTAAACACACCGACTCCGCGGTCGTGGGATAGTCCTTATTCGTCGGTACACAATCAGCAGGTAGTTGTTCAGAGAGATCCTCCGAAGAAGAATCAACAGTTAATACTAAAAGTGGCACCCAGAAAGAGCCCTTGCACTGGAGTTCAGTATTTTCTGCCTTCCAGAAATCGGTGACATCGGTCAGGGTAGATTTACAAATCCGTAACTTGGGTAACTTAATGTCGACGAGGGGAGAAACCGTAAAACTACCTCTTCGGACATGTGGTCCGCCGGAAAAAACATTGTATGTTTACCTGTTTGTCTTCATGGTTTTGTTAGTAAGTGTGTTGAATTTCGCGTAACATTTTTACGTTCGATAAGATAACTACTAAAAACATATCAATGAGGATATGCCCTTACGGCACTCAAAAACATCACATACTGCTTGCGTGGATGACTATGTGAATACTGTTACTGACTAAATTAGAAAATTCTATCCATATAATGAGCGTTATGAAAGTTTTAATAAAACAGACAAATCAATAAATAACAATTGATAGCAGGAAAATTTAGTGATAAAACAGAACAAAATGTATTAAAATAGCTTATTATAGTGATTGGCATAGCGAAAATCAGATACAAAAAGTAACTAGGAAGTGGTAAAAGGAAAACTTAATGTTGGAACCGTTGTTAATATCTAAACAGTTTTCTATTCGTAATACTGCGCATTTTAGTAAATTACAACTTACTCGATTATTGTTTTAGAAATTACCGCATTCAATAGACGTCTGTTGACAACTTCATTGTGAAATTTGCTCTACTCGTCTCATACTATTTAAGCTGAACGTAACTACAATGGATAAGAAATTGTATCATAATTATGGTCAAGTGTTTGAGCACCATATGTTAGAAGAATGGTATAGAATTCAACGGGAGAATAGAATCATAGCTTAACAGAAAGGTTTATCAGAACGTAAAATTAGGGAACTCACAGCAAATTTAAACATCTCACAAACTTTTACAAAGGCGGGGAGCTATGGACTGAGTCAAATGCGGAAGTGTGTGCTTGTAAACAAATGCGTTGCAACAGCAGAACGCAAACCACGATTACGGCTCTGGAACAACTAACACTCTTTGCCGGAGAAGCAACACAATCTCTGACGGAAAATCAAAACAGTCCGTCCAGTGTACCGGAAAACGACGAAGGGGCAGGTACATTTACCTGAGGAAGGCTCCAGGTTGGGACGAAACGTTGGCAGCACCAATTAAAGTGACGCATCGCTAAAGCCGCAAAGTAAGTGCAATTTTAAATGACGCTTGCGAAACACATGAAGTTTTTGTTAAACACTGCTAACTGTCTCAATCAACATGGCAGCAACTATTAAAAAGCGTACTAGAGCCGGCTGCACATGGGCGATTGCGTTTCTAGGGCCAGCTGACGCAATCAGCGTGTTGTCCTACCGCGACGTAGTAATCTGTCACCGCAGCGAGTTCACACATCCGTCCAGGCGCCATCATAGAAGTTATCACTTCAGAAACATTGATACAGGTTTAGAATAAGATGGGGGGGGAGGGAAGACAAAGATGGCAGAAAAAAGAAATCTAATTCAGTACTGATCGCTTCAAGAATCCGATACCGTTGGCAGTTTTAATACCGTACTGTAACTGGTAGAATTGATTCAATACTCAATTCTATCTGTCATAGAATTTTATATCAACAGGTATATTAACATCCGCGTTCTGCAATTCACAAAGCTATTTATAACAAAGAGACTATGTGCGAAAACTATTATCTTGTTTGTGCGTTCCAAATTCTAATGGCATAAGGGAATAAAGAATACACACAGAAATTAATACCATATCTTATTTCCCTGATTTTTTCTGGCTTCTTTTAAGCTTGAAAACTGAAGGTACCTGGTCTTTAATTGACAGCAATTTCTTTTTCTTCCAACACGTTGTGGTTGGTTATTGACTTGCAATTGCGTACCCAAAAATTGATTTACGTACGACCTTCTATCTTCTTCCTCTGTAAATTTTGAGGGGAAGTAACATGGACACGATCTATTATCGCTGCACCAAATATCTTTACGAACTAGCACTCATAATGTATAGAAAAACGTACCCTACAAAATTTTTCAGGCAATGGCGAACCCCCTTGAGAGAAAACTGCAGCTTTTTTTTTTCAAGCTCCACTACTAGTCACAATGAGCAATATTCAGCATTGTGTGTGTTATACGCATGAGATAGTCAGTCCGTCATTACGTAAATCTTGTCGCGAACTCCCTACGATAAACTGGCTAACCCCTAGGGGTTCGCGTACCCCACTTTCACTTTGAGAAACACTGCTCTATACTATTCTTCCTGTCCAGTTGGGTTATTGTTCAGAATACACTTTAAAATTAAGGCTTTGATCGTGCCTACTCTTCCCACGTTCTCACTAGTTTTTTATTCCTATCGTCTGGCCAACTCTAGCAACAACCATGCGGGAACATCGGGCAGCGAGAATAAAATTTTGAAACGTACACGCTAAGTACAAATGTTGAAGAACTTTGGCTTAATTTAAAAGAACAAATATGGACCAGTTTAAATCAGTTTGTTCCTAAGAAGTGTATTAAGGTCAGTAAGAACTTCCCTTGGTTCAATAAGGAAGTGAAAACGTTTGCTCAGGAGGCAAAGGCGTTTACATGCCACGGTGAAGAAATCGGGGGGACTCATCTAATCGTGCTAAATTAGTCCAGTTGCGAGCGGAAGTGCGTAAGGCAGTGCGCGATGCGTTTAAAGAATTGCAAGCCAGGAATTTATCCGAAGATCTAATTACTAATCCAAAAAAGTTCTGGTCGTATATCAAAGTAATAAGAGGCTCTCGTAAGGTAATGCAGTCGCTAATTAAGGAAAATGGTGAATTAACAGAAACAAGGGTAGAGAAAGCAGAAATTTTGAATAATATATTTAAAAAAGCTTTCACGATAGAAAACTCGGAGGAGATTCCGATATTTAACAATCTTACAGATAAAATTATGAATGATCTCGTTCTTGATGTCGAGGGAATAACTAAACTGCTTATGGATGTAAAAACCAATAAGGCTCCAGGACAAGACGGTATCCCTACAAGATTCGACTCCAGGTACGCAAAGGAAATTGCATCGTATTTGATGAAATTATATACAACCTCCTTGGATCAAGGTAAAATACCAGCCGAATGGAAGACCGCTATCATAAGTCCAGTGTTTAAAAATGGGAATGTTAATGATGCTCAGAATTATAGGCCGATCTCGTTAACTTCCATATTTTGCAGGATTTTAGAACATATCATCTATTCAAATGTCATGCGGTTCTTGGATGAAGGTGAGCTTTTAAAACCAAATCAACATGGATTCAGAAAAGGCCGATGCTGCGAAACACAACTTGCACTTCTAATTCATGACTTGAGCCGTATTATAGATGAGCAATCCCAGGTTGATTTAGTTCTATTAGATTTTAAAAAAGCTTTCGACACTGTGCCTCACACTGGCTTACTTAGGAAACTTCGTGGTTACGGCATATCTAGACAAATATGCGACTGGTTTGCAGACTTTCTGAAGGGCAGAACACAGTGTGTAGTTCTCGACGGTGAGCGTTCATCACGTACCGAAGTGAGGTCCGGGGTCCCCCAGGGAAGCGTGTTAGGGCCTCTGTTGTTTCTCATATACATTAATGATTTATGCGACATAATAGGGGGTGTGTAAAGATTATTTGCCGATGATGCTATTATTTATCGTGAAATCAAAAGCCAGGACGACTGCGCTTTGTTACAAGACGATATTATGAAAATAATTGCATGGTGTAACGATTGGCAGTTAGAGTTAAACGCTAAAAAGTGCCAAGTCATGCGTGTAAGTAAAAAGGTGACACCAATTAACTATGAATATACAAGTAATGGTACTGTCCTTAGAACGGTAGATTCCGCTAAATTCCTAGGGGTAACAATTCGTAATAATTTGTCGTGGAATGAGCATATCCAGAATGTAATTGGGAAAGCAAATCTTATGCTTCGATTTCTAGGTCGTAATTTAAAACAATGCACTCCGGAAGTTAAATCGATTGTATACAAATCACTAGACGTCCTCACTTAGAATATTGTTGTTCTGTATGGGGTCCCCATCAAAAGGGGTTAATGGAGGCATTAGAGAAGGTCCAAAGAAGAGCCGCCTGATTCGTGACAGGTATATATAGTTCGAGGGAAAGCGTAAGTGCGATGTTGATGGAGTTAGGTTGGGAAGACCTGGAACACCGAAGGCGGTGCTCTCGACGGAAGCTAATTGAAAAATTCACGACTGACGTATTTCGGAATGACATCCAGCAAATATTGCTACCAGCAACATTCATATCTCGGAATGACCGCGAAGGTAAGATAAGAGAAATCAGGGCCAGAACCGATTCGTTTCTGTACTCATTTTTCCACGAGCGATTAGGGAATGGAATAGAAAGGATTTACCGGGCGAGTAAATTTAAAATCAGACAGGAGTAGCCTTCGATAAAGCACTCCGACCATCGTTATCTGGGTTTTCCATGGTTTTCCCGGATCACTCCAGGCGAATGCTGGGATGGTTCCTCACAATAGCCCATGGGCGCCTCCTGCCATATCCCGCATATCCCTTCCAAACCGTCACCCTTTTCGATATGTGCAATGCACCCTCCGCCACACACATTTAGTGAATCGCGCAGTAATAATAATAATAATAACATTGTAAAGCACTGTTACGGGCTCAACATTATCCTCGAACTTGACAGAACTAAAAATAATACAAACTTTTTATATAAACAGAATGGCGGAGGTAACAGCTGGTAAAGTTTGTTTTGTTTACGTATAACATAATGCGATATAGCACTGCTGTGTCACGGGTGGAAACTACTACTTTGCCACCTCTCTCGATTGCAGCTAGTCGTCACTGCCCAGTTCTGTCCTTCACCTCCTCAGTAGGTCAGCTGACCCGACCTCACTCAACACCACTTTATATTTACGGCTCGGTCTCTCGTTCACTCCTCACCTTTCGTGCTCCCCTCGACTTTTTTCACTTACGAATATTTATCTAGAAAACGGAAACAAATTAGAATGTGACCTTCATTTAACATGGACATCCATTCGCGCTCGACAAGAGTAAACATGGAAAAAAGTAAATGAGTGTTTCAGTTAAAAAAAAAAAAAAAAAGTCGGTATAATGGCATATGGCGAAGGCTGTTGCTATTGACGTATTCCGTCTTAGCAACCTCTGTGGTAACTTTGGTGTTGGTTTGACGATGCCTTTCCCCAATGTAAGAGTGTTTGAGTTACAGTATTATGAGGAAGTCTATGACGAGTGTGTGTTTAGTGTATTACATTTGTTGTGGGTGAGACATAAAAAAAAGGCCAGCAAATTTAGCCCTACGTTAACGAAATACGCCAAAGCCCGCCAAGTTCAACGTCAAATCTGACAGACTTCATACGCATTGCGGAAAAGGTTTAGGATTTGACCTAGCTCTTCAGTACACAATCTGGTAATTAGGAAACGTGTGCCACTATCTCTCCTATCACGCTGACCAAATTCTGAAAGGTGAAGTTTTCATCCCCTTGCGGGTCTCGAACCAACTAAACCAACGGCAGGCTTCGGACACCGTCGTGGTGCTGCGACCTGAGGCAACGGGACGGGATGATATAAATTCCCATCTATAAAGCGGTTTATACCTCAGTGTGTAGGCCCGCAGACTACAGATCTGAAAACTGGGGTTCGAATCCTAATATCATTATGTCTCCTGGTGATAAAATTTCGTTTGGTCTTAATTCCCTCACAACAATGTTTCTAGAGACTGTAAAGGTGGGTTCCCACGGCGCGTGGTTTGTTAGGCCGCGCCACATCAGTAGAAGTGTACGGATGATCACACGCCACAGGCTAGCACTCGTCGCCTCACCACCACTTTGGCTAGTGTCGTTTCAGCTAACTGGGCCTTTGATCTTTACAGACTGGGCGACGGATAGAGGCACGCCATACCTGCAAGCACAGGCGATACCCTTCACACTGTAGCACGCAGGATTGTGGCGTACTACAAATATGTAAATATTTGTATTTAATTTTTTTATATTCAGATTAATTGATATTTATGAATATTTAGTAAACTAATTATCTGATCAAAGTAATTGATATCCCAGACTGCCTTAATTTCTGAACAATTTATCTGAATAAAGAGGTTACTGGTTGAAGGAGCAGGAGAGATTTTAATGCTGGAAACGGTATTTCCTATGGAAATTTCCAGAAAACGTGAGCTGACACGAGCTATTGTTCGCACGGCCACAGCGGATGGGAACCGCTAGCCGTCAAGGTCAGTACGTTGAACCCTGAGTAAGGATACCTGAACGGCGGAAGGGGTGAGCGACGCGCGGGAAAGGCAAGGACAAATAAGATAGACTTCGAGCCTCACGTGGTTTTGGGAAGAAGGCAGACAACCAATGCCATATCATATACGGGGTCTGCAAATGTTAATTCTTGGCTTCTTTTTCCATGAAACGAAACTTCGGGAAGGAGTTCCGGAAGAGGGAGAAGAAGCGGCCATACTTGGTCATTCTGTGATCAGCGGTCGTCGAGTCTAGACTTCACGGTGTGGAGTGGTACTGTACTGGCGGGCCCTGGCTTCGATCACAGGCTGGTCGATTTATGCAGCCCATACACGGATGATACAACTTCAGACCAACGCCACACGTCGCTGCTGCTGATGCTGGTGATTTTGGTAATGTGTTCCATCGCCAATCATTGTTTAATGGTTTGGAAAGACTTTGAAGGATCCGTAATCGACCCATGAGACAGGATCTCTGCTCAATTCCATTTAAAAGCTAGCTGGCAAAAACCTCATGAACTTTAAAGCTCCTTGTAAATTCAGTTTGAGCCTTAAAATTGTTCATCCTTTTTAATTCAATACGGCGCCCAAGGGATTTTATCCACCATTAATGTAACATTTAATTGTTGGCTTGTGGCCACGATGTTATCATGTTCTTAATTTTATTAAATGAAATATTTAACATTCAGTTTATGTTTGCTATCTTCAGGCAGATTGTAAAGCCGGATAGTACTTTTGCTTGCAGGTACACATAATGACTAATGTAACGTTAAATGTATCCGGCTATGGACAAGCCATAGGAAAATAATAAATTAAGCATTTTATGTCTTTCATCAACAGCAATTAGGATCCTTGCTACCTAAATATTACTTTCAAAATTAAAACCAATAACCAAGTTTATATTAAAAACCTACAGTAAAGTAATAACCGACCCCCTCCCCAATTACAACACGGCCCGCTCTTAGTAGCTGGAACTGGCCCGGCCGGCAAATGCGCGGGCTGTGGGAAGCTAGCTTAAGACGAAAATGCTGCGAAAATGTGAATCCGAACAACGGACCCGTTTATATTGTAATTGACATATGCAAAACAGTCTTGCCACTGTTGGAAGGCGTGTTAATGGTTGTCTAAATTCTCAGCCCCGATCGCTCATCTAAACATAAATACTGGTCTGAACGGGGTGCTAACAAGAAAATCTGTAATACTTGCAATCCCATCGAACAGAAAGCGTTGCCATCAACACAGTATGAACGTCTGCTCTCTGGTCAGCATAACCTTTAATATTAATATTGTTTAACTCTACACAACTAAATTCGATATTCAGTACCCAAAGGCAACTAATACCTCTTTTCTTAACTCAGGGGTCTCCAAAGTGGTCGATATCGACCCCTTGGGGTCGATTAATACTAAAGAGGATCAATTAAACTGTACAGGAAAAAATAGGAATATTCTACTAAAAGTCAGGTCAATAAATAAAAGTAAACCTAATCCTCTCAATTCTCGTCTGTTTGTGAAGTCATGTGAAGCAAATGATGAAACTTTCAATCAATTACTTTTGGTCACTGAGGTAAGGTGGTTGTCACGAGGTGATAGTTGCAGTATTGAGAGTTGAAGACTGCTTTTGGAAGGTTGATCCATCGCTATGTGACAAGTTAAAACAGTACAACAACCATCTGTTCTTTTTGGCAGGTCTTTATTAGAAATTTATTCCATCTATCCATTGTCTTGTTCCTATTTTTTGAGATTATAATAATAGTGTAAAGTATCTCGTTTTTATGTTAATTTTATTGGGTGGATTTTATAAATTATTTCGTTGAATTGTTATGCAGGCCTCCTTATTGCTTAGCATCAGAAATGCCAAATATGATTTAATGTTTTTATTAAATACTTGTGGGGGTCGATAAGAAGGCAAATATCGTATCAAGGGGTCGACGGGGTAAAAAGTTTGGGGACCCCCGTCGTAACTGAATGCTTTCCTGTAAAAATATATATCGAGTTTTCGTGGTTAGGGAGCGTCCATTAACCACGTAGCTCCATTTTGGCCTCCTGTGAACCCCCTCTCCCCCCACGTAGCCCTACGTAGCTTTTGTCTCTACCCCTCCTCCCCCCACCCTCACGTAACACGTAGATTTTTTTCCCCTTTTGATTCCTGACAGACTATAGTAAATTACAGACGGAGATAATTAAATGAGGGAAATAAACATTCACATTCTGATGTGTGTTCTGTACCTCATTTTAACTGTGAAAAATTTTATGAAAAGAAAGTTACGTGGCTTAGCACGGAAACCCCCTCTCCCCCCATGTAGCCCAGCGGAGCCTTTACCTCTGGTGTATTGTTACTGAGCAAACTACAGCAATCATAGCCCTGGCCGCATGAATACGAAGTGCAAAGTACATGTTTAAAAATTGATTTAGCATAGTTTTAAATTAGATCGTTTATGTCTGTTCCGTCTCCAGAATTATTTTAGTTCTCTTTTTGGCATTAGCTCTTCATATATTTTCTGCTTTTCCGATGGTATTCCCTCCACAGATTTGTGGAAAGTTGGTATATATTGGCGAGACAATTCGAAAAGCTAACTTGTCCGACAATGGTATCATCACTTACAATTTTTGCTCTAATGGTATTTGTTTCCTGAAATGTTATAATTTTTGTCAATATTTAAACGATATATTTTTACATACCGAGGCACAGTTTGTGAATACATCTCTGCATGGTATCTTGTAATCCAGCACATATCACAAACTGTATTGTATTCATGAGGATTGCTCTTACATAATACTGATTTGTCAGTGAATATACCCGCTGCTTCGTAACGTCATTAATATACACAATAAAGAACACAGACGGTAATTTACACTCTCATCTAATCCTTTCATGTTGTTTCAAGAGATTTTTCTGTTGTTATAACTCCTATATTTACTTCAATTTTCGTTTCTTTGTATCAGCTTTATATAATACTTATTAACTTTCTTTTGTATTTCACTATCGAGCATAATTTGCTAAGGTTACATTCAGTCTCTAATGCTTGTCCGTAAGCTATAGAACATAATCTAAAAACTTTAAACGAAAAATTGAAGCAGATGCTCATTATTGGAGAAATTACATATGTTTATTCTTAAAATTTCTATGAAGTAATGGCTATAAAAACATTTGAGAAATTTTAGAAACAGTATGAACTTTTAAAACGATATTGCAGAAAGCTCATCGCTGACAACCACGATGTACAGAAAGACTCGATGCCGCATGTGGGATCACTGCGGTAGTAACAGTTCACGTTGGCAGGTGAACCGTCCATGTCACTCGACCCCCTACCCAACCCAAACCCTGTCCCCGCTTATTACACATTCCCGGACCATATTGGCACTACGGCAGACCGCAACAGCCATGCGATCGATCGATAGGCTACTGGACTCCAGTAATCAATATAATGTTCAGAACTATTCTTGATATTTTCTGTCATCAGTATATAAACTGATTTGATGAAGTCCTTCTCCACTTCCTATATCGAGCTAATGTCAACACCTCTATCTGAATATGTCCATTATAAATTGCGTTCTCAATTATCATGTTCTAATCTTCGTTTTCCACTATAACTCCTTTCCTTGACTATTTCATACACTATCAATATAACCAATCTTTCAAAACTTAAATATAATGTGGCCTACTTTTTTTGTCTCTTCTTTCTGTGAGAGACTTCCACAAACTTCCACCCTCGCCCATCACTCCAAAAACACGTCCCTTTAGTACATTATCCATCCACTTAATTTTGAACATCCTTCTACAACACCACATTTCAAATGTTTCATTTTCATTTCTGAAGTTCAAGTTTCACTTTCATAAAGTGCCACGCTCCATGCATACTTCAGAGTCCGAGGTCATTGTTTCTCAACAAGGCTCCTGTCACTTGTGTTTTTCTGTTTTTAACACCGTTTTTGATTTGGCCATCAGGAGCCAATTTATTTCATAAATAACAGCACTTTCCTGTTTCTTCTAGCACATCTGATCTATTTTTGTATTTAATCTTCTGTTGTTGCTGTCATTTCTACACATTTTTTAATTAATTTAATTTAATTGCAATGGAGCACACGCTCCGGTGACAATTTCCCTACACACTCAACTTCCCTCTATCCTACACTCACCTACATTTGCCCTCTACAAATTTTAACTTTAAATTCTTTTAACGTTTTCGGTTGGTTAATCATCATTCCCCTTGGTAACTCATTCCAATTCCTGACACCCTTTGATGACTCTTTTGTCTTACTATGTTTTATATTAAGTGCAATTTCTTCTCCCAGTATTATTAAAGACATATAATGTTAGAAATCAAATAATTCTAGACAATAAGATAAAATGCAATCCAGGCTACTAGATTATTCAAGCAGTAAGCCTGGAGCTACACGTTTGTGGTTAATTTATGTAACGATTCCACTACTGACTGAAATGACATTAGCGCCACCTAATGCGCAACATGCTGATGTTATGAAAGAGTTGAAGTCGTTTGTATATTCGACTATAATCGCAGGATGCCGAGCCCCTAATTTGTGCATGGAACATATGGATCTTTTTTGGTTGGAGTGATTGCGGTTGAGGGAAATTAAGCTAAACAGACATTCTGCGGGATTAGTAATGAGATGAGCATTTACAGAACGTTTTACAGTCCATTATTGTAGCCATATCTCATGTTAATGTAATGTTTTAGGGTAACTAGCCAAGTGACCAAGGTGTTTAAAAAATTCTGGTGATCTTCCCCAGAAGATGGCGACGGAGGATTTAATGGCCGAAATACTAGTGTGTAAAGACTTGTTCTCATCGCCGAGAAAAACTTCGTTCTTAGGCATATCTCATGTGTTTCTACATCCCGCTCTGTTAGTAGGATGTACGCGATTCGCCCGGTTATGAATATGGACATAATTGAGTAGCCACTGAATTGCATTCATCAGACAAAATACTTTCACAGTAACACACAGAAGTTCAAATTTTGTCTTACAGAGACTTAGATCGCCAATGTCCGAATATGAGATGCTGCAAGTCTATTGTCTGGAATGTGTATTGGAGTGAAGCTGCGACAATCAGCTGGCTAACAAATTCTTCTTGGGTCCTGACAAAGGACTAACTGAGACCTTCTTCCATGATTTCAATTAACTGAACGAACTATGAGCTAAATGCAACTATAACCATAGGTGGCTTTATCATTCATTAATTGTTGAGTTTTCTTCAAATATCAATCTAAGGATGGTTTGCAGCAGCTTCCCTTTAGCTATGATTTCAGTTGACTGTAGAAGGAGCATCCCACATCAGACCCCATTTGAATAACACATGTTAAGCGTGGCCTTGCTCGTCGGTATCGGCTCCTTCCCCCACTACAGCCGGGAATCTGTTATGGCACACTTGGATGTCCGATCAAACGGGAAACTATCGTCTGACTGTGATGCCACAGGATCTTTAATTCAGTAACTCTGGGAAAAAACCTCTTCATTTTTCACTCTGTCCTTCCAGCTGATGTTTATCAGATTGCCAGCGCTTTAAGCCGCCTTTTTTCCTCAGCACCAACTGTCCTTATAACTAGGGCCCGGATTTTTAAAAAAAGCATATGCGCATATGCAAATGCATATTTTGAGGGTTAGTGCATATTTTATGGATATGTGCATATTTTAGCTTTTATTTCATCTCATAACTGAATATCCGATACTTCTGAAGAAACTGTAAAGCCTAATGTACCTGTATGTTGGACATCCTTGGCAACCGCAACAAGTAAGTTAAATTCTTGGAGTAAACAGGATTTTTTTGTACTGGCATTCACATGTAGAGAATTTTCTACCTTATCCAAACTCACACAGTGACATGTTTGGAGGTGCTGCAAATGGAAAATTTGTGTGGCGGCGACCTTCTCTACTGCCCTGAGCGGTAACATTCACGGGAAGGGCGGGTGGGGTCGGCAAAATCAAAGAATAGCTCTATTCTCCCTCAGGCGGCAAATTCTTGTTTGAGGAGACGACAGTCACAAGTATTTACCCCCACTTGGAATATTCGTTATCTACCAGTGTGTTTATTCGTGCGACAACTACCGGGAAGGCCAGCGGTTTTCTTTAATCTTTTCGGGAATATTCCCCTAATTGCGGTACGAGCCAGTTTTCCTGAGAACAGATTCCTGGCTTCCAGACCTGAGGGATTCGTACTTTTAAAGGGACGTGTACATTCCTTTCCAAAAACAGTAGCCTCTCAAAGTTTGTGTTGACAGGAGTGTTCGTGTGCTAAGATTAAGTTTCTTTAATCTGACTCCAAAAATGCCTAAAGAAAAATGCACAAGATCAGTTTTAATTAAGCAGTGGATTTCAGGCAACAGTGACTATTCTAGTGACGGTGAAGTTGTGTACTGTCAAGTATGTGAGAAGAATATAAAATGTGAGAAAAAATTTCAACTTGAACAGCATTCTAAAACAGCTGTACATCTCAGGTCAAAAGAAAAGAATAGGAACACGCAACAGCTACTTTTAACTCAGGTATCACGGTCTGTTAATACATTCTCTGCTGACCTGTGTAAGGCTTTTGTATGCAGCAATATCCCGCTGCATAAATTGAATAATCCAGATCTACGAGCATTTCTTCAAAAGTATTGTGTTAATCAAAGGATACCGGATGAATCCACCCTCAGGAAAAATTATTTGCTCTCTCTACACGATTCTGTCCTGGATTCAATTCGGTCTGACATAGGAGGGAACTGTGTCTGGATATCGGTAGATGAAACAACCGATTCATGTGGCCGATACGTAGCGAACTTTATAGTGGGCAAACTATGTCAAGAAGAACCCGGAAAACCACATTTACTTTCAACCAAAGTGTTAGAGAAAACCAACCACAGTACAATTGCAAGATTTATAAACGATTCCCTGCGACTTCTGTGGCCTACTGAATCGGAGAGTGATTGTTACAAGGTGCGTGTTTTAATCACAGACGCAGCTTCATATATGTTAAAAGCTGGTCAGTCGCTTCGAGTGTTTTTCCCCAATCTGATCCATGTTACATGTTTGGCGCATGGATTACATCGCATTGCAGAAGAGATACGTTCTCTATTTCCTTCAGTTAACAAAGTAATTTCAAGTGGAAAAAAAGTGTTCCTAAAAGCACCAGCGCGTGTACAGTTTTATAAGGATCGTCTGCCTGAGGTTCCTCTTCCACCGGAACCTGTTCTCACTAGATGGGGAACTTGGTTGTCTGCAGTGCTGTTCTACCAGGAGAACTTTCATCAAGTGAAAGATGTGGTTACAAGTATTGGTCATGACGATCGTGCTGCGTGTGTTCGTGAAGCAAAGTGCGCATTTGATTGTGATACTGTATTCGAGATATCAATTTCATCCATGTACACTATTCGTCACTTTCTAATGCTATTAAGGGTCTAGAAACTAGCGGTGCACCCCTTCACGAGTCTATTCAGTTGCTTCACAAAACAATTTCTTCTTTAAATGCCGTCCCTGGTGAAATTGGAGAAAAAGTTAAATCTAAACTCAGCAGGGTGTTAGACTCAAACCCAGGTCTGCAAAAGATTCAATCAATTAATACGTATTTAAGTGGAACCACACAATCTTTGCCAGATGAATGTTCCGAACAGTCAGCACCATCGTACAAGTATTGCCCAATAACGTCCGTTGACGTGGAACGATCATTTTCGGCTTATAAACTAATTTTGTCTGACAACAGAAAATCTTTGACCCCTGAAAACATTGAAAAACTGTTGGTAACATATTGTGATTCATCATTTTGTAAGGAATGAAACGTGTATATCAGTGAGTTGACATAAAATAAATCATTTGATAACTGTATATTCTTTAATAGTTAGTCCATGTTCGTTAATTGTTAGTGTATATTCGTTAATTGTTAGTGTAGATTCGTTAATTGTTAGTGCATATTCTTTAATTGTTAGTGCATATTTTAGGACTTTTTTGTGCATATTTGCATGCATATATTAGATGTTTTACGTGCATATATATCCGGGCCCTACTTATAACACATCAATACAAAACGACCATCCAACTATATGCATTAACCTTTCTTTTCCTAATGTTTAAGCTGATGGATACGCTAAGAAGTAATTTTAGCTTGATTGGGCCCATTATATTTCGCTTACTTCTGCTATCTCCGGTTAATTTACTCAAAAACTACGTGAATTCAGAAATTTCTTCCATTGTTTGAACTCCTAGTTTCACAATAATCTGTTGCCTCCTTTTCATATGCTATTGTATATGAGCACCCATAGGAAAACAAGATATAGGGAAAAAAGATCTTCACTTTTCTTTCAAATAAGCTTTAGAAAAGTTGACAATAAGCATGTGAGAAAATTTTCATTCGTAGGTAAGGGGGTCAGGGATTGGAATAAATTACGGAGAGAAATAATGAATAATTTACCAAAAACGCTGAAAAAAATTGAAAGTTGATATTAGTAGAGGACAAAGGTAGGTGGGTTCTGGAAGGGGGTGAAATGGGTGTGTAGGGAAATTACGCCGGAGCGAGCGTTCCATCGCAATTAAAATTAAATTAAAAATAAATTGAAACTTTGGATAACTTAACAATATTTCGGTATAAAAAACTGTCTCTTCTTAATTTAATCTAGTATACTTTAAGGGGGTAGGTACAGTAATCACGTTTCAAAAAAATGAGTTTTTCTTTTGATTCACAAAAATAGTATTTTTTTTTTTACTTCATCTTGTTGAAAAAATTATTTAAATATCTTTGATAGTGCGGGAGTTATGCGTGACTAAGCGAAGTCCTGTACGATTGACAGCCACTTAAATCTTACTGCACTTGAAGGTAAACCAAATCTTTAACCTTAAATATCTCAAAACAGCAATTTCATCAAATGGTTTTAAAGATAACTTTTTTCCATATGCATAGATCTTATTCAAATTTGCAGGACATTTTCTACATACTACTTACTACAGTCCTAACCATTATTGTATATGCAGCTTTTCCCTAATGAAAAATATTGCTTTATGTTTAAGCAAAAAAAAAAAAAAAAAAAAAAAAATAATTTCTCGATTTTTTTATTGATAACAAATCTAGAGTTAAATAATGTTATATTATTGGTTCAACTTATTTCCTTGATATTAGTTTACAATATTAAAAAAAAACATTTCTGAAAAATTTCAAATACTATGCCTTCTGTAATTAAAACCCTTCACAACAACATATTTTTTAGCTGTCAATTTGGATGGTACATTAACCTATTGTTAAACAATATTTTTATTCTAAAAATCAATTTTTATATCTAGCTATAACAGTTCTATGGAGCTATGAAATTTGAACCCTCAAATTTAAATGGATTTGGAGAAAATGACATTTCAATGTTTTCAAATATTTGTATGTATTAGGTGTACCTACCCCCTTAACTATGCGGAAACCACGTTAATATTTTCGTTCTCCTGAGTAATTCAGCAAATTGAGGCTTTTGAAACAGAAAAGTATAAAGTTACACGAAAATTATAATGCTAATTTCACAGTTGACGTATCCTTCTAACAAAAACAGTAAACCGTTATAAGAAAGCTCCTAGAAACAACGAAAGCTTTTCCCTAAAATTCTCAAATAAACTCTGTATTGATTTTTTTTTAAATGTGAAATCAGATCTGTGACAATGATTAACCAACCTTGCCTGCCTCGGTAGCGTAGGGGCTAGAGTGCTAGCTCCGCGTACCGAAGGTCGCCGGTTCGAGTCTGTGTCTGTGAATGTCTTGTCCGTGTTGTAGTGTCCTTGTGTCAATACTTGATAGCAACAAATCACATTGAGCTGGCTGTATGGCCCAGTAGCCGAATGCCATTTAAAAAAACAGCCTTGAGGCTCGTAAAAATGACGGGTTGAATAGAGTGTTCTGGAAACTCATTTATTTGTAGTTGCTTAATTGTTATAAAATAACGCTCTATGCAGTTCCTCGTGCCTTAGCTAGTAGTAAAAAGTTTGTTTTCATCTTGGTACAGGTTGCATTTCGACCTATTAACCACAAACTCCACTAATAATGCCGATAGAAAATCAAACCTTCTACCAACCACAAATTAATACATTAACTGTATCGCAATTTAAACTGTAACTAAAATCTTCACTAGTTCTCGCATCTTTCTATTTCGTGATTCAAAACCATATTACAACGTTTGAACTCAGTGGGTATAATATGGTATCAATGGAAACAAAGGAAAATTAAAAATAAATCAAGAATTTACGTTATGCCGAGGAGTATTAGTTTTAACTCTAGTCAAGGCTGCATAGATCGCGACCAATGAGGAACTACTTTCAGTCTGACGAATTAAAGTGAAGCTCATGAAAATAAATTATTTCTTAAAAAAACTTAAATTACTTATGCCCTCTGCTGTAACGACAAATCTGATTTAATCAAAACTTCCACCAACATTGTTAAAGCATTTATCTTACATTTCTATGGGTTAAGAATTTATGAAAACATATGCTTTGAACGAATACAAATAAACAAGAAACAACTAATAATATTAATGTGCTAATTTACTATTACTATTACAATTACTCCGCGGTTCACCAAAAGTGTTTGGCGGAGGGTGCATTGCACCTATCAGGAAACGCAATACATATATTTCTTTCAGTGTTTTGGCAATTCATTTCTTCTCTGACGCTTAAATAAATAGAAATGTTATTAAATAATGTAATCGTAGGCTTCCGCGGCCAGAGTCAGTTGATTCTTGGCGCCACCCGGACAGCCAAGAATTAACGTTATTAAATAATGTTCATAATCTATACTGCGAAGTCTCTGATCGTTGTTAGTTGGACAGCGAAGGCGGGAAGCTTGACATTAACAACGTGATACACATGGCTACATCGTGTACTATATTAGCATTTTATTAGTATAATAAATAGGCAGTAAGGGAAGAAGAGAGAACAGTACTTTACCTCTTGGGTAAGGACAGCGGCTGCGAGGTCAAATCTGTAGCCTCTGTAACCAGAAAAAAAGCAGCCAATCAAAAATAGAAAAAAAAGATGTTATACAACATTGAAATAAAATATTCAGTTCTGTTTTTGAATACAAGCTGCATCTTAGAGATATCCATCACATATCTAGCGTTCACCTTTGTTTCTTACCGTCATTACTGTCGGTACCAAATATAACTTTATGAAGTGTATTCTAGTTCTGATGTTTCTTAATCATTTTATTCGGAATGTAACTGATAGGAACTTCTGGAAGTTTAAAAGAAGTAGACTTTCATTGGCGATTAGAAGATTTTGGATGCTTAAAATATAGATCTTCACATACCAATAACAGCATATGAAACTCCGTTTCTATCCACTTGCGGAGAATATTGCCTATAGACATACATTTTCAATTTGACTGGGAAGTGCAGTGAAAGTGTCGAGGCCGTAACAATGTGCGTATTGGTTGGGGTAGTGTAAAGAAGGCCAAACGTCGACTGAGAAAGAACTGCGACGTCAGTTTGTGATGGGTTATTGTGGGTTGGCAGATAATTATCGCTAATAAACCTAAGACTTACAATGTTTTCTCCTACTCTTGCCATAACTTCTAAAACCTAAAGAATATGATTCGATCTCTTCTTTTTTGATAAGCACTGATATAGTCGGATTGAGAGTTGTTACACAAAAAAATCGTATTCCGATACAAATGAATCTCTAGTTACAATTCCTTTACAGAGATCTACGGAAGATGAGACAACTACTAAAACGCGATCTTGTAGCATACCGCAACTGCCTTGAATTTAGCTAACCATTGACCGAAATTGAGTAAGTGAAGTACTTGAGGGAAGTGTGACAACGCACTGATGCGTCCCGAAAGATAATGAGAGGCCTACTGATTGGCTGTAAAGAGATAGTCTGACTAGTCTATCTTCTGTTTAATGAAAGTACGGCTCGAAAATTAAATATATGCAACGTTATGGCAAGTAACCACTTGTATTAACAGAGAGAGCGTATAAGCGGAAAATAACTTTATAGCGTTAAAGTGTAAAATGGAAAAACAAACAAAAAAACAACTTTGCTTGACATTGTTCCAGTTAAAAAAATATTTAAAAATTTCTCTTCGAACTGTTTCGCAAATTTATGATTTGGGTGTAATGAACCTGGGTATCTTAAATGACCACCACAAAACTATTAGTATACTATATAAAAATAGAGAATTGTATTTTCTGAGTAATGTTATGGTGATTACTTAATTGCTATTGCTATATTTTCTGTAATCAGTTTATTTTTATTCTATTTCAGTTGATTTTCTCGTCCAGGAATCGTCATCGTCATCATCATCATCATCATCATCATAATCATCGATTTGGCACTTTAGGGAACCAGGTGTGGTAATAAACAAGCCTCTTCTATAGTATTCAGTCTTACCACCATTTCTCTCCCAGTATTTTCGCCTAGTCTGGATTGTGACCAGCCAGTTCTTTTTGTGCTTATTTCATATAACTATTAGGCGGTCTTTCACTCGGTCTCTTTCCAGAGATTCATCTTTCAAAATATGCCTGAGATAGTTTATTGTGCCATTCTCATCATGCGACCAAATCAAGTCATTTCAGTTTTAATTTTCTTAAGATATCTAAAACACATTTTTGTAATCCTAATCGTAGTCGGACTGATTCGCTTCTTAATTTGTCTCATCTGGTCTGAAAACAGGCCTGAGAAATTTCAGTCGTTCGAATCCGACTGTTGTCAGTGTGGCACCTTTTTTAATCCATATATTAGCACGGGAAGCAGTTAGGTTTTACATAAAGATACTTCTGATGCCCAATGAAAACTTTTACCCCATAATAACTGTAAAACGGAACTGTAGAAGTTTCCAACTTTCTTAATCCTGTTGTTTATTTTTGAAATCAGCCAATTGCCAACTGACATAATATGCTAATTTGCACCTGATCACAACGTTCAGTATGTTAATACTGTTGTTTAATTTTTTCCACAACCTCTCCTGGCGTGTCCTTAATTAACACACTTCGGGTGTCGTAAGAACAAACATTAGTTTCAGTTATTGTTAACCACCCAATGTGTTTAATGTAGTATCGAGATAACAACCACAGCAAACTTTTTGAATCAAACTGTATTAAGTATTTTTTTTTACCATTTTAAGTTATCAAAAAATATATACAGCATATTAGGAACTAAATCAATTTCATTTTTGTATAGGTTTTGATACTTAGAATGCTTAAGAACTAATTTGTAAATCCTCTTAATGATATTCGGACCCTAGAGCAAACAAGCATAAATTAAATTATTATATTTTTATACTGACTAGGGTAAGCCCGTGACCATTTTTTTGTGTATCGCCACGGGTCTAGAATAGTTCCAGCATTTACGGTCAAAGATTAAGAGAGGTTGACTTGATCTGACGAAATACGAACTTGACCTGTGTTTCACCCTGTGAATAAAATCTCTTGAGCTTGAAGAACTCAGAAATATAAATAACGTAGTTATTAAACACGGACAGGGACGATCGCGCTATCGTATAATAGTTTCAAAGGTCGCAGACTCGAACTTCCTGATGTAAAAACTAAAAGTTCACTCTGCAAAATTTGAAAAATTCCTATTTGATTCGAAAGCATCACTTTTTTTTTTTATTGAGGCTGCGCAAACATTCATAATGTAATCTTTGGTCATAGTGTCTGTAACGGCCAGAGAACTTAATACAGATAATAGATTATTAAATAGCTGAACAAGTTTCCCCAAATCACTCCAGGCGAATGCCGAGATGATTCATTCAAAAGGCCATGGTCGAATTCATTCCAGTTCCTTATCCCCAGTCCCATCCCGTCTCTAATGGCCTCGACATCGACGAGGCGTAAAGCCATAAGTAAAAAAAAAAAGGTTGAGCAATTACGATTAAAATAATTGCCAGAATACTGGATTCGGTAACATATTAGGTCTGATGTTCATTTTAAGTAACCTAATAACACGTACAGCGAACATGAACAAAGATTATTAAGGAAAGTGGTCAGTAAAATGCATAAAAAGCAAATAAACCGTAATGTATAAACTTCGGTCAAGCAGCAACATTAGCGAAAGTTTTAAGTAAATTGAAATTTGTCCTTCGCGGGAATGACAATTGGCATTCGTGGCTAATATCTTGTCAGGCTGCCAAAAACGCAAGATGTCCTGGAACACGTATTTGATAATTTCTTCATGTACCGTATTAGTCACAGAATTATTGATTAACTATAATTAAAATGTTTAAGAAATTTGCAATTCCTTTACAAGTATCATGAAACCAAGCAATGCGATTAAAATGCTGCAAGTAGAAATTCCTTTATTATCCTTCCCTTTATTCACGAAGGAGAAAACTACTCCACTTCTAGTTTTTATTCTTGCTTTATGTACGGTCATAATAAACTCGCTAACAAGAGATTTTATTATCAGCTTCCTTAAGGCTCTTTTCACAGTACACCATTTCCTCCCAGGTGTCTTGTTTTCTTATTTGGAGTAGTTACTCGTACACGAAACCAAGTGAGTTCACGTTCTAGCAGTCGAGGTTTTCTCTAATGCTACGATTTCCATTCCTGTCTCATGTTTTATTCAGCATGTGAACTGCTTTAAGTCCATTGTCATGAGTTGCTATGTTATCGGCTTTCCGAAAAGCGACCTCACCTGAGAGTAAGTCCTCGAATCGATGATTACACATATTTTAGTATTTCAATAAAACGTTATCTCCTAGAAGCAGGATTTTTTCAGAAAAAAATAACATGAAATGAATTATTTCCTTAAATAATAAAATTGGAACAGTTAACTGGCACAGATGTGATAATTTTTAAATGTAAATTATGCTTATAGTCAAATAAGTGAAGAAAGAGAGTTAATAATAAGAATGGGACAGCAATCAGAATTGAATAAGCGATCTAATCATTTGAATAGTGTAGCATTACTCTGTGAATCAAAGCAATTGCTTGTTAGTCTCTCCCATCCAAAGAGTACAACATTCTCAGACAACCGATAGAATTGATTCTTTATTTTTTCGTAGAAATAAAACGAACTTTTGCTCTCTCTGAAAATGATTTGTTTTCCATAAAATCAGTAATTTTATGGATGTATAAAAGTGGAATCCACCGGTTCAACAAGAATGACCTTGCTAGTCGTGCAGATTTAACTTTATTTTTTAATTTTAATTTCAGTTCCGATGGAACAAATTCTTACCTTAGATTATAAATCATAATTCCGTCTGGAAACAACTGTCGATGTTACTGTTTACTTTATTCCCATTCACGTTTCGCCCTTATGGTGTGGGGCATCGTCAGTGGAGCTAGGGTGATGGTATTTACATGGCGATCTGGAACAGCACTTTATGCATCTTACAGATCTTCTATTTCACAGTAGAAAAACTGTTTTACACATATTTCTGAATAAACGCTTGGCATTATATCCATTGAAACTGCAAACTTTCCCTGTTCAGCATTTCGCTCAGTATTGTATCCCTTCATTATCACGACGGTATTACGTAAGTGAAATCAAGCCATTAAACGATTTTAAAATATTACACAACACATACTGCCAAAACATAATACTCATCTATGGCTTCGAACCCTGGACATAGCGAAGAGAGACTGCAGCAAACTATGAGGTACGTGAAAAGGCATAGAAAACTTCACAAGAAAGAATAGAATCAGAAATGAAAACCTCACATTCGGGAGGACGCGGGTTCGAATCCCCGTCCGGGCATCCAGATTTGGATTTTCTATGGTTTCCCCAAATCACTCCAGGCGAATGCCGGGATCCTTCCTTCAAAAAGCCCATGACCGAATTCCTTCCCGTTCCTTCTCCCCAGTCGCATTACGCTTCTAATGACCTTAGCCGTCGACGAGGCGTAAAGCCATAAATAAAAAATAAAACATTTTGGAGAGCTTAAACATGGAAGAAACGCAAATGAAGTAAAGATTGCAAGGGCTGTAGCATGTCATGAGAATGGGGGAGGGGAGAGTGCCGAAGCTAGCGCTCTCGAAAAAAGAGAAGGGAAGGAGACCTGTCCTAAGACTATGGACAAGTTGAATTGACTAAGTGCCGAAAGACATAGAATACAAGGAAGGTGATTGAAGACAAATATGGAGGAGAAATCTTAAGCAGACGACAGATAATGGAAGAGGATGAGCCGAACGACCCGCAGAAACGGGAATGTTAAGTTGTGATGGAATGCATACACACAACGTTAACATTCGCCCTACGTCTAATAATTGGCAACCACATGGAATCTTTCACAACTGGCTCTAGGAACCATTTTCTCCGATAATCTATGGTTACTGAAATAAGCGTTGCCGTTTGATTACTTGTCGTGTTAATCCATTTTTCCAAAGCAATGAAAGATTCAATCATTATCCAGTGTTAAGCAGCCTAGTCCAATCCAGTCTACGGCACCGTGCGCTGTAGAACTACAGATGAATACACTCTGCTAATCATGCTAGATGTGCCGAGAAGACGGAAAACAAACATGGCGGTATTTTTATTTATTTCCATAGTTTAGGGAAACAGGAAAAGAATGTTGGGGTAAAAAAACTGTTCATTAGTAAACTGAAGTGACGCAACGATGTTAAACGGAATAAATAGTAAGAACGGCAAACGCCAGTGTCATGTTTCTGCTAGACAAATGTTGACCCATTAATCTAAAGACGCTATGTAGTGCGATCATGAAAAAGAGAGCGAAAAAGTGACATAATGAACATCTTATGACCCAAAACCACTAGGTAACAAATTAAAAGCACCAAGCAACTTCAGCGCATGTAAAAAAAACTAAGGTATGCTTGTGATTATAGGGCAGGGACAGAATTGCTTGTTGAAGGCTTGAAGTTTAAATATCCTGGCATAACATTTGACAACAAACTAGCTGGGCAAGTGGTGGGAAAAGGTTTCCGAATCCTTCATTTACTGGAGAAGGTGATGAGAGGATGTATCAGAGAAGTGAGGGAATTGAGTTACAAAACTTTGGTAAGACCATTGGTGGAATATGGTAGTGTAGCATGGGACCCTCATTTTACGTATCAAACACAGGAGTTGAAGGAGAGTAGCTAGATTTGTTATGAAAATTACCGCAGGACCCAGTCAGTAACTAATATTACAAATGAGCTGGATTGGGAGTCATTGGAAGACGGGAGGAGGGTGAGGGTGAAGAGTGCAGGGAGTGTACAAGGCGTGCGTTGGTGATGGGACTTGGAGGGATATTGTTGAAGAATTAGGAGTAGTGCATGAAACGGATAAGATGACCACGGGCACAAGCTGGCACAAGATTTCAGGCATGAGGGAAAGAGAAAATTTTGTTTTGTGGGTAAGGGTGTTAGAGATTGAAATAAATTACCAAAGGAAGTGATGAATAATCTACCAAAAACGCTGATCAAAGTATGTAAGGTAAAAATAGAAAAATGCTAAGAAAGGGGTAATTAGATGACTAGGGAAATTGCTACCGTAGCATGCGATCCATCACAGTTAAATTAAATAACAGAAAGTTTTAAGAAATAGTGGAGGACTATCCCGCCCACCCCATCACGATCCAACAAGTCGGACGTAGGAAGAGGAGATCCATGACTGGGAATCCTACAACGACCACATGTCGTAACTGTAGTCCCACAATCGAACAAAAGTTTTAGATTGGATTAAAGTAAGTCCTACAGACTGGAATATGAATGCGTGGATTTGTTTCATTGACATGACCCATCTAAAATTTATGGACTGAGAATACAGTACGGTGATGAAATATTGTCTGACGTATCAGTTTGTACCCTTTTTTTTAAAAAAATTATTATTATCTACTAATTTCATTCTTCCCAGCTGATGGCGGGATGCTGGAGGGTTTCGAAGACCCTTTTAGCCGAACTAACCTACGGGGAGGGAAGGGGGAAGGAATTCGGTCGTGGCCTTTTAAAAGAACCATACCAGCATTCACCTGGGTGGACTGTGGGAAACCACGGAAAACCACAGTCAGGAAAGCCGGACAGGGTTTAACTACCATCTTCCCGAATGTCAGGTAAGGGGGGCAAGGCGCCCGTCCTCCGGAATCGGTTAAAAATAAAATAAAAATTAAAAAAACCGCGGCCAACAAAATGTAACTTCTCACATTCGAATGTTAAAGGATATAAATTAAATCAAGTAACATTTATTTTGGTACCGACTCTGGAGTGGTACAAATTCGCACTGCTACTTGAGATTTCAGAGGTCGGGGGATAAATCCCGCCCGGCCATCCTGACTGCGGTTTTCCGTGATTTCCTGCAGTCAATTTAGGCGAATGCTGGGATGGTAAACTACAAGGCAACGGCCGACTTCCATCCCACTTCTCTCCCCGTAGTTTAGTAGGCTGAAAGAGTCTTCGTGACTCTCCAGCAGCCCGCCTCCCAGCCTTCAGCTGGGAGGAATGAAATTAAAAAAACACCACACATAATTTTGGCACCACATCTAGTAGTTGCCATTTATTGCTCCTTAATTAGGCCGGTAATTGATTATGCTTGTCTGTTTGGGGGTGCACTGCTGACTGCCACCTACATAAGTTGCAAGTGTTGCAGAAAGGAGCACTGAAGCGGGCGCTACATCTGCCCGACCATTTCCCTACTGACGCAGTGCAAGAGGCGTCTGGAACACCCAGGCTTATTGAAAGATTCGGACAACATGCCTATAAATTCTACAGTGCAGCACATTACTCTGCCAATCCACTAGTCGCTTGTGTCGCCGAATATGAAACAGCCACTGACAAACATAGCAGGCCATTGGTGCTGACGGAGAGCTAAGGAACAACTAATAATACATCATCAAGACGACCATCCAGAAGTGAAGAGAAGACCATTCAAGAGAAGACAGAGGGAGGAAATGTCCCAGGACAACAACCCCCAACCGACCAGCTTTAGTGCTGAGACTGGCGAAGATGTATGTACAAATACATTCAATTTTGAGGTTAGTATCAGAGAGAGTTAAAACATTTTAACTTCGAGTAGTATACAGGATTAGCCTAAATAATTCATCAGGTTTCAAAATAATATGTATTCAAAAGTATACGACATACAAAGAATAGCGATACATGAAAAGATACAAAAACTTAGTCACCCAGCATATATCCAAACGGTAATCCAGTTCCGTCCATATGTTCGATAGCGTGTTTCTATCAATATCTGTCACAGCAGCAGTGATTCGTTCCTGTAATTCTTCCAGTGTTGTTGGCATTGGGGGTATATATCAACATAAAACCAACGTAAAATTCTCTGTCGACAAGAAGTAGCTTTTCCGTATTTTCGTACGAACAAATGCTGCACATTCGTAAATGAAGAAGTGTTTTGAAACCCAATGAATTCCTGTATATTGTGTGTTCCGTTAACTCAAGACCATGTTTTCTTCTCTTTTCTGACAGTATTACTTCATCTTTGGCGTACTCCACTGCACGTCGCGCTGCTTTGGTGCTCGCCCTGCTGGTACAGTCGTTCATTTACATCGAATTTATTCTACATAAAACGTATCCTGTCCACTAGGATGAACCATAGTAAAATAGTATCAATACATGGGAGGATAATCGCAAAATAGAAACTTTTGCTTGTTTTGCTCGCAACTTGCGAACTATAAACGAAATTTTTAGAATATGTTTTGTGGTATACATGTAATGGACGATATCGAGACAAATTCAGAGTTCCCGAGTAATAGCATTTTTTTTTTTTTTTTAGACATACGTGACAAAAATGATTCTGACAACTTTTAAAGCCACACACGCCTTTATTTTTTGGTTAAAAAAAATGTCTATGTCCTTGTAAGGTACATAAGCCTTTCCGGAAATTATGGTTCGTGTAGTAAATATATTTGAAATGTAGTGAGGTCATAGTATCTATATTTTTGCATTGATAATTTAGTTTAAAAATCAAGGACGCCAGTAAAGATAGTGCGGAACATCTTTAAAAAAACAGATGAAGAGAAGAGACGAAACAGAAACAGTATCTTGATGAAAGTATGAACGGACAATGAATTAAATAAAAGAGAAAGTTTAGTAGAAGAAACTTGAAGTTGTATTTGACAAGTAGTGTGTCAATGCTAATGTAATGTATACAGCCCGAAGGAGCAATGAAAGAAATTAACGTATGGTTTCTAAAATGTTGCGCGATAATAGGAAAGAATGTGTCATGAAAACAACCGAAGATTAGTATTAAATGTGTATTATCTTGTTGATATGAATTCGAGCAATAATTTGTATGGTTAGTGATGCAATTAAACTGAATGAATTATTCCAAAAACTAAATGAATGAAAATTCAATGCCATTAAAGTAAAAAAAAATTTTTCAGCTGTTAAGGTGTCGGATTGAACCAGGTATTTAAAAACCGGCAAGAAGCAATTCGAGTAACGGTAAATATCTGGTAAGTATAGGAAGAAAGTAAAATAATTTTTTAAAAAAATACGTGAGGCTGTGTACAGACATACTCTCACGTACACCTCTTCGAAAGGAAGGAAGTAGAAAAAATAGTGGGACGCATCAGCAACAACGCCTCGCATCCTGTACTACTCAGGGAAGACAAGTTGGGGCACAAAATACTTTTTCAAACACCTTTTTTGGTTGGAAGTTCCAAAAATATGACATATGAATTGGTGAGATGCAGAAGGAAAACATTCCACTTTTTGGCCGTTTTAAACCGAGATAGCCATTTTGTTCACCAACCCTTCCTCCATCTATTGACCTAAACAGATAAAAAATTCCTCCACTTCTAATGGGTTAAAACAAGCTGTTAAAATTTGAGTGACATGCAAAAAGAAAAGATTCCAGGAATGTTTTCCTTTTTGCTCTCATTAGTCTGTTAGTTCCTACTTTCTTTGGCAGAGCGCACTTCTAGACGTTAGAATGTGGAAATATAGTAGGGATCTTTGGATTTATATTGTTGTTATATGTTTACATTGGTAAATTGTTGTGCTATTTCCGACCTATAGCTCTAACATTGTGATTGTTGTTAGTGAATCAGCGTTCTTGTAACAGTGTAAACTTTGTATCAAGTGTGTGTTGTATGAGAAGAACGGTGGTAGTGTGATGTCGCTGTCAGAATCTGAGGTTGATAGCCCCCAGAAGAAAAGAAGGTGCTCGGGAAATTTGAGACAATGTATGAAAGAAGCCCAAAATAAAGGGGAAGAGTTTGTGACTGATAAAGGTTTTCTTGTAGAGAAGAAAACTGGTGAAGATTGCAGATGTAAAAAACAGTGTATGTTGAATTTTGATCAAGAAGAGAAGGACAGAATTATTGTGAACGTTTATAGTGGTAGGGAGAAAAATGAACGAGATACATATTTGATGAGTTTCATTGAGAGACATGATGTGGCGCGACATGGACCTAAATATGAGCACTCCAAATAAATCACATCAAGCTACAAGTATTTTGCAGTAAAAGGGAATACACGAGTTGAAGTATGCAGAAAAGCCTTCCTAAGTTTACACGGAGTTTTCAGCAAGGTAGTTTTTCGTTTGGCCCATCTGGTTGAGAAGAATGAACTACCTACAGACTTACGAGGTAAGCACGATAACCGTGTTCGTATTCCCAATGATGTAATAACAAAGATTCATCAGCACATATCATCGTTTCCCACAAAGGTTTCCCATTACATGCCTTCACCTTTAGTGTACTTGGAGTGTGGTTTGACATGTAAGATTATGTTTCAATTATTTTTGGATAAGCATCAAGACCTGAAAGATATAGTGAAATATGAATATTATTTGAGGTACTTAAAAGAAAATTTTAACTATCGATTTGGTAGATGTGTGTTCACAATGTGAGGAACTGGGAAATAAAATAAAATCCCCTGCACTTAATGCTGCCAAAAGGGTTGCAACTGCTGAACTTCTCGTTCATAAACGCAGAGCCAAGAAATTTTATACGAAATTGAATGAAGTAACCGCGCTATGTAAAAACAAAATTGACGAAGGAGGAATAGTATTTGATTATATGCAAAATCTCCCTCTTCCTTTACTTCCAGTTCAGGAAATGTTTTATTTGAGGAAATTATCGCACATTGTTTTTTGTATCCACAACCTTGCAAATGGTAAATCTGTTTTTTATACTTACCACGAAGGGACTTGTAAAAAGGGACCTGATGAAGTTTGTAGCTTTCTGTGTGATTATGTAAACACCTGTGTACCGCCTGAAGTGAAAACTCTACATGTGTTCAGTGATGCCTGTGGCGGGCAAAATCGAAACCACACTCTGGTCATATTTCTATTGAGTCTCACCATGATTGGCCGGTTTGAAAAAATTCCCAAAACGTGGACATAGCTTCTTACCGTGTGATAGAGATTTTGCCATTGTCAAGAGAACTTTGCGACGCCAAGATCGAATATACACACCTTTACAGTATGATACCCTCATTCAAAATGCAAAGAAAAAATCACAATTTGAAGTGAGATCTGTCAAAACTGAGCAGATAGTCAGCTACAAGGAATGGTGGCCCTCAATATTCAAGAAGTATACAAAGAGTCTCCATCATCGAGCTGATTTCCAGATCAGTCAATACAGACATCTCATATACAGGAGAGATCAGAAAGGGTTTGTTGAAGCATTCAAATTCATAAATGGATTGAATAGTGATATTTTTCAACTATACAAACATTGTGGTGACCTGATGCTACCAGTAGACCATGCCTACGATCATAAAATTCCCATCGACCAGAAGAAGATAATGGATGTTTCAAAGATAATGCAGTATATTCCACATGAACATAAAGAATTCTAGAACACAATATTGCAATGGTCAGCAGAAAATGACACAGAAGATATTGACTAAATGTATGAGGACAGTCTACGATGGAGACATTATTCAAACTTAGTCACTATCTTTTTTTTTATTATTTACATGTATATGGTGATTTTTGCTCTTGTCTACCTTTATATGCATAAGTATTTCTGAATGTAATTCTGCTATAATTTTTTTCAATTTTATCTTGGAATAAACTTCTAATTAACAAAAATACTTGAAAAATACTTCATTCAGCAATCAGTGAGATGCAAAAGGAAAATATTCCATGCTCTTTGGACGTAAATTACAAGGTCATGGAGAACATTACATGATATTGAACAAGTGGAAAATATTAACCTCAATTAGTACTACAAACCACCAATAGTAACTTTTTCTCTCCCACTTACCGTTTCCATTTTATAACGTTTTTTTCGTTTCCTGAAAAACTAGGTTACATGGAATGTTTCCCTTCTGCATCTCACCAATTCATATGTTAAAAACAATATTCGTATCTGAGTCAGCGAAATATATAACCTGCGCAAATTTGAAGTCAAACTTATTCCGTTGCCAATCGCAGCAGCGTCGCAGGAGCCACCGGTTCAAATCCGACCTCGGGCGTGGGTTTTAAACTAAGTGTTGTGTCCAGCTTGTGTTATCTGTACTGCATAGAACCAATAAGCGAGCATTTACTCGTTCAAGCAATCATAGTACTAAAGTTAGCTGTATGGCCTAGTAGTGAAACACAACTAAAAGAAAACTTACTCTGTTTACGAGCCTGTAACAGACGGCGGAGTGAATTTTGTTTTTCTTCTTTCTTATGGCATTACGCTTGTCGACGTCAAAGTCATTAGAGACGGGAAAATATTCAGCACAAGGAACGGGAATGAATTTGGCCATGGACTTTTTGAAGGAGTGATTTCGGGAAACTATGGAAAGCCGAAATCTGAATGGCCCTACAGGGATTTGAACCAGCGTCTTCCAGAATACGAGCCGGAGCCTTACAGCTCACTGAACACGCTCGGTAGCGACAGCTAAAGAGCTCCATTTCGCCTGGGATACGGAACCATAAAAATAAAACTATGGTAGTGTGTGTGAGAGAGATTGATCTGTTTGGCATGGTGTAGGATTGGTCACCGTGCAGCGCATGTGCCTACCTTCCTGGCTGGGTATTCAGGCAGGTTTAACGAAGAGACCAGTCCTCTGCTGTGAAAGCGCAGATGTAGAGCTGAGATGGCGCTGAATGTGAAATTCAGTTGCGTCTTTCCCGCGACCGCTTGCAAAAAGTTTTCCCGTGCGGCAGTCCAGGAAAGTCGCACAGTCCCCTTTACGGGTTGAACGAGAATCACTGAACTTCCAGACTCGGGGACATTAGTGACGTCAGCGCATGCAGAGTAGTAGAGAGCGATGAAAACCGGATTGCACGTCCAGAACGGTCTTAAATCAAGACAATAAACACTTCGATTTTTGTTTGCCTACAGTTATTGACGATAATGTACTCCAAAATTTAGAAGCCGGACGTCCACAGTTTTGGCGACACTGCGTTTGGGGGGTTTCCCATTTCAAACTTGTATCCGGGTACGAATGGTTTCGATCAGCTGTGTTCGCTATATGGTGCTCTAAGGTGCTGAGCATCAATTACACAGACATTAACATTAAATCCTCGCATTTGGGAAGCTTATTATTCGGTCTGGCCGTTCGGATTTCGGTTTTACATATTTTTCCGAAAAATCACTTTTATTAGAATGCCAGAATGGTTCCTTCCATCTGCTTTCTTATAATTCTCTCGAGGGGTAAAGACATCAGTAAAATTATTTTCAAAACGAATTTGTCGATACAAATGAAAATTAAATTGAATCCGTTCATCCATCACCCCTCTTTGTGAAAGTTTTTGAATTTGAGTACTGCCTCAGATGTAAGTAGGAAAGTATAAGAAGGTTATTTGTAAAATGTAGCCTGAACAATTTTTCGTATTCGTACTGTCTGTCGAGTCCCAAATACTTTTCATGTTTTACGCCTCGATTCAATTTTCATTAAAGCTCGCAATTACACTGCCAAACAAAATGCAGAAAATTAGATTTTTTTTTTTTTTTTTTTTTTTTGTAGTCAGTCATTCGACTGGTTTGATGCAATCCTCCATCCCTTCCTATCTTGTGGTAACCTCTTCATCTCTACATACGCCTTACAACCCACGTACTCAATTATCTGCTTCATAATGGTATAATAAATACACATTATGTCTATTTGAGCTATAAAGTTACAAAGAGCTACGAAGAAGAAAAGAAACTAAAACCAAGGTTTAACTGAATCCTCGCTCTTTTGTCAATAATGGTGTTCACTGCCGAGTTATATCATACTTGAAGGGAATTCGATTGTTTTGATAAGCGAGTCCCATTTTCAATGAGTGTTGTGGCTGACCATACTGCACTGATGTATCCCTAATCGTTTAGGAAGCGTATGCTAAGAAAGTCACAAAAAAATTTATACTTCTGTACAGGTATTTTATATTATGTCATTAAATAATTTATCAACAAATTAACACCAAGCTGCATGGAAGTTGGACCATTGCTTTTCTAGTAAAAAATGTGGAAATGAATATTGCAGAGCGTTTTTTATAGATTCCGTCGTAGCGAACTTTTTTAAAAATCACTTTATGCTCATCAGATCTTCTATTAGTGCAGTGATGGGTCTCTAACCATTTAGGCAGCGTGCACCAAGATAACCTCTAACTTGAAGATTTATATTCACTTACTCCACTATAATCGATACTGCAAAAATCGTATTTACAACGTAATAAATTAATTACTAAAACGATGCTACAAATTAAAAGACAAGTTCTGAGCCCAAATATGATAGGTAATAATTTTAATAACAGACAGATGGAGAGAATGGGAGAGCCATTTACATAAGCATATTCTGGAATAATGGGTATTGGGTGAGGGATTTTAATTTTTAAGTAATAACTTGAATATTGTGTCTTAGAAAACAAACAAATGATGAAGATGATAGTGATGACTATATCATCTTTTACCGACCAGGTGACAGTCTTACTTGTTCGACAAATTCAAAAAAGATATTATTGAATTTCTTACAAAATCAAACATGGCACCTTCACAATTTGTCAGCTAATTGAGTGAGACTGTCAAAAATTGCCAGTCATGTGTCGATAATCAACCATACTATGTACATAAAAAAGAAACAATGACAACATTCTCAAGTAATAACCAAGCAACAGGAAATTGAGCACAAATGGAATTAAAAGAAGGGAAACTGTAACGAAAATTGCATGTATACAAAATACTTAGTTTGTGTTATTTTTTCTCTAAGTAATATATTGTAAATTAAATACTAACACCCCTTCTATACACCTACAGCTTCGAACAAGCATTTCAGATTGGTTGAGACCAGATCGTAAAAATACTATTCAAACACGCTCAGAAATAAATGATAAACTTACCTTCTATTTATGTCCTTAGTTCTGATGCTAGTTTTTCTGCTTCGAGTTAATTACAATAATTTTTATTCCAGCGACTTGTTAATGCGAACTGATGTGACATGGAGTGCTGATTTCCTCGGAGAACGCAGACAGCAGAACAGTTATCGTTTTGGTGGACCAGTCCACGAAACTGGTTATCACAGCAACGAAGGCTGCCGCAGGTATTGATAACGAGGTTCTGATAACCAGGACTGATACTTGTGGCGCACAGGCAGATCTGTCACTTGTAAGATCATGCGCAACATCCACCTCCTGACTATCTTATCTCTGGTCAGAGATAATATTGTTATACTACACCGTATGGCAATATGCTAATACAACAGCGTCGCCTAAGTAATGATCAGTGCTATTGTCTCCTTCGAAGAGAGAAACAGTTTAAAGCAAATTCTCCTCTAGCTCTCATTCGAGAAAAACAGATTCAACAACCAGTAAAAATTATGGTTGAAGTTGGATTCTAACGGAGCATCTCAGAATTTCCAACCAAGCCACCAGAAGGGTTCCATATCAGTAATTCCTATCTTTTGATAATACTAAATTAAATAAAAGAAAAAGTAATAAAGCTGTAAAATAAGTGAAACTATATTATGTCGCGTATGTTAGGACCATTTAATGAGCAGCTAATTTTCTGTCTAGTTTTTAGAACTAAGAAATGGGAATTAATTACTATGTTAGTGACTTTTCAACAGTAGATTTACCTTATAAATTGAGTCGGACTTAAAAAATTGGAAAATTAAATTTTTGATAGAATTGTTAGTTCCTGTTTCGTAACAAGTTTTTTTTTTTTTTTTTAAATAGCATTTTATTTTAATAACAGCATCTTGCTATATTACGCTATTACGCCGCAGTTGCTACGATTAATGACAGCACACTACGTGCCGATGAGACATGATATAGGATTCGAATCAGCGACCATTTTACGTTAAGCCACTCACAGTACTGCCAGGGCCA